>OW964824.1:7797500-8397500 GCA_943142095.1 Ophonus ardosiacus
GATTGGCGGTATTCCTGAAGGATATATGTAATATATGTGTTTATAATTATAAATATTTAATTAATAATAAAATAAGAAATATAAAATGCACTTCCCGGAAAGAGCAGTAATGTCTCTAGTTTTTTTGACACACATTTATCTGTCAATTACAATTTTAATTTTTCCACTTGTTTTCCACACATACACATCGTAAAAATGTTATAATCGGATTATAGGGACCTTAAAACGTGCATATCCACTAAAATCTGGATATGCGATTTTTAGCATGATTCCAATACCTCTCTTAGCGAGAATATTTCTATTCGTAGCAGGCATTTTTAATTCTATAGTAGAATATCAAAGATTGATATTGATGAATGTCATGTGTGGATAGATACTTGATTAACTGTATGTAGATGTATATGTATGTGGATGTATAATCTGATTTCATGAACGCTCTGGCAAACAGGCAAACTGGATTATTTATTTCGTTTCCATCATTTGCTCTTCAATATTCAATTACCTGGATACAGATAAGTGCGTTATTATTATCACTCTTTGTTGTTTTATTAATAACGCTACCGTTAAATATATTGAATAAAATTACAATAATCGAACAAATCCAGTTATACCGAAAAACATAAGGGCGCACGTTTGTAATTCTACGAGAACTAAACTAGTACCTCTCTGTATTTGAAAATATTTTTATTTGTTACACACATGTTAGTAACCACGTTAGTACCGTTGATGACATGTGAAAATTGTATATTTTTTAAATCTAACACTTAAATAACTATTATTATTTTATTTTTCGATATTTTGTAACCTATAAAATTATATTTCTGACATTTCAAATGTATGAATTTCTTTGTAATTTTGTTACAATTCCTTGGCTATCGCTATAAATGAGCAATATTTGTAGCATTTCAAATTTGATTTTACAGATTACCAAACGTGCAAAATTAAATCTGTCTAGTGATTTAGGCGTAGAACATAATTATCTACAACCTTTAATTGAAACATTTTTATCTAAAATTAATTGGGTACTTTTGCACAAAGAAAAAGTGTTTTCCCATGTTCAACGCCTACGACCAGATTTTTAATTAACACCCTGTATATATCTATATATATATATATATATATATATATATATATATATATATATATATATATTTACATCCCACTACCATTGTGGCGTCCCCTGTGTAATTTTCTACATTCAAAGTGACGTCCTTGTGCATAAGACGTCCGTATACCGGACGTCATATGCACATGGCCTTATAAATTTTTTTCTGGCATCAGGGGGGCCTCTAGTATCGTATAGCAAAATTTGTTATGGACGTCAGAATGATAGCGGAATGGAAAATGTATATTTTTTGTAGTTCAAAAAAATTCCACTTGCGGAGCTAGTGTCGTCCGGCGTATATACGCTGTATATACTGAAGTTTCATTTCAGCGACATTCTGAACTCCGTACACTTGGCAACACTGGAACATTGGGTTACTACATTAGCGCGCAACTCTTCTAATCGTTTGTGCACACATGATAGTATTTAAATTAATATTTATGTAATCAAACTTTTATTTTGCAAAATCCTTTTAGTAAATACAAAGTCAAAATGTATGGTTTCAATGTAATAAATTTAAAAAAGGTAATTATCTAAATACTCGTATCATAAAGCTGAATTATTAATTACAAAATATTGTGTATGGGTAAGAAGATGAATGATTAAATGTATGGAATAAATATGAGAACGGTATACCACAGTGAAATAAATAAATAAAAAAAATATAAACTTTTGATCTAAAATACGAAGATCGAAATTGGAAGTGTCGAAAAAGAGGGTGTAGAAATAATTATTAAAAGAAAAATCTGATGTGGCCAACACAAAACCTCCCCCTATTTAATTTTTATTAATTTAAATACATATCTACGTATTTACTAACGCTGCAAACTGTTTCATTGCAGAAAACTATTGCTTTATTTACTATTATCTTTTTAAAATGTCACTATTATTAATTTGAAGTGATCAGCTTTTTGACAGTAACATTTACTGTCAGTTGCTTTCATTTGAAATATGAACTGTGTAACAAAGGAATTGTGTTTATCTTAGGCTTCGGGACTAATAAAAAAAAATATTTTTAAATTTATCTGTAAAATATATAGAAAAAGTATTAATGTATTCCTGTAGAAAA
Source organism: Ophonus ardosiacus (assembly GCA_943142095.1). Classification (NCBI taxonomy): domain Eukaryota; kingdom Metazoa; phylum Arthropoda; class Insecta; order Coleoptera; family Carabidae; genus Ophonus; species Ophonus ardosiacus. The sequence goes on from OW964824.1 coordinate 7,799,675, forward strand.
TTCAATAATATTTAATTTTCATAAGACATGAAATGCGAAAAAATTGTATTTAATGGTATTTTTTGAAGAAAAACCATTATGAGCTTCAGGTAAAGTGCCATTTCCGGTTATCTGATTTACACCAAAATCTAATGGCTTCTTTCCATATTAGAATAGGATAGAAATAGAAGGTTTAAAATATTTGCTTTTCACCTCCCGCTACCCTTGGTAAGGGAGGTATAGGGATCGAGCTAAAAATCACATATCGAGATTTTAGTAAATGACCACGTTTTAAGGTCCCTAGAATCCAATTTTAACATTTTCACGATGATGTCTGTATGTGTGTATGTGTGTGTATGTGTGTGTATGTGTGTTTGTATGCGTGTGCATGTGTAGGGATTTTGTCTTCACTCTAACTCAAATACTATCATTCAGAAAATTCTGAAACCTTCTATTTCTATCCTATTCTAATATGAAAAGAAGCCATTAGATTTTGGTGTAAATCAGATAACCGGAAATGGCACTTTACCTGAAGCTCATAATGGTTTTTCTTCAAAATATACTATTAAATGCAATTTTTTCGTATTTTATGTCTTATGAAAATTAAAGATTATTGAATTTTCTACAGGAACATATTAATACTTTTTCTATATATTTTACAGATAAATTTAAAAATATTTTTTTTATTAGTCGCGAAGCCTAAAACAAACACAATTCCTTTGTTACACAGGTCATATTTCAAATGAATGTAACTGACAGTAAATGTCACTGTCAAAAAACTAATCACTTCAAATTAATAATAGTGACATTTTAAAAAGAAAATAGTAAATAAAGCAATAGTTTTCTGCAATGGAACAGTTTCCAGCGTTCGCAAATACGTAGGTATGTATTTAAATTAATAAAAATTAAATAGCGGGAGCTTTTGTGTTGGCCACATTAGATTTTTATTTTTATTATATTGTAATTTGAAAAATATTATTATATGCGCTAGTGAGATATGTAACAATAATCAAAAGTAATGACTTTTAAAAACACCGAATTTTTATTGCAATCTATATGTAAACTTAGAAAGAAACGCAGATAAGTAAATTAATAATATGTCTATTATTGTAATATCCGTAAAAATTACAATTTATTGCAAAAATAGCCGAAGTGAATTCAAACGGCTGCTTTTCATATGTTTTCACTATTTTATTAACTTATGAAAAATAATTTGTTGAACAAATACATATTTACTCAGAATAAGTGTATTAAAACCGGAATTGAATATTAATAATAAGCTTATTATTATAAATTTCATAAAAATTTGAATTTATTGCAAAAATAGCCGAAGTGCATCCAAACGATTGCTTTTCACATATTTTCACAATTTTTTTTTAACATATAACAAATAATTTGTTTAATAAATACCTATTTACTTGGAATAAACATATTAATACCGGAGATTAAATTCATGTTAATCTTAAAATTAAAATTTTCGTAAAAATTAGAATTTATTGCGCAAATAGCCGAAATGAACCAAAATGGTTGCTTTGCAGATATTTTTCACTGTTTTATTGACATATAACAAATAATTTGTCATCAAATAAAATTTTTACCTCCCGCTACCCTAGGAAAGGGAGCTATAGAGATCGTGCTAAAAATCGCATATAGAGATTTTAGTGAATAAGCATGTTTTGATATCCCCAGAATCCGATTTTAATATTTTTACAATGATGTCTGTAGGTACGTATGTGTGTGTGTGTGTGTGTGTGTGTGTGTGCGTGTTTGTGTGTGCGTGCGTGCGTGCGTGTGTGTGTGTGTATCTTGTGGACACGATTACTCAAATACCATCAATCAGAATATTTTGAAATTTTGGATACCCATTCTATACTAATGTGGGAAGAGCTCATTAGTTTTTAGTGTATATCGGAAGTATTACTTATACAAGCTTTTAATAGTGTTTCTTGAAAAAATACATAGAATATAATAGATAAAATGTATTAACGGATATCTCGGCGGTGATTGTAAGGAATTATATTGTTGTTATTCCATAAAGTGGTTAATTTTATTTAAATTTCCAATATTTCGTTACACATTTTGTAACTTCATCAGGGAATAAATTAGTTTTAACTGGTGTAATCGCTTGATAAATTAATAAATTCAGAAACATTCAATTTTGTTATTGTTACTTGTTTATGCTCTGCACTGATTTACATATTATTGTAAGAATTTTGACTATATAAGTATAAAATATAAGTTACATCAAAAGAAAACTTGTAAAATTTACTCAGTGAGCGTCACATGTTGGTCGAAATGTGTGGTCCCACACTTTTATTCCCTGATGAAGTTACAAAAGGTGTTACGAAATATTGGATATTTAAATAAAATTAACTACTTTATGGAATAACAACAATATAATTCCTTACAATCACGGCCGAGAAATCCGTTAATACATTGTATCTATCAACAAGTACTGCGTTACTTCCTCCCAACATTGAATATAATATTTCAGTAACTTCTACTTAAAAATTAAATATAATGGTACAATCTTGAATTTTACGATAATAGTATTTAGTAAATAACTTACAATATGAATTTATAAAATAAATTATTTATATACATCATCTTGCCTATGCGTCAAACAAAAACAATATTTTAAAAACAATTTTGATATTTTTAAACAAATGTCACTGTCAGGAAGCAATTACTTTACCTTGTGTAAAGATACGAGTACTATTTTGAATTTTTGTTACGTTTTTCTATTAATTTTGTCAATATTCGTGAAATTTATTTTGTGTATGATAAATTTGTTAAATGTAAAATAAAGTTTGTTATGAGTGAATGAAAATATCTGTACTTTTTAATTGTAAGATTGTGGGGCTATTTAAATAAATAAATTTAAATAGTTCATTCTTCACTTATTTTCACATATTTACATTTACCGTCAGAGAAAATGGAATTGTTGTTCTTGTACACTAAGTGCAAGAACATTTCACATTTCTTACTTGTATACCGGGTATGTACTTTATTTTTGTTATGTGTATAAGAAATACAACAGTAAAATTTTAATTTGGAGAAATATTTTTCCTAATAATTTTAAAACAAAAGTGTTAAGTATTAAAAATGACAAATTAGAAGTTCCATTTTCAAATTGCTTACGGATTGCCAAAAGAAATTATCATTATCAAACATTGTAGGAATCTATGATGTTTGCAGTTAAGTATGCATATTGTTGTGAAAGAGTGTGCTTTGGTTTCTACATCAGAATAATGTATTTAATATTGGCAACGCTGCTGGACGTCACTGTAACGGTAGTATGAATAAAAATATACAAATTGGACGTCATAAGTACTGATTATGTATGAAGTATATACTGTGGACGCCGGATTCACTCAGTATGGAGGAGCTCATAATGTCGTCAAATGAACGGAAACGTATATCGTTGTAAATCGACTTTATTGAAATTTGAACCGAAATTCATAATCAGGGGGAAAAATAAGTAGATATACTTTATAAAGTCGAAGCCTATCTCTATTCCTTTCGGTGGTTGCCACAATGTCCTAGCCATGAAAGGACGCAGCAATGATAGCGGGATGTAAATATATATATATATATCGCATCAGACTGTACGGTAGGCTGCGAGAGAAAGATAGCAATAGTATGACGTCACACTGACAACAAATATCAAATATCTCCTAAAGTAATTATTAAAATAATATTTTTATCTTAATCGTTATTTATTGAGTATTACTTTAAGTAGAAACTGTACATTTTATTATTTTTTGTTATGTTGGAGGATCCCATTGTTCCACAAGATAATAAGTTAAAGAATATTTAAAATTTCCATTTACCAGCATCACAAAAAGAAACTTCATTTATTGTGTGTGAAGTAATAATTTAAATAATTACCTATAATTATTATTGTTTTGCTCGTTCATGTATATATTCACTTTCCCTAACATATGGTAATGTCATCTTACTTCCTTTAGACTTTAAAGAATAACAAAAGCATGATTACAAAGCATACCTAGACAGTGTTTCAAAAATATGGCAAGTAAAGAAATAAAAATTAATGGTATATTGTCGGAGTCGAAATTTAAAGACTACGATATATCCAATACTACAAAGGTATGAAATGTTAAACCGTTTGTTGAAATGTTTTACTACGTGGATAATATAAGCAACCCTCATTGTTATTTAACCCGAGCAAAAAACAAATTACAGAAACAAACAGATCATATTCGTTCGCAAAAACAATAGCAAGAAAAAATGGATTACATCCTGGCGTGGCTCCAACTAATTACCAAGGATTAATTAATATTTTCGGGTCATGGAAATAGTAGCACGAACACGAATACGATCATGATCACGATCGCTCATCGCGGGGCAACAGGGGTGAAATAGAAAATATTTCAACGTGGTGGTATTTCACGTGTAAAGCCGATTTACACGGGCCATTAGACAGAATTCAGGGTAGAGTGTTTAAAATATTTGAATTGGATTTTAAATTAAGTGGGTAATATGTTTTTTACATACTATAAATTTTTACGGGTAGTTAATTTTTTACGCTGTAAAATATATATATATATATATATATATATATATATATATATATATATATATATATATACCGTGAATATTTTTTAACGTGAAACATTGGGTTTTCATGTCCATGGTTACGATTTGACATTTGATTGACAGCAATGTATTTCCGTGTCCCATTTAAAATGAAACATAGGGAACGAATTTGACAGATTTAGCTAAGTCAGAAATTTAGCTTAGTCAGAAAACCACTCGAGAGCACTAAACATATTTAGGGCACACAATATTTTTTTGCAATTAAATTTAATTTTTACAAAAAAGGGCACAAGGTGCACACAATATTTTTTTTTTTCGCGATCGCCCAGAATATGAGCTCTTTCTGATCACTATTTAGACCGGAAAGTCCTTCTTTGCTAAGCTAGCTCGGAAAGTTATCTATAAGGGATCGGAAAGTACTTTACCGATCCCGGGACCGGTAAAGCTAAATGTTTCCATGGAGATCAGTTGTTTATTTATTTCTTATTTGCTCGCAGTAAAAAATAAAATAATACTTTTTTATTCTTTTTTCAGGATCGCAAAAAAAAATATTGTACCCAACATGACCTGAAAGTGTCTATACTGGGCTCACATGCTTGCTCACCCAGTAAAGTATCACTTTAATGTCTCGTTACGTAAATTACTATTCTGCAACTAAATTTAATTTTTAAAAAACAGGTATAATTATTTAAACAAAATTAACCTCTAATGACGTCTTGTCAATATGACAGATAACCGCTGAATTTTCCTGTAAGTTACATTTGATTGACAGTAATATATTTGCCTGTCTCATTGAAAACATAGGGAATGAATTAAATATTGTAAGAAATTTGGCCAAGATAGAAAATCACTCGAGCACAAGGTACACTAAATTTAATTTGGAAAGCAGGTATAATTATTTACACAAAATTAACCTCTACTGACGTCTTATCAAATGTCAAATTCGTTCCCTATGTTTCATTTTAAATGGGACACGCAAATACATTGCTGTCAATCAAATGTCGAATCGTAACTATGGATATGACAAACCCAATGTTTCAAGTTAAAAAATACTCACGGTATATATATATATATATATATATATATATATATATATATATATATATATATATATATATATATATTCTACGTCTAGTACATCAAGTATTATTAAATTAGCCCTTTGTATAAGCGAGATATGTAAATTTAAAAATTATATACTTTTTTGTTTTTGTAAAGAAGTTTGCTATAATTATATCCTCCCGTTTTAAAGTTAAAATAAATATTTTATACTATAGTTATTAAAAAATATGTATAGTTTATAGAAGTCAAGTGACGTGTCAGATTTTTTTATGTAGAATAACGTGGTGTAATTAGATATTTTCAAAACTTAATAAATCTCGAGATATAACACGAACATATTATTTTTTAAATGGAAACATATGTTATAAATAGTTTGATCTTTTCTTTAACAAGTCTACATTCTTTTGTTTTAAACTTTAGTTCAGGGATGGTAACCATAAAAAATATCGGTTTGGGTTACGGTTTCGGTCAGCGTGAAAATAAAAATTCGGTTTTGATTTGGGTTTCGGTTTTTATACAGCAATCGGTTTTGGTATACCGGTTTTACTATAAGGGTTTCGGTTTTGCAAAAGTAATTTACAAGAATGATAATATTATTAATTTTGATTGAACAATAAATTAATATAATGATGCAAAAAAGTGTCCACAAACACGTGTACAAAGTTTTATAACAATCAATTTTAATGGGAAACAAATATTCAAAATATACTAATTTCCCATGTTAAATGCCCATATAAATGTAATATGTAACGGATTTCAAGCGCTACCCGATTGAGGTACAAAGTTGAAAATTGAAATACGTTTCGACAAAAAAGATATGTTTATACTTTTTTATACATAAGTATTTTAATAATAAAAAATTACAATCGGCTCGATTCTGTAAGAAGAGTTACTAAAATAAAGTTACTAAAATAGTCTTTAAAATGAAGGTCAGTTACAACTACAGTAACTTGTTATTTTTTGTATTCTGTAAGCACAGAGTCATTACAGTTTTAGATACTTAGTTGTTAAACAAGTTATTACGCTAGAGACTAGCCAAACGTAGTATTTAAGGTGTAGTAACCTTTCAGAATGGCTGGAATTTGGATGAATTTTGAATTTAATAGAGCACTGGCAGCTTTGGAAAATCGGTATGTATAAAAAAGTAACTGTAAATAATTTTCGGTAACGTTTATTTATGAAATTGGAAAATTTATTTGATAAATTTACATTTTTATTTCACAGAAGAAGAAATAGGTTAGAAAATAGATTGGTAAGAGACGAGAGTAATCCTTTCTTAATTCCGGATATAAAATTTTAAAAATTGTTCCGATTACCAAAACCAATTGTACAAGATCTTATTGAAAACGTAACTCCGTTAGCGGAACCTTCAATAAGATCAACAGGCGTACCTATTCATTTAAAAGTAATCTGTACATTTTTCTTGGCTCCTTTCTTTGTATTATTCAAAATATTTGTAAGTTCTTCCAATGACAATTTAAGCTCATTAGTTTTCAGAGGATGTATTTTTATTTCGAGCATTATTTTGTGGTTTTTTTAAATAAGCTATTAATATTTCCAACTGTTCGTTGGTTGTTCTTGAACCCCTAGGCTTGTTATATACCATGATGCAAACAGATATAACACTTGGTTACTTATAAACACTAATAAATGTCACTTGTCACATTAGAACACACGCAGATGAAGAAATACGCATGCGCACCACAATTCGTGTTCCTCATTTGACTGCTATCTTAGTAACTAAGTTTGTTTAGTTACTCTGGGAGTAACATTCCTAAACATATAATTACAAAATACGAAATATGTATTCAGTTACTAGGATAGTTGCTATCAGAGTAACTTCATAGTAACGTTGCTAACAAGTAACAATGTTAGATACTTTTTACAGAATCGGGCTGATTATTTAACAACTAACAAGAGACCTGTATATAATGCGGTTAACCGATAAATAAAAATGGGTTTTGCTTTCGGTTCCGGTTTTGTATCTGTTTCGAATTTCGGTACAGGTTTCGGTTTCTCTTCTCATATTTTTCCGGTATTTTTCGGTTAATGGTTTCGGTTCCGGTTTCTGTTACCATCCCTGCTTTAGTTATTATTAATTTGGTGCTTGTTTAAATACAATCCTTATCCTACAACCCCATCTATTTAACCAAAAAAGTTTAAATGGCACATATATTGCGCAATTTAAAATGACATCCATATTCACATATTTATCATGTTGTATGCAGCAATGTAATAAATGAATTTGAAATTAGGGCAAGTTCTCCAATGTGAACAAGCAATTAGGTAACTGGAGTTTCGATTTTCTTGTCCTGGAGAAGAGCCAAATATGCTATAACATTTCTTCTGTCTACTTCCAGCCATTCCGACGTCAAAATGCACATAAAATTTATTTATATTCTTTTGCAATAAATTGCTGAAACGGCATTATTTTTATTTCTCGTATGTGGATGAAACGAAATTGTCAGCGGCAGATAAGACGAAAATTTCGTAGTAAACGCGCAGAAAGGTGAAATTTTTAAATCAGATACGGAAAAATTTATTTTCCAACAGTATAAATGGGGGAAATGTGAAAAATGAGTCGATACCTTATATTCAGTAAGTACTCGAAAAGTTTCGAAATTTACGACAACAGATGATTCAATATATTGTTCATAAAAGTTTTATGAGTATAAATGATTTTCTAGAACTGAAAAAATCTATAAATAAATAAATAAATATATTATGAGCTGTTGTAGAAAGAGCATCATTAGGATTATATTGGAAATTATCATTTGTATTAATGTAATATAAAACTACATTAAAAACTATAACAATGGAAGGCTAATTAAATTTAATATTTGCTTGTAATATAATAACAAATGAGTTCATGAACTTTGAATTTATGCATTATATTTTGATACAATATATTGTAAACATAATTTAATTTATTTAAGCCCGGTTTCACCAACATCAATAGTTATTTTCAGAACAAGTTATGAAATATACCAAATATGCGAGTGTAAATTGACGCACGACGCGTAGCGGAGTGCAAGTCAATACACACGAGCTAAGATATTTGAATAGGCTATTCCACAGTAATCAAAAATAGTAAAAGTTTATTGAAAATATGAACGGTAATAGTTAAAGGATAAGGAAAACCATATTTCTTTTATTATAAATTATTTCTTCTAGAAGACACGAGGAGTTTTGCTTTTGATGATGCAGGACATGTGCACGAGTGTTTGAACAAATAGGATTCAAGTATGACCTCCGGTTTTGAGAAGCCCCGCCCAAACTAAGAATATACTTCTTCGGGTGTGTCGGATCTGTTCGGTTGCTGTTCGGGTGACGTTCTAATTTCTTTGTTTTTATAAAATGAGAAAAAAAGGTGAAATAAAAATTAAGTATAATAATTTATTTTATGTCTCTAATAATGAATTATAATATTAAATATACATTATTTTGTAATTTATTTAACATTTTTTCGTGGCTTGTGAACCACTGTTTGTTTACTTCTGGTATATCCACATTACCTACGTCACAAAGGTAATTTAAAATTCGGACCTTAATATCTCGCTTATTTGGAGGAATTTTTAACTCGGACTTTCACATGTGGTCTTATATTTTTATGTACTTCAAGAAAAAAATTTAAAAAAAAATATCGTGGAATAGCCTATTTAGACGAGCATAAATAAATTTAACTTTTTTTTCAAAACTGATATTTAGGTTCAAACGTACTGACAGCTGACAAATGAATAATGTATACATATAGCCAGAAATAATGACATAGTAACCTAGCAACCGTGTCAACTATTACGATATGAAATAAATCGTAACACTAATGTGATAAGTTCAACTTTCAGTGTTAGGATACTACGTTGATATGTCATACTTATTACAATGGTCGTCTAAAAATTAATTTTCGAATAGCTTATTCGTCGAATAAGAGAAAAATATCACATTCGAAGATTTATTTGATGTTGTGAAACTGGGCATACAATCGCACATAAAATTTAATAATATGACGTCCAATATTAAATTGTTATGATTGCTAAATATAATGGTTTTTTTAATCTGTAGAAAAACTGACAAAAACACATCTGTTTTTGTTGATTAATATAAAATTATAAGTGTGGCAGCTTTCGTCGTGATTTTGTTCACAATTTACAGAAATAAGACTTACAGTTTTAACCATAATACAGCCATTAGAGAGGTAATGGATTCATGCTAAAAAATGCATATCCAGATTTTAGTGAATAAGCACGTTTTTAGATCACCAGAATACGATTTTAATATTTTTACAATGATGTCTCCCTCTCTCTTTCTTTCTTTCTTTCTTTCTCTCTCTCTCTCTCTCTCTCTCTCTCTCTCTGTCTGTGTGTGTGTGTGTGTGTGTGTGTGTGTGTGTGTGTGTGTGTGTGTGTGTGTGTGTGTGTGTGTGTGTGTGTGTGTGTGTGTGTGTGTATGACTGTATAGATGGATGTTGTAGACACGATCCTCAAAAGACCAATTTAACGTATTCCTTAACTAAAGAAAAAACCCCTTAACCTTAACAATAAATTTAAAAACTATATACGTATTTCGAGAACTAAGTTCTCATCATCAGTAGAAACTACAAAATAAAAACAGAGAAGTTAAGATTACTCAGCATGTAAACCATGCCAGAGGTCAAAACAGCTCTGAGGAATAAGGGAGAGAACACGGGTTATAAAGGGACAGAAGTCATAGGTGAGTGGATACATAATTGGGTAACTAAGATTAAACAGAGTAACTGTCTTATATTAACTCATATAATTTAGAATTTGGGATGGGACCTAGGTCCGCGTTCATCAATTTATCTTTAAATTTATGTATTATCAAACTCTCATGTGCGTCTAAATATCTATTATTATCAACTTGTTTCAATAATTTTATATTAGAATTGTCAATTTTATGATTATTAATAAACATATGTTGTGCTACGCTAGATTTATTAGGATTACCGCTTTTTAAATGATAGAAATGTTCTTTAAACCGAGTATCAATTTGTCTTTTAGTTTGCCCGATATAAACTTTATTACAATCTTTACAGTCAATTTTATAAACACCGGATTTTTTATTATTATCTATTTTATCTTTAGGGTTACCTAATAATGATTTAATGGTGTTATTTGATTTATAAGTTACCGTTAAATTTTGATTTTTAAAAATTGTTTAAACCTTTGGTGGCATTATCAAATTCCTTAATCTAAAATTAATGGTACGAGCTGAAAAGGTTTTGGTAACAATCGGACAACAGGACCGGAAGTAGTAGTTCCCTCAAAAAAAAATGTTTTTTGTTGGTCAATCGGCGACGAATACTGTCGAAGCTGTAAATCTGTGTTTAGTGCTATGTTGAACACATTATTTTTTTGCCAATTTTAGAATCAATATTATTTAGTAATTATTTTTAATATTTATTTTGAAGGTTATCGCAATTGCTATGCGTTTGTTTAACGGTTGCTATGTAAATGGCAACAATAGGCAGTAAAAGTGAAATTTTATAGACTGTTAGCTGTCAAAAAAATCGCAAATTGACAAAAAATAACATTTTTTTACATAGGTCTACCAAGCCTAAGTATAATGGCTGGTACCACAAACCTTGTTTTGTAAAAATGCTGTCTTGAAAATGCCATTTGCAATAATTAATTTCACCCTTATATTTAAAGAACGATTTTTTCAAAATATTATTTTCAAGCAGAACATAGTTTGTATACAAATAAATATTCTAAAAATATCGCTCTTTAAACATAATTTTCAAATCAGCATTTTCAAAACAAGGCTTGTGGTACCAGCCAATGTAATCCAATGTTTTTCTTGTACTTTTATTTTAGCCTCCCGTTATTATTGGGTATTTTCCTGCACATATTTACTTTTGTTTATTGTTGCCGACCACAATTTAATTTGTAGGATTTTGTTTTGTTTGTCCGTTTTTTGTTCTCGTTATGTAAATGATGTTTGTTTGTGGAATACATAAAAACAAAACACTGATTCATCTTACAGGTTTGCTTGTTGAAAACTTATAACTTCTTTTGTTTACGGATAAACAAAAGTTGTTTTACCAGTTTTGCTACATGTATACTTCTTTACTTTCATATACCAAATGTGTACAGGAAAGAAAACTCACTGCGTTCTACTTACACCATTATTTTCTACAAATGATTATGGTGTTTAATCGTTCAAAGAAAGAAAAGAAATAAAACCAATAAATTATCTAGGAGTTTCTCTATTTAGCTAAGGAATTTATTTAATTAAAGATTTATGTGCAGGAGAAATCCTAGTCATTAAGAAAATTTTGGAAAGAAGGCATAATAGAGATTCCATTTTAAGATGTGACTTGAAACTAGACATGAAACAAAGGTAATTTATTTTAAGTTCCAGTTAATAGCTATAATTAACTATCAACGGGCACTTTAAAAAAGTTGTATCTGTAATTACAAATAAGGGTAAAGTTACAGACATAGACTAATGATAAATTTAGTTGTTTTTTTTTTTAATATGCTGTTTGGCTTTTGAGAAAAACCCTACAAATACCTTCTATACTCCGTCTCATAAAGGGTGCATACTCAAGGCCCGAATATTCAAAACTAGAATATTCAAAACCAGAATATTCAAAATCAGAGTATGCATAAAGAGAATCATTCAAATCCCGAATATTCAAACATAGAATCGCGCATTGCCCGAAAAAGTATCAGCAGAACCATCGCTAACAACGTAACCATAACCTAACGTTTGCTCCTCCTTTTTACCTTCCGTCACCTTTAGGTAAGGAAGGTATTGTCTTTGGTCAAAAAATTCGGTGGTGACTTTTTAATGAATAAGCACGTTTTAGGGTCCCTACAATACGAATATACCATTTTTAAGATGATGTCTGTATGTGTGTGTGTGTGTGTGTCCGTGTGTGTGTGTGACAAATTTTTCTCCGACGATAACTCCAATACTACAATTCTAAAAATTATAATTCTTTCGTATTCCTCTTCTGTACATCCATATGAAGAGTTGATTAGATTTTGGTTATAATTGATCCACCGGAAGTACCCTTATTTGAAGTTTTTAACAGTTTTTCTTAAAAAAACGCAGTTAAATATTATTTTTTGACATTTTGTTATTACATATATTAAAGAAAATACTCTTCTCTATACAGTTTGATTATACATTTTCCTTCATATTTAACGCATTATTAAGAAATTAATTTTCAAAAATTAGTCAGCTTTGATATTTATAATGGAAACAACTGACATAATTATTCAAAAAAATTTAATTGACAGATGTCAGTTGCAAGTGCAAAACCAAATATGGAAAAAAGTAAAGGATCTAAAATTGGTATATCATAGTGTTGCTCGGAAGTGACACGCAGAGAAAGGCCAAAGAGAAGATGGAAGGACATTACTACTAGTGTAGTTTATATTATAATTTTATTGGATTTATAGAACCTTTTCAAATGAACTTTTGGTATGGAATTTGTAAAAAATAGTATGTGTTTTTACATGATATTATATAGAATCTGTTACAAGGACCTTTTGGTATGGGATTTGTACAAAATACATGGAATTGACGGAAGGTCTTGTGCTGGCCACAACAAGTTTTTTCTTTAATAATATGGCAACCGTGGATTTCAAATGATGGTGAGATAGCTGGTGCAAGTGATAATGTTAATGAACTGTACGTTTCTGTGATAAAATTCAATGTTTGAAATTGAACCAAAAAAGGATAGGACGGAAATGGGACATCACAGTGAAGTCGATGAAATTAATTTGAATTTGAATAAAATTTATTTATACGAACATGCGCAGCATATAGTGTGGTAAATATTTATAATAAGTGCGTATAGTTTCACAATATTTTTGTTGTGAGAGTCCAACTCTATGTATAGCAGTAACATCATTCAGTCTTATTTATGAGGGGTGGAAATTTGGGTTTCTTTGTCAACAAAGTGAGAGGCGTTCCAAAGGTTTTTGGCGATCCTTTGGATTTGAATGAGATCCATGGAGTATATAATACTATATCCTATTATACCCAGGTTGCTTGGGTTTTAATTGGGCTTTGTTGTAGCCTAGTGATAACGTTATCGCTTTACGACCCAAGGGTCTCGGTTTGTATCCCGGGTAAGGCACGGTCGTTGTGTGTGTCTTTCATAATTTCATCTTCAATGTGAAAAGGAAGATGAAAAGTGTAAAATTTACAAAAAGTACAAGAAATATGTCGCATCCCCCATACAATCACCGCTTATAAATGTAGAGTGGAGTATTACAAAGCGTGTAATAATGAATAAATAATAATAATAATAATAATAATAATAACAATAATAATAATAATTGGGCTCTGTTCGTTGAATTTTTAATCTAGGAGTTTGGTTGAAATTTAAATTAAAGGTTTATTCTTTTAAAGTTACATTCTACAGTGTCTAAGAAAAGAAGTGCGTTTTATGGTTAACCGAACTGAAATCCATGGTTCAGATGAAAAGGAAGTACCTATAAATTGACTAGAGTACCATCATTCAAGGACACAGGTTCTGTGGAACAAAAAAAAAAGATTGCGAAGACCTACAAGATCTAATGAAACAGTTGAATTAATTTGTCAATCATGAATCCGAAGCCTGAAGAATTTTATTATGTGTCGTAGCGAACAATGAGGGGTTCCAATATCAAACCTACCCGATGTCAAGCGAAAAAGATTATGAAGCTTCATAGTCAGAAAAATAAGATTGTCAGAGCCAGCAATAAAAATATAAATATCGTATGTAACTATGGCATGGCGGCAGAGTTGAAAAAAACCCGGGATTTTTATAAAAAAAAAACCCAGCCCACTTGGGTTTTTTAATAAAACACGGGTTTTATTAAATAAAAGCGGATTTTACTGACAAACATCGGAATATAGTTATATAACAAAAGCATATTATAATTACTATTACATCTCGACTTGTCCAAGTACGAATTTTAGGTTTTCAGCATTCAAGGACAGTGTCAACCTAACCTACGACAGCTATATCTATAATTTTAAATATTTAATTAATAATGAAGTAAGAAATATTAAATGTTCTTCCCAGAAAAAAGACTTCACTAATGTCTATGGATTTTTGACACCAACATTTATATCAGTTACAGACATTTTAATTTTTAATTTAATTGCAAGAATCTGGAACATTTAGAGAAAAGTAAGAGGAAACTAGTTCATAGAATGAATTGAAAAATAAAGAACAGGTGCAATTAAATTTTTTTGTGTACCAGAAATGGTAAATACAATACTTATATACCCTAATATGAAAATAGCGAGATTTTTTGTAATAAATATAATGTTAACATGTTTGTGAAATTACTTTCATCAAACTACATAAAGCATTAATTTGACATAATTATACCGGGCTTAATTGTGTTACAAAGACAATATTCGAATGTAATTTTTTGGATATTTTATCGTAATAATACAATGTTTACATATGAATATGTAAAATTACTTTACACTACAACAAAGCAGAAATTCGAAATGTTGAATTGGAAATTTTGTTTGAATTTTGGTCATGCAGGTTATTTGTTCAGTCTCCAAACGAGAATTGGGATTTATATACATGTAATACAAGTTATAATGAGTTTCCAACTTTGATCATTGAGATACGTTAATAATTTCAGTTGTCAACTCTTCATTTTCAAAAAGTTTGTTTGATTTTGCATGGACTGAAAATATTTATAATACCATTTATAATGGAATACATTATAAATTTTCCAGTGCATTTGCTTGTAAATATCGTATAGCAATAAAAGCACTACTCTCGACTCTCGGTAACGAATATAAATAAAACGACTCCTCACTCCATTAAACTAAGAACAGCATAGTAATAATTTTTCTAGCTGCACAAGAGTAGTGAAAATCCGAGTACAAAACTTAGTAATTACTTGTTTGATATACGACATTTTAATAGCTAAACAGTGCATTGTAACTCTGCAATATCAAATGTAATAAACTAGTTCACTGAGGATAAAAGTCAACTCAAATATTTCTTCCACGGCTGCAGTTGAAAGAATATTTATTTCTCATGTTTAATAATTCATTCTGTTGTTTTCCACGAGAAATAAGAAATGTATCTTGTGTTCAATGCTATATCATATAAATTTTACAGGCGATTAAAATAATGATTTTGTGACTCACATATGATAAATAATGATTTTTTATGATGTATTATTATTAAGAAATGAGGGCTTTAAGCTTTAAACATTTAATACTACAGTACAGTTACAGTGTGTTAAAAAAAATCGTAATTCAGAGAAGGCTATGAACAAAAGACGTATGTCAATTTGAAAGTATTTAATTAAATGCTAATAGGCCCATAAACCATAACAAAAAATAATAAAATGTACGCTTTATCGTTAAAGTACTACTCAATAAATAACGATTAAGATAAAAAAAATCTGATGTGGCCAGCACATGACCTCCCGCAAATTCCATGTTTAAAATAGTAATGAGCTTTAAGTAAAGTATCTTTTTCCGTTCCGGTTGATCGTTTATAAACAAAATCTAATTTGTTGTTTTAATAAATAGAAGTCTGTAATACGAAATTAATTTCGTGCCAAAAATAATCGATTATCATGGCGCTCACCATCAACTATAACAGTTCGACCTTCATCATTTTCGAAAAAGTAAGTTCCAATGACGGAACCTGACCATAGTGCGCACCAAACAGTCTCATTTGGACATGTAATGGTACCTCGTAAATCACATGAAGATTTTCCTCTGCCCATATCTGGCAATTTTGCTTATCAACATACCCAGAGAGGAGAAAATGTGCCTCACCAAAGAAAAAGATAATCCACGAAAAATCATCATCAACTTCCGTGCTCTAAAAACGCAATCTGTGTAAATTCTTTGCCGTACATGATCCATGTCGTAAATGTGTAGTTGTAAACCAATATTTGACATTTTGAAAACACGTATTTATACTGACAGATTTATATTTACAAATCAAATATATTTCTACTTAATTCTTCTTAACACGGTTTCATTTTTAATGTAAATGTGACAGTGACATTTGTTTATTGTTTGTATTATGTTTTTGTTTGACGCATGGGTCAGATGATGTACAAAAATAAATTATTTTATAAATTTATATTTAAAGTTATTTAAAGTTTTTTAAAGTTATATTATCGTAGAATTGAAGATTGTACCATTATATTATATTTTTAATGGTAAAAGTTGCTGAAAAATTATATTCAATGCAATTTTTTTAAGAAAAACTGGCAAAAGCTTGTATAAGTGATACTTCCGGTTATCTGATATACACTAAAAACTAATCAACTCTTCCCACATTAGTATAGAATGGGTATACAAAATTTCAAAATTTTCTGATTGATAGTATTTGAGTAACCGTGTCCACAGGATCTACACATCCACACACACATACACACACATACATACCCACAGACATCATTGTAAAAATGTTAAAATCGGATTCTGGGGACATCAAAACGTGCTTATTCACTAAAATCTCTATATGCTATTTTTAGCACGAACCCTATACCTCCCTTACCTAGGGTAGCGGGAGGTAAAAACATTTTTAATAATTTCTTTGCGAGATATTTGAATTTATTTTCAAGGGTACAGATGACGTCACACTAATGGTATATTTCTCGCGTAGCCTACTACAGAAACTGGTGTGAGAAAGATAGCTATAGGTTTCTTAAAAAAAAAAAAAATGCCGCTATACAAAAAACAATTATGACTTTTTGATAACACGAATTTCTTCAAAATGAAACGAACTTTAATTTAAAAATATTTTTAAAAAATTGGTTATGGGCCTATTTGACACGAGTTATTATCAGAAATGTTATCTAAAGAAATCATCTTGAAATCTTATTTTAGATATAGAAATAAATTAGAAAACGCAATATTCTGTATCGTTCTTTATTATCTTTTCTCTTTAAAATTACATTTCACGATCAATTTTGACAACTTGACTTTTGAATTGAATAATGATCAGACATACGTTTCCGTGTTCATAGCCTACTCCGAATTAGGTTTTTTTCTGAACATACTGTACAATTTGTGTATAATCAGAAAAATTAACTCTGTCGGGTCCAGCAATTTAACTATAAATATCGTATTTATGACTAAGCAGCATATCACTCACTGCTACATTATAATTAGTATTTGCGCCGCTCTGTTAAAATGAAAACATACAGAAATATAATCTTACTGTTCCTTCAACATAAATGCTATTTTTGTTTGAAATATTTTCTTTTGAGATTAAAAACTACTGTTACTGTAGTTGCAAAAATTATTTCAAAGAAAAATAGTTTTTATGTTAAAGGAACAGTAACATTATTTTACTATTGGGCTTCCAAAATTACATTGCGCCACTGGTGGCAGATTTCTGAACTGAGTGAAGTGTACATGTACAAACGAGGTTGTTTTATTCAGGGATTGTATTTACTTGTATACGAATTTTAATACGCTTTTATCTTCGGCTATTATTGTTTTATTCTTAGTAGGATCTGAATTACTGCTAATATAACAGGTAAGTTTTTGATTTAAAAAAAAATAATAAATAAATTAGGAGATATGCAATTTATAGGTTAAAGTTACGATGGAGTTTTCTCCGAAAATATTTACCACATAATATTATGTGGCCACTATTTATTACTTGCTGGCCTTCCACCATATTTCTAGATTATACACTACAATTCCCAAATCTACAAATAGTATCTAAATCTAAGCAAAGAAAATTGTTCATTATGAAAGAAAAACAATTAAATAAAATTAAAGCTATGTAGATAGAAATTAATATATGTACAACTACGGCAATGAAATACAATCTAAATATAGGAAATCAAATGTTTTATTAAAAAAACTAATATACTGTTAATTAAAATATGACAAATACTCTTAACCTACAAATACTTACTAAAATTAACCCTATTAACTAAAATATTATTAAAACTATCACTAAATTGTTACTAGAAGAAAGATCAAACTCAATTCTACCGAAATTAACAAAAAAAAAAAAAAAACACTATACTAAATCCGAAATTAAATAAAAATTTACGAAAATTAGTCTCACACCAATTGTACTCTTATGGAATTTTGACGTTTGACGTCAGCGCCATCTCTTGATAATTTGGAAGCCCAATACAGAGCTGTCAGAGTAGAAGAATCATCCAATTACGATATTTATGGTTTTATTGCTGGACCCGACAGTCAATTTTTTTAACTATAGCGATATGCTGTTTTGTCCTAATTACGATATTTATAGTTTTATTGCTAGACCCGCAATAGAGTAAATTTTTTATAACTATATTCAACGACGATTTAAATATTAAGAATTCAGAGGCTATAAATCATGCGATCCAAACTTGACTGGACTTACTGTACATTAATAACGGTTACAATAAAATACCATGATTTGTAGGTGCGGTTTATGATACGTGTATAATTTTTTAAATTCATAAATACGTAGTAATGGGAAAAATATGCATATCAAATGCGTATAAATTATCGTATAATTGATTTTTCTGTGAAATCAAGGAAAATACGATTTTAATTTTTTCACCTGTCATATTCTTCTTGGAATTTATTACTTTTCCGTTAGTCACAGCGGCGTATCGAAGCAAATGAAAAAATTTGATGCAGTGTGCATAAATCGGTGATGAATCATCCATTCCTGGCGAGTTGAGCAATTGTTTCGCGCGTTACGTGTTTTGTTTTTCATTCGCTCGAAGTACTCCGTGCGTTTTGCAAGCAGAGAACCCTTGTGGACAGCTGATTGATTGTTTGTGATAGGCTGTTGAAATGTCCCGTGCAGATTTTTTTTAATAAGAGAGTTTTAAAGCTGTGGCACTCTAAATGCACTTTGATTTTCAAGCATTAATCCGGAGAGATTTGCAATATGTTTCATGTTTTAGGAAATTTATTAACAAAAATTTTGTAGTTAATATGTTTTTAAAATTGCGAAAACATATTAACAATGTGAAAACTGTTTCGTATGTAACTTTTAATGCTGATGTAGGTACAACTTTGCACTCCACAGTATTTGGGGAAAAATGAACGAGAGAAGTATAAATAGTATATTACATCTAGAGATGCATTCGGGTCGGGTCGGGCCGGGCCGGGCTTTGAGGTTTGGATCGACTAGGCCTGAAAATAAAAATTACCGGCTCGACTGAAAGATCGACTCGACAAAAAAACAGCCCGGCTCGAAAATTGACTCGGGCCAAAGCTCGAAATTGGGTGCATCCGGCATTCCTAATGTTGATTTTTATGTTAAGGCGAAATGTTTAACTTTTTTCGTGTCAAACTTATAAAAAAACCTCTACATTCTTATAACTTTCAACATTAGTTAACATAAAGAGTTAAAAAAGAGACCCTTCTAGTGTTAGTTTGTTATAAAATTACAGACCTACGAGTATTTAACACTTTGTTTACCAAAGAATTTAAACAACTTCTTCACAAATCTTATATAAAAAAATATAATTTTTTACAAAAAGATTTTTTATCTAACTTTGTTTCTGCTCAAAAATAGGACAAGAAATCATTATGGTAGGAACAAAAATCATTTTTATTTAAGTATACGAGTAATAACAATAATAATAGCAACATCACAATATAATTATTATGCTTTATTGAATAACCTTGAATTCTTGAAGTAAAATAATAGATTTTTATTTATTAATATGTGAAGTGTGTTGTTATTAAATCATTTTGATCCTTTTTAACTTCATCCATTTTCATTAAAATATTAATGAAACTGTGCATTTGATTGAACTATAAGATAAGCTCGAACTTTCGGGCCGGGCCAATTCAAAAGTCCGACTCGCCTCGATTTTTGAAAATAATTCGGCCCGATAGAAAATATCTTCGGCCCGGAACACCCTGTAAACTGGCACACCCAGTAATGGGTAATATGCCGTGATGATATATTTATTTATTTATCATTTAGCTTAAAGAAAATAATTTGTCTAACAGTTATTTCGACAGAAGCTTCACTAATAATCGAGCATATTTTATCCAACAAAGCATACTACCCGATTAACCATAAATAACCCGGTTAGCTCAAAGAAAAAACACCTACAATGTGACAAAGAAATTATACGAGTATTATGATGTCGAATAATTGACTTAATTTCTTTGTTGGAAAAAAGAAAAAATTTCCGAAGCCAGATCCATCATCAATTTTTTGTACCCTTGGTAGATGACTTCCCTAGAAACCTTGTATCGTAGAATAATTTCTCGGGGCAAAGTGACAGCCACAGCAGAAGGCACCGTAGTGAAGAGCCTCAAGCGGACAGGTGTTAGTGACCCCAAAGAACAATGTTACTTTTTTCTACCTGGCTGAGCGCCGTAACTGCTGGGATACACTTGGCGTCCTTCGTCGGAAGAAATGAGCAAATTCAATGTCAATGCGAAAGAAATGTAAGAGAAACGAGTTTTTGGAAGGTAGATATATACCGTAAAGGTAAAATTCAGAGAAAGGTTATTTAGAATTGGAGTTGTTGGAAATTGGAATTGGGAACGTGACAGATTCAACACTTTTCAGAAAAGTATCAAATGTAAAATCTTTCAAAAACATCATTACTGAGGAAAAAAATCTGATGTGGCAACACAAGACCTCCAGCTATTTAATTTTTATTAATTTAAATATATAGATATATATTTACTAATGCTGCAAACTATATTAAGTTTCTTTGCATATATCTATTGCTTTATTTACTATTTTCTGTTTAAAATGTCACCATTATTAATTTGAAATGATTAGTTTTTTGACAGTGACATTTATTTGTCAATTACATACATTTGAAATATGAACTGTGTAACAAAGGAATCTTTAAATCATAGGCTCTAAGATTTATATAAAAAAAAATATATATTTTTTAAATTCATCTGTAAAATATACCGTGAGTATTTTTTAAAGTGAAATATTGGGTTTGTCATGTCCATGTTTACGATTTGACATTTGATTGACAGCAATGTATTTGCATGTCCCATTTAAAATGAAACATAGGGAACGAATTTGACAGATGTATTATATTATGTAAGAAATTTTTGAAATTTAGCTAAGTCAGAAAACCACTCGAGAGCACTAAACATATTTCTGGCACACAATATTTTTTTTGCAACTAAATTTAATTTTTAGAAAACAGGTATAATTATTAAACAAAATTAACCTCTAATGACGTCTTGTCAATATGACAGATAACCGCTAATTTTTCCTATAAGTTACGACGTTACGACTTGACATTTGATTGACAGTAATATATTTGCCTGTCTCATTGAAAACATAGGGAATGAATTTGACAGAGTATTATATTTAAATATTGTAAGAAATTTAGCCAAGTTAGAATATCACTCGAGCACAAGGTAGGTACACTAAATTTAATTTAGAAAGCAGGTATAATTATTTAAACAAAATTAACCTCTACTGACGTCTTATCAAATGTCAAATTTGTTCCCTATGTTTCATTTTAAATGGGACACGCAAATACATTGCTGTCAATCAAATGTCGAATCGTAACCATGGATATGACAAACCCAATGTTTCACGTTAAAAAATACTCACGGTATAGAAAAAGTATTAATGTATATACATATACCTGTAGGAAATTCAATAATCTTTAATTTTTATAATGACATAACATGCAAAAAATGACTTTTAATGATATTTTTTGAAGATAGATCATTATGTGATGTGCTTCAAATAAAGTACCATTTCCGGTTATCCGATTTACACCAAAATCACAAATACACACATCACCGTGAAAATGTTAAAATTGGAATCTAGGGACCTTAAAATGTGGTCATTTACTAAAATCTCGATATGTGATTTTTAGCACGATCTCTATACCTCCCTTACCAAGAGTAGCGGGAGGTAATAATAATTATTAAAAAATGGGACACGACAATGAATATAGGACAAACAGTAGTAGTGGAGTCCTCCAACATAGTAACAAATTAAAATATTACTCATTTATATTAAAACTCTAGTTTTTACTACCCTTAACATTTACTCTATTCCAAATTATTATTACTTTCAAATTTTCTGCTATCGCTATCTTGAAATTCGAAATCCATTTACTAGTGGAGATAATAACAAAAAATAAAAGTTACCCAATTAACAATTGCTTAAATTTATGATGTCTCGGGTCTCGGCAGACACCCAATGGCATTACGAGTGCACTTTTATAATAAAACGCTTTTATGGAACTTGATTTTATATTAGGTATGTTCTTATGAAGATTATACTTGTTAAAAGCGCTTTTATTATAAAAGTGCGCTCGTAATACAGGTTTATGAAAATGAGGAACAGAGCTGGGCAGTACGGAAGAACCAAAATAAGTACTAACCCGGCACTTAGTACTTGTTCTTAAAGTACTTCCAAAAAACTGCTTGAAATACCTACTTGATTTTCAAGTACTGCATCTAACATATTTACTTTAAATGTTACTTATTTATCAATAAAAAGTTCTTAAGTACTTTCTGGGTACTTAAATACTTCTTAAGTAGATACTTAAATACCTTCCTTCATTGTTAATAAACTAACAAAAATACTATGACCGGTAGTACTTACTCAAAATTTTAGTCGCCCTGACTGCCATTTAGAAATACATTCAGGTGATTAAAAAACAACTGAATTTGTTACTTTAATCAACGCTTAATCACCCCTGTTTAAGAATAAATACTACCGGTCTATATTATTACAAAATTACAAGTACCTAGGTACAAAGTAAAAAAAATATACAGAAGAATGTCAATCTACGGGCTTTGCAAAACATCCAATTTTAATTCCTGCAGGTTAGGTTAGATCGCTTTCAATTTAAATGAAGTTTAATAAAAAAAAAATGTGAATTATACTCCATTGTAGGACTCTTATTAATTAAGTATACATATAGGTAACAATATAAAACATGCTTTTAATATTATGTTACTCTCTTGCTGCATATTAAAGAAATAATTATGATTTATTTATATTATATGCGGCAAAGAGAATGTTGAAAATAACATAGAATATGTTGTCCCGAGTGTTTTCCTGATCTATTGCTCATCCAGCAATTGCAGTAAAATTCTTAAAATTTTAAGTACCTATATAAATTTACAAATTATAAACGCAAAATTTTTCACACAAGCAATGGTTAGGTTACGGAGAATTTAAAAGTAATTTTTTTCAAATAATTGTTGAACGAGATATGCGTAAACAAAATGTTCATTTATATCTAATTGTATTTTTTGACAGTGAAATAGTCTACAGAATAATACGTAAGATTTAATTTAAAAAGATAAAACTTCTGATGATATTCCTAACCAAACTTTCGCCATAATTATCTGCAGGCGTCCATCTTTTGTTAGGAGGATCAATAAAGATAGTGATCACATTTTATAGTTCCCAGAATACGGATATTAATAATTTCACGGCAGTAATGTAAAAAGTAATCATCTCAGTATTCAGTAAACACTTTTCAATAATAGTAATGAATTTTTTATTAGATATATGCTGTTTGTATAATAAAAGAATAAACGCTTTATATTTACAAGGTCAGAGAATAGTTCATACAAATAAAAATCTATATAAACACGAATTGTTGCAATAAAATTATAAAATAAAATATGTAGGTCCCCAATACGTAGTAGATAAACGATGCAAACTTTTATTTTATTATTTTTATTTAAAGATTTCGTAACTTAATGTATAAAATTATAACGCATAAAAATCGATATCGATTAATATAAATACCGCTCAATTTAATTATAAAAGTTTACAATTTGTTTGACAAAAAAGTATTTTTCTTTCTATCATTAGTACGAGCACTGAAGCAAAAGTTTTAGAAGTAGAAATAAATTAAGGAACAATAAATATTACTTTACAAAATTAACTTTGAAATAGTTTCAAATTTAATTTACTAACGATAAATAAACAAAATTTGAAAGATATAAATTTAGGAAGAAATTTGGACGTCACTATATATTTATGGGGTTGCGTGGCTATGTGCGTTAGATGGCCGGTTCTGATTCAGATGTCTAGGATTCGATATCGACCGGCGTCAAACTTAAATATTATTTTCAATTTTCAAATAGCACAAAAGTGACCCTCACTACAGTTTTGAGATTCCATGAGATGACGCTTGCCATACCCAGAAATGGGTAATAAGCCGTGGTGGTTTATTTATTATTATCATATTACACAAATATTCCAACACTGGTTATTTGACCATGACATCAACGATAGAGATAGTTTTATTTTTAGATTATAAACAAACAAAAAAAAATTGTTTTCCAAAACGAGTTTTTAACCGCAAAACAATTATGCTCATAAATTTGTTAAATATACTTACATATTAATATTTTTTTTTACCTTTTAGAAAAACTAATTTTTAAAATTATTTTTAATCAATTTGTTATTTGTTAAGCAGAAAATTCTGCGTTACAAAAGTTTTTACAGTTGATAAGTACATATATTTTAATAATTCTGAGTACTAGAACAAATTCTTAAATTGATTTTCAGTCGAAAATTCCGTATTTTAAAACTTTTCCAAACTTTTCAAAACTGAATATTAAACATAGTTTAATAATAACCTTAACTTTGTGCTTTGTGTGACTTTTCATAAAGTTTTGTAACTAAATCAAACTAAACAGGTTTGCATTCCTGTCTTATAAAACTGGCGGGAACCAAAGTCAAAGTCACCGATCAACTTCTTACCTGCGAAAGATCCGGATCGTTCTTCAACTTCTGCTCAACGGTCTGATCTCCCATCACCATCCCGACCACGAAGCTAGCAACAAACACCCAAAGTAGCTTCCCCATGATAAGTTCACAATATACACTGAAGAACAGCAACTGCAACGTTTACGATATCGCTCAAACGTTCACGATCAACACAGAGGTTATGCAACACGAACCGCGGTCGGACGCAAACTGAACTCGACAACCTGCTCAAGCACCCCCACCACCTCGGTGACGCAGAAGATGACGTCAGAGATTTCCCGATAGACGGGTACACCTGAGGATGACCGAGTTATGAACTTGGACAACTGGAAGACCTATGCTCTGAAGGTGTTGATTTGTTTGGGATGACAGGAAATAATTTGGAGATAGATTTTTAATTTTAAACTGAAAAGTATGTCATATATGTTTTTCCGTTTACGTAACGCAGTATTATTTTAAAAAATACTTGCAAGTGAAATTAATTAATTTTTCGTAACCATACAAGACTAAAAACAAAAGTGAAAAAATAAAAATAACAAACGCCGGTCGTTATTTTTTATAACAGTCGCCTACAATTAAGGATCAAGTGTTTCTAGAAAAATAACAGCATCTTGCTGGATCGTTGTCACGGAGAATTTATAAATCAACAAAAAAGTTATTCAGTATGACAGAAAGAGAAGAATTTTATTATTACCTAATCCAAAAATCTGTTGTGGCCAGCACAAGACCTCTCACCATTTCTATATTAGGCTATATATGTATTGTATTTCACTTCGCTTTCGACCGTCGTTTTATAACAAAATATTACAGAACTTTACCCAAATATTGTTTTTATTGTATTTAACATGTCTTCTGCACACATATAATTCTAATTATATCTATTTTATATCATTTTCATGTCAGAGATTGTTCCAATTCATTAACCAGATTGGCGGTATTTCTGATGGATATATGCACTTTGCCACAATTTTACCTATAATTTCAAATATTTAATTAATAAAACAATAAGAAAAATTAAATATACTTCCCAGAAAAAGCTATCAGAATGTCACTAAAAATGTTGATATTTGACAATGACATGTGTCATGTTATAAACATTGGAATTTGTCAACTGGTTTCCTTAGTGCCTTGCGATTAGTTTACTCTATAAATTATAGTGTCTTTATCTCTAAATCTATACAAGATATAATAAAAATTTTAAGTGTATTAGATGGAGAATTTTATGTTCTTCAATATTTAATAAAAAAAAACTCCCAAAAAATTATATTTAGAAGAATTTTTGTAAGAAACTACTACTTCCGGTTGTTCAATTGTTACCAAAACGTTTTCAGCTCTTCCCAGGAATGTAAGATTGAAGAAACTGCAGTTAAATATTTTTTAAGGCTTATAGTTTTTGAGGAATCGTGTCTACAACATCCTGACATACATACACACATCCACACACACACACACACAGACATCATTTTAAAAATGTTATAATCGGATTCTAGGGACCTTAAATCGTGCTTATTCAATAAAATCTGGATATGCGAATTTTAGCATGAATCCAATACCTCTCTTAGCGAGAGGTAAAAATGAGGATTAGCTTAAACTTTTTTGTGAATCGGGCTGTAAATGTTTAAATTTTGTTATTACGAAAAATCTTGAACGCCACACGGCCGATATGCAAGTAACGAACTCGGCTTATTATAAATCGTTATTTGCCTTATATCCGCCTAATGACGTTAATAACTATAATATTAAACGTGGAAAATAAGTTCTTTTTACTGAAAATTTACCTTGGTTCTCGCCACGTTGGGCGCCATGCCAATTTGCAAAACGAAAGTTAATTAAGTCCAAAACTCATCATTTTATAGTTTTCGTAACCAATTTGAAAATAAGTAGGATTTTTATAAAAAGACTGATTTTACAATCTGCTATTACATTTCCACAAATAATGATAAACTTATGGCTTGACGCGAGTAAACAAAATTATTTAATCAAAGAAAGTAAACAGAATAGTGTAACTAAACTATGAACTATTAATTAACTACTTTTTATATAATTATATTTTGTATTGATATGGTTATTATTTATTTTCTTATTGAGTTTTATTTATTTATTTCTTTTTATTCTCTCTTTGTCTTGTAATTGTTTTTTTTTGTAAACTGTTGGGCAATAAATTTATTATTAGTATTATTATTAATTATATTATTATTATTATTATTATTATTATTATAAATAAAAAAATAATTGTGCATTTTTTCCGTTTTGTAATATTTTTCTATGAAAATATTTATATACGAGTATATTATTCAATAAGACTTTACGTCCTGCTGGGCTATGGGTTTATAAAACGCATATCCTGTACTTTATTTATGTCGTGATTCTTTATAGCAATAAACTCTAACGTCATAGTTCCATATAAATCAAATTCAACTTAAAGTAAAATAGAAATTTATTTTTGAAATGTTTCACAGAAAAATGTTTACTCAGGAACATTGGCAACGAACATTTGCAGCATCTACTGTAATAGAACTTGGAATAGAAAATATCATATTGTTTTAAAAGATGCAATTTCTTCATTTTGAATGACGTTTGGCGTTTTATTTAAGGTTAAATTGTATGAATAAAGACAGACATGCGTTTCACCCACAGCCAACCAGGACGTAACGACTTACTGAACACCAGATATATTTAGGATACTGAGGGCAGGTTTTATAAAGAAATTTAATTTTTTTTCCAAAAAATGTGTACACTTACGTAACATTCTCTTTACAATCAAATAATATTACTACCAAGTTTATATCTCTACCCATTTTGGAATTATTGCCCCAAAAGTCAAAATAACCCACATTTAGATAAAAACTTCAAAATTTTCAAAAATCTAATTTTTATGCATCTAGATACTTCTCAATGCGCTGATTCCAAATTTTGAAACCGCAGGTCGATATCTCTTTTCGTTCTCGAGATATTTAGATTCAAAGTTTTGCGCAAAACTACCCATTTTTGGGTATTAACCCAAAAATGGGTGAAGATATGAATTTGGCGACAACACCATTCGATTCTACGGACAAAATTACATAAGGACACCAATTTTCAGAATTTTTGAACACCGCATACAATCTCTGAAGCAAAATAACTGAAAATGGCAAAAAATCGCAAAAATCGTAAGGGGTACCCCTTACGATTTTTTCAGATTTTGGCCATTTTCAGGGGTTTTCAAACTTTTATTCATAAAAAATGAACCGGTTGGACAAAAATTATGAAAATTGCTATACTTATGTATTTTTGTCCGTAGAATCGAATGGTAATGTCGCCAAATTCATATCTCGGCCCATTTTTGGGTTAATACCCAAAAATGGGCAGTTTTGAGCAAAACTTTAAATCTAAATATCTCGAGAACGAATCGAGATATCGACCTGCGGTTTCAAAATTTGGAATCAGCGCATTAGAAATTATCTAGACGCATAAAAATGTGATTTTTGAAAATTTTGAAGTTTTTATCTAAATGTAGGGTATATTGACTTTTCGGGCAATAATTCAAAAATGGGTAGAGATATAAACTTGATAGTAATATTATTTGATTGTAAAGAGAATGTTACGTAAGTGTACGCATTTCTAGAGTATTTGAACAACTGTGTGAATTTAGTTATTTATAACACATATTTTAGTTATTAAAACAGGCATATAAGGAAGTCACGTGGTGTCCAAATCAGATTTTTTTGACAACAATGATACAAAAAGTGCCATAAGAACAGAGAAACTGATTCTAATTTGTTCATTTCATTAAATTTACTTGTCAACGAAATTTTAAGTGAAGATTTAATTTATAAAACCGGCTCTGATATTGCAGAAATTATAGTAAAATAATAAAATTATTTTCTCACTAAAATTTGATGTAGTAAATAAACAGCCGTAGTTACTTGTTTAACACTAACAGCATAATATTTATATTTGCAGACTAAATATTAAAATGTTCAAAAATATGTTTTGGTATTTATTCTTTATTCGATTTTACATGAACTAGTTCAATGTTTGCAGTAGAATTATTTTCATAAACAAACGAACTTTGTAATGCGTTGCACAGATGATTTTAGATTTTTTCGACAATCCTAAAATACGTTATTTCAAACTCAGCTAAAAAATATAAAACATAGTTCACTATAATATCTCGCTTTGGTCACCTACCATGTTAAAATTTAATGGCACAATATAGTACTTTAATCTTTGTAATGGAAGGAGGGAACAAAAGCAAATCGTTTGATGTTAGATAAAAAATGTGGGAAGATTTGAAAAAAGTCTGAAATATAGCTACAAAGAAAATAGCGTTCTTTTTGCAGTATAAGAAAAGAATGAGAAAAAATAATAAAAGTTTCATGAAATACAAAGTGGACCAGCCATTGAAGTACAAGCACACAGCAGGTAAACGTAAAGAAGAATAAGGAATGGAAGGACTGTAAGGACTGTAAGGACATTTGTCTTTACCTACGTTCTGAACTAGAGTACATGAGAAAGACTGGACAACTCTAAAATGTACTCAAATTTTATTACATATTTGCATACCATTATTTCAAAAAGAGTCGGCTTGGTTGCCAAGCGGGTTAGCGCACATCTCCTGGCTCGCAGTGACGTCACGAGAACAGTGGCCCCGGAGCTGGGGGGCCAGAGGGGGCTTCAGCCCCCTCTGTAAAATTTCAGAGGACCTCCAAATTTTCGTTTTTTACCTTCCGTCACCTTTAGGTAAGGAAGGTATTGTCTTTGGTCAAAAAATTCGGTGGTGAGTTTTTAATGAATAAGCACGTTTTAGGGTCATTACAATACAAATTTACTATTTTTAAGATGATGTCTGTATGTATGTGTGTGTGTGTATGTGTGCCCGTGTGTGACAAATTTTTCTCCGACAATAACTCCAATGCTACAATTCTAAACATTATAATTC
This sequence comes from Ophonus ardosiacus, assembly GCA_943142095.1. Lineage (NCBI taxonomy): Eukaryota > Metazoa > Arthropoda > Insecta > Coleoptera > Carabidae > Ophonus > Ophonus ardosiacus. The sequence continues at coordinate 7,829,875 of OW964824.1, forward strand.
TTTCGTATTCCTCTTCTGTACATCCATATGAAGAGTTGATTAGATTTTGGTTATAATTGATCCACCGGAAGTACCCTTATTTGAAGTTTTTAACAGTTTTTCTTCAAAAAACGCAGTTAAATATTATTTTTTGACATTTTATTATATATATATATATATATATATATATATATATATATATATATATATATATATATATTAAATAAAATACTCTACTCTATACAGTTTGATTATACATTTTCCTTCATATCCAATAGGTGTAAATTTAAAGCATTATAAAGAAATTAATTTTCAAAAATTAGTCAGCTTTGCTATTTATCATGGAAACAGCTGACATAATTATTCAAAAAAATTTAATTGACAGATGTCAGTTGCAAGTGCAAAACCAAATATGGAAAAAAGTGTAGGATCTAAAATTGATATGTCATAGTGTTGCTCGCAAGTGATATGCAGAGAAAGGCCAAAGAGAAGATGGAAGGACATTACTTTAGTGTTTATGTTATAATTTTATTGGATTTATAGAACCTTTTCAAATGAACTTTTGGTATGGAATTTGTAAAAAAATAGTATGTGTTCATGTTTGATTTTACATGATATTATATAGAATCTGTTCCAAGGACCTTTTGGTATGGGATTTGTACAAAATACATCGAATTGACGGAAGGTCTTGTGCTGGCCACAACAGATTTTTTATAGATAACAAAACCAAATTTTAATATTTTCTTTTTGTAACTTGCCGCATGAAGTTTTTTCGTCTTATGTACGTCGTGTATCAACTCGTAGAGCTTCGTACAGTTTCGTGACTTTATAGTTCGTTACTATGGCAATTTGTTTATTTGAGACCCTTTTAGGACGCAAGGCAAAGCGCGCGGCGCGCTGTGTTATTGTGTTATGTTTCAATTGCTGACCGGTAATTTTTACTCAAAATTTTATTCACCCTAACTATCTAACTACTATAGCTACAGTTTAAAAATACATTGGAGATGCAAAACACGTCTGAAAATAATTATTTTTGTAACAATTGCGGGAAATTAGTGATTCTAAAACGAATGGAAGTTCTCCAAAACTAGCGCAGCAAGTTTTAGAATTTGCACTTGGGCTAGAATCGGCTATATCCCGCATTCATTTTGAGTTTCATAACTATTTCCAATAAGCCAGTTATTTTTATCATAGCAAGCGTTATTAAACGCTCTGTTGGTTATGCCTTCTTTACAAATATTTATTAATGATGAACTAAGATCAGGACAAAGCAAACATGGTCTGTTTAATTTGGATTGTTTTAATCCTTTTGGAAACAATTTATCTTTATAAGACAGTTTATGAAATTGCTGTTCGTTAATTTAAAAAATCAGCCATACCTTCAGAATGTTGTCACTCCCAGCCAAAGCCATTATTGGCCGATTTCACCACCGATTCCTAAACCGTTGCCTAGCAAGGAATTTCCTAAATTTAAGAACTGCCTAAACTGATACTTATCCATTTTGGATTTCACCAAACAAAGCAATGCCCAGCTAGGAATTACTTACGTAGGCATCGGATTATTAGTTACTTTTGTGATATTATATTTGCACACTGGAAATAAATGAATAATTTTTATAATTTATGACATTTGACAATTATATTTGTGAACATTGACATTGGAATTTATGTGCAGATATTAATATTACGCTAAGGGATACAAAATAATTAAATCTTTAAAGAAATTTTTTTTACATATATATTTATAAATTTGTAGGTATTACAGAAGTGGAAAATATAAATGAAACAAAGATGAAAATGAACAAGAAAAAAATGTAAATGGCAAAATATAGAATAAATACATAATACAAAAACAGAAACTGAATCCTATGATTTCAATAATATTTGGCTATGGCATTTTTCAAGAAATTATGAATTTAATTATATGTGAATACCCATTTCCCAAAATATAAAATAAAGAATAAAAGCGATATATCTATGTACAAATTAATTTTATATTATATAAACTCGTATAGTTATATAAAATTCTGTTTTCTAATGAAATGGACATCTTTTCCAAAACTATTTTTCGTCACAGAATTCAAAACAATTTGTTCTTTCTTTTCTATCTTGTGCATGTCTTTCTATTTCTTCGTTATAACTATCAAAATATTCAATAAAATTGAACAATTTTCATTTTGAAGTGTGAGCTGTCAAACGTTAGGAAATGCTTAGCGATTTGGGCATCGGAAAACAGATACCTAGCTAAGTAATTCCTAAATCGAGATAGGCAATGCTTAGCGGTTGGTGAAAACGAAATTTTGCTAGGTAATGCCTATGTGGTGCACATCGGGGTACATAGGCATTACTTAAATTTTAGGAATCGGTGGTGAAATCGGCCATATATGTTTTCATCTAAATTTAAAATACAATAACACTACGGAGAAAATAATAATAAATAATTAAACATTAAATAACATTTTTAATTTCGTTCAAATAAATATTATGTGACATTATATATATATTGAGACTCCCCCCCCCCCAAGATAAAATCGTTCCGCGGCCCTTGCACGAGAACCATGATCCGTGTGTTCGATTCCTGGCGATCGACAATGTGTCATTGTCACAAAAAATAAATACAGCTACACACCGATTTTTCAAGCTTGACCGTTACGTCATAGTTTGATGTTCGTATATTAGACATACTTATCGAAGACAGAAACCATAAGTAAGACAGAGATAAACATACGATACGTATATCTAATATACGAACATCAAACTATGACGTAACGGTCAAGTGAGAAAAATCGGTGTGTACATGTATTTGTCACACTCAAATGCTATAATCTGTCCACTTAAACATCTTAAATAAATGTAGCAATGGCAGGAATCCTATCGGCAGTACGGCAGTGGCAAAACACTGCGGCTCGGTGAGTGTGGTTAGAGGGTAAACGGCAACAGATATATACAAGCCCTAAATATATACAGGTGTGCAACGAAACGCTGAATATAGAAGTTTAACATAGGATTTTTAAAATGTGTGAAAATTGGTTGTCCTGTAGGTACGAGTACATTTTAAAGCAAAAGTAGGCACAATAATGAAAAATTTTACTTTTAAAAAGTCTTTTTTACCTCTCGCTAAGAGAGGTATTGGATTCATGCTAAAATTCGCATATCCAGATTTTATTGAATAAGCACGATTTAAGGTCCCTACAATCCGATTATAACATTTTTAAAATGATGTCTGTGTGTGTGTGTGTGTGTGTGTGTGTGTGTGTGTGTGTGTGTGTGTGTGTGTGTGTGGATGTGTGTATGTGTGTGTGTATGTATGTATGTCTGGATGTTGTAGTCACGATTCCTCAAAAACTATAAGACTTAAAAAATATTTAACTGCAGTTTCCTCAATCTGACATTCCTGGGAAGAGCTAAAAATGTTTCGGTAACAATTGAACAACCGGAAGTAGTAGTTTCTTAGAAAAATTCTTCTAAATATAATTTTTTGGGAGGATTTTTATTAAATATTGAAGAACATAAAATTCTCCATCTAATACACTTAAAAATTTTATTATATCTTGTATAGATTTAGAGATAAAGACACTATAATTTATAGAGTGAACTAATCGCAGAGGCTAAGGCACTAAGGAAACCAGTTGACAAATTCCAATGTTTATAACATAATTTGTACATGACACATGTCAGTGTCAAAGATCAACAGTTTTAATGACATTCTGATAGCTTTTACTGGGAAGTATATTTAATTTTTCTTATTGTTTTATTAATTAAATATTTGAAATTATAGGTAAAATTGTGGTAAAATGCATATATCCATCAGAAATAACGCCAATCTGGTTAATGAATTGGAACAATCTCTCACATTTAGAAACTTCCTCATACAATGAAAAATAGATATAATTAGAATTATATGTGTGTAGAAGACATGTTAAATATAATAAAAAACAATATTTGGGCAATGTTCTATAATATTTTGTTATAAAACGACGGTTCGAAAGCGAAGTGCAATACAATACTTATATAGACTAATATGAAAATGGCGAAAGGTCTTATGCTGGCCACAACAGATTTTTTAATGTAGTACATCTGTAGCACTAGATATTTAAAAAATAAAATGACATTTTCATCAAAAATCAGATAGCCATGGAAATAAAAGACAAATAAAAAAATCAATTAAGGTCATAATACATGAATATTTATTGCTGAATTATAACAACTGTCAGAAGGAGATTTTGTTTTATTTGTTTTTATTTCCATAGCTATCTGACATTTTATTTTCTCAATATCTAGTGCTATTAATATTGTTTCATTCAAAATATTCCTCATTAAATACCTATAATGCATTTATGCTAATGTTGTTCCCAAACTGAAAAACAGTTGTGGAATATATTTTATTGTACAGCCTTCAACTTCTTCAGCGATTCTGCCTTATCTCCTCTACGGTCGCAAAACATTGTCCTTTCACAGTTTTCTTTATTTTCAGGAACAAAAATGTGGCAGGAAGTCAAGTCCGGCGAATACGGGGACTGAGACATCATTATGACAAACGTAAGTAACTACCATTTTCTTTTCCTTTAAGTTTTCCATTTTTTGTTTTCTATATTGTTAAATACAAATGTTACACTGTCATTGAACTTTGTTATAGCTATTAAATTCAATGTTCAACCAAATGTGCAACTCAATAAGTAACTAGCCAAGTTTTGACTATCATATGTGAGTTGTTGGGTTATGGGATTAGAACCAATTATTTCTCACTCATTTGTGAACCTCATAATCACTGAATAACCCACTAATTTGATAGTTACTGTACTCGATTAGTGAGAGATAGGATGTGGTTTCATTTCCGCACCTAATAACTTAACCAAAACGAACTAAATTTGTTGGAATGGTTAGAAACCTACTTTAAATTATTGGTAACAAACCGCTAATCTACACTACGAAATATATCATCAACATACATATATAATCAGGGCTTATTACCCATTTCTGGGTTTGCCAATCTGCTTTCTATTCTCAGATTTCCATAATAGCGATATACCGTATTTTTTAACGTGAAAAATTGGTTTTGTCATATGGTTACTACTGGACGCTAAAATGAAACATAGGGAACGAATTTGACAGAAGTATTATATCTAAATATTATAACAAATTTAGCCGAGTCAGAAAACCACTCGAGAGTATTAAACATAACCTGTAACCTGTAATGCAATCTTATCAATATGACAAATAACCGTTGATTTTCCTAAAAGTTACGAGTTGATATTTGATTCATGTATTTGCCTGTCTCATTTAAAATGAAACATAGAGAATGAATCTGACAAAAGTATTATATTTAAATATTGTAAGAAATTTAGGCAAGTCAGAAAATCACTCGGGTACAAGGTACACACAATATTTTTTCTACAACTAAATTTAATTTACATAGCAGTATAATTATTTAAACAAAATTAGCCTCTATTGACGTCTTGTCAAATGTCATATTCGTCCCCTATGTTTCATTTTAAATGGGACAGGCATATGCATTGTTGTCAATCAAATGTCAAGTCGTAACCAAGGATATGACAATCCCAATGTTTCACGTTAAAAAATAAAAATAGGCGTCACCTCACGGGCACTCATAGCTGTCGTGGAGAGTGCACTACAGGGATCACTTTTGTGCGATTAAAAGTCTGCACTGGCCGGGATCGAACCCGGGTCACCACTAAACGCACACGACCACGCGATCCTAACACACGTAAAAAAATACTCACGGTATGTATGTATCTCTATCTATGCTGTTGAAGATTGAGATTTATCATATCATTGCAGGTTCTTTAAGTACCTAAGACAACTTTTATTGTTATGTGCAAAACTTTTTTTGTAAAATAACTTTAAAACATAAAAATTAAACCTAGACCATTAGATTTATTCGTAAATGTTTCTGTTGTGATTACTGCAAATAAATAACCAAAGAAAATGATGAAACGAAAAAAAAATTGTCTGGAACTACATTCAATCCGTAGTTCTTTTATTGATACAGACGTGTTTCTTTCTTGCTACAGTTTTTATAATAATATACCTTAAGTATCTCTTTCCGTGTTTAGAAAATATCTTTAACCGAATTAATAATTTTTCCTTAGCTATCTATATGAGATCTTGCACGTTAGTCAAGTTAAAAATTTATAGAAAATAAGTTATGTTAGGAAAACTAGGACAGATTTTAAAGTTAAAATTTAATAACTACAAACTGCAACTTTTGCAAGACAAAACCCGATTTTCTTTGGGTACAATATATTACACAATTTTTACAATGTACAAAAACAATTTTCGAACACAATTTACAGAAACGTATACTCCCGGATATTTCCTATTAAAAAGTTCATTTGCATAGCGATATGATACTTCACCGGTACCGTAGCAATTCATTAAATTAATTGTTTGCTCTAGAGACAACATAATTCAAACATTCACTAAAAATTATTTGACATGAAATCAATCATTTGAGTAAATTCTCAGTTGCATTTGTTTTCATTAGATACCTGCGATATTGTATTGCACTTCGCTTTCGAACCGTCGTTTTATAACAAAATATTACAGAACTTTACCCAAATATTGTTTTTTATTGTATTTAACATACCTTATGCACACATATAATTCTAATTATATCTATTTTTCATTGTATGAGGAAGTTTCTAAATGTCAGAGATTGTTCCAATTCATTAACCAGATTGGCGGTATTTCTGATGAATATATGCATTTTACCACAATTTTACCTATAATTTTAAATATTTAATTAATAAAACAATAAGAAAGATTAAATATACTTCCCAGAAAAAGCTATCAGAATGTCACTAAAACTGTTGATTTTTGACACTTACATTTGTCATTTACAAACTATGTTGTAAACATTGGAATTTGTCAACTGGTTTCCTTACTCCTTTATCTCTAAATCTATATAAGATGTAATAAAAAATTTAAGTGTGTTCTTCAATATTTAATAAAAAAAACTCCCAAAAAATTATATTTAGAAGAATTTTTCTAAGAAACTACTACTCCCGGTTGTTCATTTGTTACCAAAAACAAGTTGAAATGTAATAGTAATATAATATGCTATTGTTATAACGAGGAAAAGACTCCGTCAACATCTAAAGTTGCTATAAAAAGAAAGGGGATTCATTTAAAAGAAAAAGTATGTACCTACAGTATCAGTGTCAACTAAACACACGCTTGCTATACATATATTTCATCATATACCCTTCAGAAATACAGCCAATCTAGTCGATGAATTGGAAGAATCTTGAACATTTAGAAGAGTAGGAGGAAACTTGTTCATAGAATGAATTGAAAAATAAATAATAGATGTAATTAGAATTTTTTGTGTGTACCAGAAATGTTAAATACAGTACTTATATAGCCTAATATGAAAATGGCGAGAGGTATTGTGTTGGCCACAACTGATTTTTAGAAAATGGGAAATCGGTTCATTGGAAAGTTTGGACTTCGCAAGGTTAGAATTGAAAATTGGAAACGGGTATATTCAGGCACATGTTCCAAACTTTGGCGCAAAGTAGAAATTCAAATAGGAAATTGAAATGACTTGGTTGTGAACACAGCTTTATGATGTCAAAGTTACAATGTGTATATGGCTCTTAAAGCAGAACCACAAATATCCCAAAAAAAGAATCTGCTTTATGCTCATTTATGTCATGAAAATCCTGCACGTGCCCTAACATATTAATTAATAATTACAAGCACATTGAGCATGTGATCTTCCTCTGCAACGTTTATCCTGTGAATGGACAAAGTGCATGTATTGTTTATGATCGACAATACCGGCACAGCCGTGCCGACGTAGCACGAGCTGTGCTGGGCACCTATGGCCTTCATCAAATAACCAGCATCCTGTGCGGTGCGCTCATCCTGTGCAACTGGGCTACATGCAGACGACACCACGTACTGGTCGTGGAATACAGAGAGGCTAGGAGGTGCCATACATACGCACCAGTGGCGTAGCTGGGTAGCGGGTAGTATTTGGAAGAAGTGGGGTGCATTTATGGGTAATAAACCGGTTTAAACTAAAAAAAAAATCTGTTGTGGCCAGCACAAGAACTCTCGCCATTTCCATATTAGGCTATATAAGTATTATATTGCACTTTGCTATGGAACCGTCGTTTTATAACAAAATATTACAAAACTTTACCCAAATATTGTTTTTTATTGTATTTAACATTTCTTCTGCATACATATAATTCTAATTATATCTATTTTTCATTGTATGAGGAAGTTTCTAAATGTCACAGATTGTTCCAATTCATTAACTAGATTGGCGGTATTTCTGATGGATATTACCTATAATTTCAAATATTTAATTAATAAAACAATAAGAAAGATTAAATGTACTTCCCAGAAAAAGCTATCAAAATATCACTATAACTGTTGATTTTTGTCACTGAAATCTGTCATTTACAAATTATGTTATGAACATTTGAATTTGTCAACTGGTTTCTTTAGTGTAGTTTCGCCTACTCGACTTGTTATATCCCGATATTCTATATATTACCTATAACGTCTTTATCTCTAAATTTATAGAAGATATAATAAAAAATTTAAATGTATCAGGTGTAGAATGTTGTTCTTCAAAATTAGTAATATCAAAAATTTTCAAAAATTAATATTTGGAAGAATTTCTTTTAAAAACTACTACTTCCGGTTGTTCAATTGTTACCAAAATCTTTTCAGCTCTTCCCAGGAATGTCAGATTGAGGAATTCATAGTTAAACAGGTCTTACATCTTATAGTTTTTGAGGAATCGTCCGTCCAACATCCACCCATACACACACACACACACATACACACATACACACACACAGACATCATTGTAAAAATGTTAAAATCGGATTCTAGTGACCTTGAAACGTGCTTATTCATTAAAATCTGGATATGTGATTTTTAGCATGATTCCAATACCTCTCTTAGCGAGAGGTAATAAAAAATTGGTTTGTATTGTCGAAACCGATTTATCAACTGATTTTGAAATTAGACAAAAATCAAACAAATTTAAAAAATCACACTTGACATGTTTCACAAGGTTTCAGTTCTTGATTCAACCTCTCAGTCAGCCGGGCTCACTCAACCAGAACCATAGACGCGTTTCGCTCCAATAAAAGCGAAACAAGTCTATGGTTCTGTTTGGATGGGCCAGTCTCTGATAAAAGACCGAGAGGTTAATTCAGAAATCGAAACCTTGTGAAACGTGTCAGGTTTTTTTTCATTCATATTAATACAGTTATTATTTGTTGCTGACCAAACTCACGGTATGCTCGACAGATGGCTCTGGATACCAAAATTTCCTTGGAAAAGGTTCTATATATCCTGTAAAAATGTAACACGAACATATACTATTTTCTACAAATTCCATACCGAAAGTTCCTTAGAAACGATTCTATAAAACAAATAAAACTATAACATGAACATACATTATGTAAATTGTATTTTACACTAACATCTGTCAATTAGAATTATTTGAATATATCAACTGTTTCCATGATTATAGCAAAGCTGGATGATTTATGGAAGTTAATCTCTTTATAATTCTTTAACTCTATATCTCTCTATATCTAATGAAAATAAAGGAAAATGTATAATCAAATCGTATAGAAAAATACTACTCGTATATTCTTTCATATTGACAATCACATAAAATGTAAAAACTGATATTTAACTGCGTGTTTTTTAAGAAAAACTGTTAAGAACTTCAAATAAGAGAACTTTCGGTTGACCAATTATAACGAGAATCTAATCAGCTCTTCATATGGATGCAAAGAAGAAGAATACGAAAGAATTATTATTTTTAAAATTGTAGTATTGGAGTTATCGTCGGAGAAATTTTTGTCACACACACACGGACACACACACATTTTATATAATCTTTTCCAAGGAACCCTCGGTATGGAATTTGTAGAAAATAGTGTGTGTTCGCGTTACAATTTTACTGGATGTATAGAACCTTTTCCAAGGAATTTTTGGAACCTATGGGATTTGTACATAATACATAGAATTGACGGAAGGTAATGTACTGGGTACATCAGATTTTTTCTGGATTCAACGAGCAAAACCGTTCTGTTTAAAATGAGCCTAGTCACTATTTTATCATTTTTACATTTCATAGAATTTCAAAAAATATATATTATGGCTTAACTAATAACAGTTTAATCAAGTTTTTGTAAAATTTATTGAAAATATAAATTTTTAAGATGTTACACATTTTTTTGTAATTATTCTTAATGAAAACAACTTTACTGACATTGCTCTAGCGCGCTATTAAGATTGAATGGGGTAAATGGTACAGATTACTCTTGGAAAAGCTAGCTCAATAGATCACACATTCGACAATGTATAAAAAAATTACTAACTATTTTAGTAGCAAATTCCTGCAAAACATAAATCCACAATCTTATCTCTGTGAGTAAGGAGAAATACACTGTCCCTTTCTTCTTTCTTTCCATTTCTTTCTTTAATCAGAATTCTTCAAATGAAGTCGAGAAAATTGCTTTCACTAGAAAAGTAACATCACAAAGCACAGACCGTGAGTTATATAAATCAGTGACACATAAATTCGTTTTAGGAATATAATGTATAGCACAGGGCCCATTCGAGTTGATGTACCTCCATGCCCCACATATAACGTAGCGCTACTGAGGCAGATAGTAGGTTAGTGCCATCTGTGTATTCGACTGTGTTTGTGTGGACGTGTACTGTATTCATAGGGTGTAATGAGAATGTGGGAGATTTGGGAGTAGGATAATGCAAGGATTCGGGAAGGTGTTTCTGTTTGTTTCCAAACACTGTTTTCTAAAGTTCCTATAGAGAATAGAGAAAATGAACACGTTTTTGGAATTATCTTTGCCGTACTACGAATAGGTACTTTACTGTTTTACTGTAAATTGTAACTTCTAACTAATGCATTTAATTTGAAAGGGATCTTAGTACCAAAAGAAAAAAATCTGTTGAGGCCAGCACAAGACCTCTCGCCATTTCCATATTAGGCTATATAAGTATTGTATTGCACTTCCCTTTCAAACCATCGTTTTATAACAAAAAAATACAGAACTTTATCCAAATATTGTTTTTTATTGTATTTAAAATTTCTTCTGCACACATATAATTCTAATTATATATATTTTTCATTGTATGAGGAAGTTTCTAAATGTCAGAGATTCTTCCCATTCATTAACCAGATTGACGGTATTTCTGATGGATATATGCAATTTAACCTATAATTTCAAATATTTAATTAATAAAACAATAAGAAAGATTAAATATACTTCCCAGAAAAAGCTGTCAGAATGTCACTAAAACTATTGATATTTGACACTGACGTGTGTCATTTGAAAACTATGTTATAAACATTTGTCAACTGGTTTCCTTAGTGCCTTGGCCTCTGCGATTAAATTACTCTATATATTATAGTGTCTTTATCTCTAAATCTATACAAGATATAATAAAAATTTTAAGTGTATTAGATGGAGAATTTTATGTTCTTCAATATTTAATAACAAAAATTTCCAAAAAATTATATTTAGAAGAATTTTTCTCAGAAACTACTACTTCCGGTTGTTCAATTGTTACCAAAACCTTTTCAGCTCTTCCCAGGAATGTCAGATTGAGGAATCCATAGTTAAACAATTTTTAAGTCTTATGGTTTTTGAGGAATCGTGTCTACAACATCCAGACATACACACATACACACATACACACATCCACACACACACACACACACACACACACACATCATTTTAAAAATGTTATAATCGAATTCTAGGGACCTTAATTCGTGCTTATTCACTGAAATCTGGATATGCGAATTTTAGCATGAATCCAATACCTCTCTTAGCGAGAGGTAAAAATATTTAGTAAAAAAAATAACAATAGTGGATCATCCCACATTTTCCAATTATTAAGTATTTTTAAGTGTACTTGGAATTATTTTATATTTTATTTAGAGATGCATTCGGGCCGGGTCGGACCGGGCTTTGAGGTTGGATCGACTCGGCCCGAAAATAAAAATGCCGGCCCGATTCGAAGATCGACTCGATAAAAAATTAGCTGGCCGGGCTCGAAAATTCACCCGAAATTGGGCCGGGCTTCGGGTCGGGCCGGGCCTAAGCTCAAAATTGAGTGCATCCGGCATTCCTAATTTTGATTTTTATGTGAGGCGAAATGTTTAACTTTTTTCGTGTCAAACTTTAAAAAAAACCTCTACATCCTTATAACGTTCCACATTAGTTAACAGAAGTAATTAAAAAAAGACACTTCTAGTGTAAGTTTGTTATAAAAATTACAGACCTATCCGTATGTGACACTTTGTTAGGCGATCTAAAATTGAAACAACTTTTTCACAAATCGTATACAAAAAATATCATTTACATAATGATTTTTTATCTAACTTTGTTTGCGCTCAAAACTAAGACAAGAAATCATTATGATAGGAACAATAATCACTTTTATATAAGTTTACGAGTAGTAACAATAGTAATAATAAAAACATCACAATAGCATTATTATGCTTTAGTGAATAACCTTGAATTCTTGAAGTAAAATAACATTTTTATTTGTTAAGATGTGAAGTATGATGTTATTAAATCATTTTGATCCTTTTTAACTCCAATATTACGGAAACTGTGCATTTGATTGAACAATAGGATTTTTCGGGCCAGGGGTCAATTTTGTGCCATTTAAAATTGGAAATATTTGGCGCCTGTCGGGATCGAACCCGGTTCCCCAAATTCGCGACCAGGCATAAAATACATACCTATATTTACTAATGCTGCAAACTATATTAAGGCCCTTTGCATATAACTATTGCTTTACTATTTCATTTATAAAATGTCACCAGTATTAATTTGAAATGACAAGTTTTTTGCCAGTAATATACATCTGAAATACAAACTGTGTAACAAAAGAATTGTGTTTATCTTTGATACATAGGCTCCTGGTCTTATAAATTAGATTATTTTATAAATTTATATTTTATATAAAAAATTACATTTAAATGAATTTTTCGAAGAAAATATATTTAAAGCTTGTAGTAAATTATCATTTCCGGTTATTCGATTTACACCAAAATCTAATGGTTTCTTTACATATTAGAATAGAGTTGAAATACAAGGTTTCAAATTTTTTCGATTGATACTATTAGAGTTAGAACGTTAAAAGAATTCAAACACACACACACACACACACACACACACACATACAGACATCATCGTGAAATTGTTAAAATTGGATTCTAGGGATCTTAAAACGTGGTCATTTACTAAAATCTCGATATGTGATTTTTAGCACGATCCCTATACCTCCCTTACCAAGGGTAGCGTTAGGTAAAAACGGAAATGGCGAGAGGTATTGTGCTGGCCACAACATATTCTTTTTTTTTTAGTGTTGTATCAGTTTCATGCATTTCATTGTAGAACTTTTTGTTTGAGAATCCTATTCCTAATAAAAGGTTTTTCAAACCAGCATGGTTTTAACTAAAACACTGTTTTAAGAAATGTCAAATTCAAATTTCAAAATATAGTTTCACCCTTATGTTAGAAGATCGATTTATTTAAAAATATTTGTTTGAATACAAACTATGTTCTGCATTAAAATAATATTTTGATAAATTTGATAGTATTTATTATTATCATTAAAGAATGAAATTTGACATTTCTTAAAACAGTGTTTTAGTTAAAACCGTGATCGTGGTACGAACCAATATTTTAATCTGAAGTATAGTTTCTAAAAAATAATAATAATAATAATACTTAAATTCAAAACTGTGAAATGGTCGATTTCTATGCACGTAAGTGTTAAATAAATATTTCTTCTAAATTTATTCAATGTTACATACCCCATTGTAATATTTGTAATATAATTCCATGATTCTTTGATATTTTTGTTGTTGAGTTAATTATTTTTATCATATGCCATTGTTATTTATTCGCGTGTTAATCATAAAAATTAGTTTAGTCAGCAACTCTGGATTACATTTTCATTTCAATGTAAATGTATCAATACCAATTCAATTATAATTTAATCATATTGTGCATTTCATTATTTTTACTAAAAGAATGATGTTTTGCACGAATATTATGTCAACTATTCAAGGTACATATAAATGATTGTCACGATTGAAAATGCAGAGAATAAATTAAAATATAGAATCCTCTTCTCATATCGAATGAGGATAAATTTTTATTATTTCATTTGAGATGAATATTAAATTAACTAACTGACATATGCGTAGTTATTTTATATACACTCATGCATAATGTAAATTATTATAATAGTGACATACATATTCAAAATAATTATTAAATTTATTCGCTCCGCTTCATTGCAATTTTCGATACCTCTATACCTATCCAGTTGTTTTATATTCAACATTGATTATTCTCTAGGTATGTAAGTTTATCTCATGAATATGATTTCAGGATATTGCCTAAATAAATAGAATGCAATGAAATAGAAATATTATTCTATATACTTGTTTTTATTATTATGAATTTAAAATTTATTTTTTCTCTCGCTATGAGAGGTATTGGATTCTAGCTAAAAACGCATATCCAGATTTTAGAGAATAAGCAAGTTTTAAGGTCCCTAGAATCCGATTATAACATTTTTACGATGATGCCTGTATGCGTGTGTATGTGTGTGGATGTTGGAAGGAAGATTCCTCAATAACTATAATATTTAAAACCTGTTTAATTACGTATTCCTCAATTTGACATTAATGGGAGTAGCTAAAAAGGCATAAGATAGAAATAAATAAATAAATAAATAAATAAATAAATAAATAAATAAATAAATAAATAAATAAATAAATAAATAAATAAATAAATAAATAAATAAATAAATAAATAAATAAATAAATAAATAAATAAATAAATAAATAAATAAATAAATAAATAAATAAATAAATAAATAAATAAATAAATAAATAAATAAATAAATAAATAAATAAATAAATAAATAAATAAATAAATAAATAAATAAATAAATAAATAAATAAATAAATAAATAAATAAATAAATAAATAAATAAATAAATAAATAAATAAATAAAAATAATTAAATAGATTCTTAAAAAATTCTTTTAATTATATTTTTAAAATTTTTGTTATTATTATCTATCACACAAAAAAAATTATTATATCTTCTACAGATTTAGAGATAAAGAAAATATAACATACAGAGAATTTATTTTAAAATGCAACATTATGGTTCATCACTTCCATGGTTACTCACTATTGTCAAAAAATGACAGCAATGAAATATTTGTCCATTTTAAAATGCAACATTATAAATAGTATTGCAGCACAGGAGATACCTCCAGAACACATCACAAATGGTGTCAATTCTTATTACGACCGACTAGAATATTGAATGGGGGTATTTTTTTAACATTTATTACATGAAAGTTATACATTTTTGTAAGCTAAAGTTTATTAAGATGTGCAACATTCATGTTTTGATATTTTGTTAATCGTATGTAGGCTAATTTATTGGAAATTAGTTTTGATAATACAAAACTACAAATTTCGTATGTTGCATTTTAAAATGGACAAATATTACATTGCTGTCATTTTTTGACAATAGTAACCATGGAAGTGACTGACCATATGTTGCATGTTAAAATAAATTCCCTGTATAAAATAATCTGTTGCAATACATCGCACAGTTCACACTGCTCCAAAGTAATCCAGTTGTCAAATTCAAATGTTTGTAATTGACAGATAAATGTCATTGTCAAAACTCAACAGTTTTACTGACATTACTAAAAGCATTTTCTGGAAAGTACAGTTAATATTTCTTATTGAAATATTAATTAAATATTTAAAATTATTAGTAGGTATGTAAGTACATTCTGTAATTTTCTCTACCGCTACAGAACTGTAACTCTCAACAAAAGCGCATCATTTTTTAATGTGAAAAGATAATAAATGTATTAGTAAACAAACATTGTTGCGATTTTATTCATTTTTACATTTCTATAGCGTTACAGAAAATTACAGAATCGCACTACAATAGTTTTATCTTAAAGAAAGACAACATTCCTTATAAAATAATAGAATAGACATAATTAGAATAGACACTTACAAAATTGATGTCACTGCAAGAGAGAGATAGAAGATCATGCATCCAAACAAACCTCCCCTCGTTGTCTTGCGTCCCGTTCCCTGTTCCTATCTGTCATTGTGTTCGCATCTGTTATTCAGTGTTAAACCTAATTCTTTATTGTGATGTGTACGTTGTGTTTAATAAAAATGAGTTTAAAACCAGAAGGTGTTGCTGGGGCAACTTTCTTGTTTGATAATATTGAAGCTCATTCGATTATTCAACTAAAACGATGGCTAGAGTGTAGAGTCTACGGCTAATGACAGTTCTTTAATATTAGTAATAGTAATAATATTGTAAGTGCCTATTATTTGTGTGTTCAAGAAATATTAAATTCGATACTTATGTAACAAAACGGAAATAGCTAGAGGTGTGCTGGCCACAACTGATTTTATATACAAATCATTTTATGCTAAGTATAATATTTTCCTGTCATCATCATATTTCTCCGTACCTTAATTTTCATTCCTTATACCTTAAATTTCCTTGGAACTAATTACTATGAATATGAAATCCACATGCTAATATCACCTATTAGTCTACGAACTATAATAGTCATATCAAGGCTAATATCCATCGTATTGTATCCTACTAATCCTGATGGCTCCCTGCCGACTATGGCATTAGCTCGTAACTACACCACTGAGTGGATGGCTCATGTCAATGCGTTTTTCAATCAGAGGTAGACGCCTGGAAGACTGGAAGACGGTGGAAGACTCTGGAAGGTTTTTTGGGAGAAACTGGACAGAGAGCTGATAGTATTGATAAGTTCTGGAGAAGTTAAAGAGCTTATAGGGTGTCTGACGGGATATCCATCATTTGGGATTTAGACTTAACGATCGTAGAAGGAAAAAGGTGGAAAAGAATTAAAATAGATAAATACAACATCGAATATATAAATAAATAATATATATCATCATGGCTCAAAAGCGTTTTACACATTGCTGTGTGTGGTAATTCCAATTTGTTTTATTCAGTGTTTTTGGTAAACCTAGTTTTTTATTATGTTTAGTGGATTAACCAAATATCTTATTTACTACTATGTATATTGTGGACCGAATGCTGTATTTCGCTACCGACAATCGTCACTTTATGTACGGAGTAAGGACTATTTGCTGTATGAAAATGTACGGTTAGTAAAAATGTTAGGAGAATGGAGTAAAATGATATATAAGGGCTGGTTTATGATGAGCTTAATTTATAAATTTACATTTAGAAATTCTGTTATAAAATTTACAATGAGATCATGCACGACTTTTTTTTACAATTTTAATCAATAGAGTAGTGAAAAATAATAGACCAGTATTTTTTATTTTTCCTCAAATCGATCTTTAATCATGAAAAAATTGTAATTGAAAATGATATTCTTTAAAATGAGGATGCTAGACCCCCGCTTCGTCCCTTGTCCATTGACGTCACAGAGTGACAGGCACGACCATTTTGATTTTCACATTGTCTTAAACGTCAAAGTGACATTTAAAGATAACCTAAAATTTACGAAAGTAAACATGTCGATGGAACGTTGTTTCGTGCCAAAATAGAGAATAAAATAATATTCTGCAATATATTCAATGCCTCACATGCGTTTATAACCTTCTACCGTCTAATTCAAAGATTCAAAAGTGAAAGAAACATCTGATGTAACGTAAATACATGAAAATTATATTTATAAAAATAAATAGAACGATATTATATTAATATATTATAGCATATTCAGATATGTAATCCTCAATTTATAGTTTATATATATTTTTCTTTTAGAAAATATGTGTCCATATAAAATGTCTGTTTGAAATGACTCTGAACTTAGTACGTAACGTTGTGACAGCAAAACATGGCTGGTTTTTGCAACTTTTTAAAAATATCATATTTTTAAACGATTTTATACAACAAAAAATATATATAAAAAATAATTTAATCATACTGATCGATGAATTAGACTATCCTTTTTCGATTTAAACAGAAAAAAAGTTACAACTATTTTTTTTGCATGACCTCATTTTCTCTCTGGTTCAATTTTGAAATTCTGAATCTGACCAAGCAGTATCTGTCCCGTGACTTGTCACTGCTTGTCATTTGAAGTTTCACCAGTTATCAGTTCAGATTTAAGGTTACAATTTTATTTTCATAGCCATCAATTAGTTAGACTCTATAAACAAGATGATTTTTTAGTACTATCGGGAATGTTTTTACCTCTCACTAAGAGAGGTGTTGGAATTATGCTAAAATGGCATATCCATATTTTATTGGATAAGCACGTTTTAAGGTCCCTATAATTCGATTATAACATTTTTACGATGACGTCCGTGTGTGTATATATGTATGTGTGTGGATGTTTGGATGTTGGAACCACGGTTTCTCAAATACTGTAAAACTTAAGAAATATTTAACTGCAGTTTTCTCATTCTGACATTCCTGAAAAGAGCTAATTAGATTTGGGTAACAATTGGACAACCGGAAGTAATAGTTTCTTTAAAAAAATCTTCTAAATATTATTTTTGGAAAATTTCTGTTATTACTAATATTAAAGAACATAAAAATCTCTAACCGATAGGATGATTATTGCGTGAGCAAAACGTGGATTACACGACCAAATTTTTCTTTTCAAGTGACTTGAAAAGTGTTTTAATAAGTGACCTTATAAGTTAATTTACACGATCAAGTTTAGCTTGAATTAAAATATCCAAGTGTCAAAATTTTAAGTTATACCTACATTAAATTATCATTGAATTTTTATCACTTCAATTTTTCGTATATAGCCATCAAGGTTTCAATTACTTCTCTGCCCCATTTTACCATTTTTCAGTTTAATATCGATACTTGAATACATTAAAAATATAAACGCAAATGACATGGGACTACTGAAATATATACTAGCTGGAACTCGCATACTCTAGCTATCAGCGTACGCTGCACTGAAGCCCCATTGAACAATAATGGCTGGTCCTGTTCGAGCACGTTCGTGTCGAACCGAACCTAGCCGAATAATTCGTATCATAGCTGATCGCTTTATTTTCATGTTATGTTTCATTTATTTAAACCTGCGCCACACGAAATAATTTCCATCTACTCACGAACTGTCCCGATGTTTGCCGACTACTCCAGCAGCTAGCTTTCAATATGCCTTCAAAGTCACGGTACGTACGCGCATTCCAATTAGTATATATTTCAGTGCATTTGACACTTACTTGACAGCCAAACTTATAGGAACTTTTAAGAAAAAGTAGCACATGTTCCAGTTTTTCTTTAAAAGTTTTTCGTGTAAAGTCTATTCATTTGTCTCTCTTGCAATATATTTCATGTCATTGTGCTAGAAAGAAAACCTTTCGTCACTTAAAAAGAAAAATATTTTGTGAAACTTACACCAAGTGTTTTCTTCAACAAAAAAATTTTTCGTTAAAAAGAAAAACTTCATCTTGTAATGCACGCTTAACTATTATTGTAGTTCGGATGCCTTATTTCACTACCGAAAATCGGTCACTTTATGTTAAGAGTGAGGAATATTTGCTGTATAATGTACAGTTAGTAATATTATTGAAAAAGTAGGTTAATCATCTGAGCTCTTATTGTTGTTATGATTGTTTTCGAATTTGTGCTAACCCTCATAAGTGGGACATGCGAGGTTTTTTTTTGATGTTATGTGTGGGCTATATTGAATATTTTCAGAATTTCAGCATAATTTTAATTCTTCAGTGTTTTTCACCGCCCAGATTCTGCAAAGTAATTTGTTTATTCGGTTTTGCAAAACCCGATGTGCAGGGCACTCATGCCTATAGATTAATCCTCGGCTGAAGTGGTCCCTTCCCCACTCCACGTGGTCATCATCGTCCGCACCTGGTAATTGAAACCACACGTGTCCATTCACCACCTGCATTCATTATCAACCGCATTACTTCCGGTAACAGACGCCGGACCGGACAGCCGACTAAATAAAATCACCATGTCTGTGTTTGTGTCTGGCGGTGTCCACCGGTAGGGTTGTGTATACAACCTTACAACGCTTTTTATTTAAGGTTAAGGTTTCACGATACTGTTTTGTACACATTGTTGGCGGGGAATTTTTACGGGCACTTAACACTGGGTAAAGTTTGTCCAAGATTTAAATGGTAATTGCATCCTCTGGTATAGATACAAGACCTAATGGACTTTAAATAAGTAGAATAGCAAAATAACAAAATATAATATATACTATGGCCAGCACATTACCTTCCGTTATTGCTATGTATTTTGCACAAATCACTTACCGAAAGATTATAATATCCACGGACATCTGTCAATTAGAATTTTGTAAATAATAATAATAATAATTTTATTTTGCCTGAAAAGACAATATACCCCACATTTAGATAAAAACTTCAAAATTTTCAAAAATCTAATTTTTATGCATCTAGATACATCTCAATGCGCTGATTGCAAATTTTGAAACCGCAGGTCGATATCTCTTTTCGTTCTCGAGATATTTAGATTTAAAGTTTTGCTCAAAATTACCCATTTTTAGGTAATAACCCAAAAATGGGTCGAGATATGAATTTGGCGACAACTCCATTCGATTCTACGGGCAAAATTACATAAGTACACCAATTTTCAGAATTTTTGAACACCGAATACAATCTCTAAAGCAAAATAACTGAAAATGGTCAAAAATCGAAAAAATCGTAAGGGGTACCCCTTACGATTTTTTCAGATTTTGGCCATTTTCAGGGGTTTTCAAGCTTTTATTCATAAAAAATTAACAGGTTGGACAAAAATTATGAAAATTGCTATACTTATGTATTTTTGTCCGTAGAATCGAATGGTGATGTCGCCGAATTCATATCTCGACCCATTTTTGGGTAATAACCCAAAAATGGGCAGTTTTGAGCAAAACTTTGAATCTAAATATCTCAAGAAAGACAACAGATATCGACCTGCGGTTTCAAAATTTGGAATCAGCGCATTGAGAAGTATCTAGATACATAAAAATTAGATTTTTGAAAATTTTGAAGTTTTTATCTAAATGTGGGGTATATTGACTTTTAGGGCAATAATTAAAAAATGGGTAGAGATATAAACTTGGTAGTAATATTATTTGATTGTAAAGAGAATGTTACACGTAAGTGTACGCATTTTTAGAGTATTTGAACAACTGTGTGAATTTTTAGAAATAAAAGTATTGAAATAAAAATGGATAAATTAAAAACTTCAAATAAGGGTACTTCCGGTGAATCACTTATAAATCTAATCAGCCCTTCATATGGATGTAAAGAAGAGGAACACACACACAAACATACATACATACAGACATCATCGTAAAACCAGTAAATTCGTATTCTAGGGACCCTAGAACGTACTTATTCATTGAAAACTCACCATCGAATTTTTTGACCAAAGACAATACCTTCCTTACCTAAAGGAGACGGAGGATAAAAAGTGTTCTTTAAAAAAAACGTGCTTATTCACTAAAATCTGCATATATGATTTTTACCAAGAATCCAGCACTTAACTTCCTAAATCTATTTCTCAAATCTTCCAATTTAAGAGGCACTGAAACTGCATGGAATGGCAAATTGCAAAGGAAGTCTCTTCCAGTGTCTTGCGGTGCGGTGCAGTTCAGTACGCGACTTAATCAGGCCGAGGGCAATGTTTTTAATCATGGTAATAAGCATAGCGTGACTGGAAAACGTTAGAAAAAATGGCCGAGTGTGGTAGGCGCGCCGGTCGATATATACAAGCTTGCCCCGCTTCGCGACAGTACTCCCGGTCGGGTAACTTCCTTTTGTTTCCATTTCCATTTCGACTACTAGATTATACAAGTATTATTTCATCATTAGGAAATGCGAGATTTTTTGTTACGGCAGAAATTTAGGGTCATTACCTTATACTCATATATGAAGGTAAATGCGTTCGTAAACCATAACAAAAAATAATAAAATGTACACTTTATCCTTAATTTACTACTCAATAAATAACGAATAAGAAAAATAAACATTTGTTAATAATAGGGTAGTTGCGAAAAAAAATAAATGTTAGTTTTTCCTATTAATTATGAAATATAAACTAATTCTAAACATATTAATGTAAAAATTATTAGAAAATATAAAACTTTTCATTCATAATTTCCATAAATAAAGTTCGTGGTGGAATTCTTGTGGCGTAGACTTTAATAATTATATAGTTCGACCAAGTCTGTATGACTCATATAAGCTTTGTTAGAATATCACGACAAAGCGAAAATGTTGAATTATATTTAATTGTATCATACAAATATTTACTGTATAATTCTAAAAGAAAAATAACAGATACAAAAGTATTGTTTAATAGTACGTATATTTTATAATTATTTACTTGAATACCAGATATTTTCGAGATATTTAATTCTTATATAGACAACTTCATTTTTCCATCAGGTGGCTGCAGACTCCAGTGAATGTACATACATGTCATTTTTAGTGACATAACCTATGTTTTACGTGTTAAAATCATATTTTATTTTTCTTTTCTATATCAGCAGATTTAAAACAAGGTATTGAAAGTAATGAATTTGTGTAAAAATGAATAATTTCTTTTGAAATAGTGCTTCTCTCTAACAATCGTTTCAAATAAAAATGGTAGCTTTGTGTACAGAGTGTACAACCGAGAGTGTACCGCTAGGGCAATAAAAGACTGTGATTGGTATTAATAAAAAACGTCACCACGGGAAAATTTGAAATAAGATTTTTTTTTTAATTATATTTTGAAAAATATACAGTTGTCAGACATAAAATATGTATTAAAGTGAATAACTTGAACAATTCTTTCAGAAAAAAAAATAAATTGGAAAATGCGCAACTACCCTATTACTTTGCGAGATATTTGAATTTATTTCCAGGATGACATCACACTACTGGTATCTTTCTCGCGCAGCCTACTACAGAAACTGGTGTGAGAAAGATAGCTATAGGTTTCTTAAAAAATCAAAAAATTAATTCTTTCGAGCTGATTAGATTTTGGTTATAATTGGTCAACCGGAAGTTCCCTTATTTGAAGTTCTTTACAGTTTTTCTTGAAAAACGTAATTAAATATCAGTTTTAGTCATTTTTTGTGATTATCTATGTCAAAGATTATCTTATTGATTATGTATTTTCCTTCATATTCAATAGCGATAGAGTTAAAAAGAATTATAAAGAGATTAACTTTCAAAAATCAGCCAGCTTTGCTATAAACATAGAAACAAACTAATATATTCAAACAATTCTAATTGACATAGGTCAGTGTCAAGTGCAATTTTCATAGTGTATGTTCGTATTATTATTTTATTGGATTTATAAAATCTTTTCCACTGGATTTTTCTGTATAGAATTTGTAGAATATAGTATGTTCGTGTTACAATTTTACTGGATGTATAGAACCTTTTCTAGGGTTACTTTTGGTATGGGATTTGTACAAAATACATAGATTTGACGGAAGGTAATGTGCTGGCCACATCATGATGGCAAATTTTTTTTTCTACGATAACCAAAACATTAAATTTAAAAATTAATTACATACCTATAGTTTATAAAGAAATAATTACTTATAATATTGTTGAGTTTTCTTTATACAGAAAAAAAATTAACAAATAATATACAGGGTGGTTGATTTTTCATTGTCCAGCTTATATCTTCTGAAATATTAAAGATACAAGAAAAAGTTATATGGAAAAGTTATTTGATACAACCTGTTCTATAATTTAGCATAAACAATTTTTTCCAAGGCCTACCATTTTTCCGGAAAATATTTAACTTTGATTTTTTAAATGGATCACCTGCATATTTTTACGGAATAAAATTCTAAATAAATTTCTCTTTACAATGATGTGTAACAAGTAAGGGTTTACCTTTAAATTATGTCTAATAAAGCAAATAGAAATACGACAAAAGTAGGCTGTGATATTCTATTGTTTATACCAGTAACATATGTCACAGATTGCTACTTGATATTTAAATAAAAGTATTAATAATTTTGTAAATCATCAATGCTAGTAATTCTATTACTTGCTTTATTAGACATAATTTTATTCAAAGGAAAACCCCTACGTAGCCAATGTTCATGTGTGACAAGTTACAGGTATAAACAATAGAATATCATAGCCTACTTTTATCATATTTCTATTTGTTTTATAGGACATAATTTAAAGGTAAATCCTTACTTTTTACACATCATTGTAAAGAGAAATTTATTAACAATCTTATTCTGTCAAAATATACAGGGTGTTCCATTTAAAAAATTAAAGTTAAACATTTTTCCAAAAAATTGGTAGACCTTGGAAAAAAATTGATTATGCTAAATTATAGATCAAGTTCTATTAAACAATTTTTGTATATAACTTTTTTTTGTATCTTTAATATTTCAGAAGATATAGGCTGGACAATGAAAAATCAACCACCCTGTATATGTAGTTATTCCATTTATTTTATACTGTAAATATTTATAATTTCATAATTTGATGCCATGAAAAGTTTTCCTACGATAACCAAAACATTAAATTTATAAATCAATTACATACCAATGGTTTATAAAGAAATAGTTACATATAATATTGTTGAGTTTCCTCTGGTTTTTAAAACTAGCAACTACGCGACGAATCATAAATCTATCAAACCTACGGACTGGAATGGCTTTATATTCTGCAATTCTTTTTGTAATTTTTTTTAAATTGTTCTTTGGTTCTATGGTATATATTCTTGTTTTTTCAAGAATTTTTCGCACTTGCTCAATGGGGTTTAAGTCCGGCGACTGTGGTGGGTGGTTGAGCTTATATTTGAATTTATACAATAACCATTTTCTTACAATACAATACGCGAATTATTTGTCAGATCATTCTCATGTATGAATTTAATTTTTTCTACTATACCTTATTTTTCGACACTCCTTTAAATTTACTATTCATGATCGATATATAAAAAACAAATGCCATTAAAAATCTCTGTTCAAACTTAAATAAATTTCAACCGATCCTACAATGGGGTCATTTCACATTTTCTGATTTATTTTTTTCTTGAAAAAATAGGTCAAATTAAACATGTATGTGTATGTTTTACATCTTACAAGTCTTTAGAATCAGAAAATCAGACACATTCACGGATACGCCAGTCGAGCTCTACCGGTTTAATTTAGAACTATGATTATTTGGTTTGGTATTTATTTATATAAATGGTTTATTTACATACCTTACACTGCACTAGTACTTTTAAAGAAATAGAATGTAATAATAATCTTCTCTCGTATATTTTGCTGTCAGCTGTCACACTTTTAGGTTAGGTTACTGTTTCATGTTGTGAAGCGTGTGTGTGAGAGAGAATTGTCTTTGTGTGAGTATGAATTTGTGTCGTCACAAATTTAGTCCGTGTTTAAAAGCGCGAAAGTTTATTAGCAAATTTATGAATGAAAAGTCGCATATTTCAAATTGTTTTCTATTACTATATTTGTTAAATGAGATGGATTTCATGATATTATAAAAAAAATCGACAATTATTTTTTTTGAAATGACCTCTTTTCAGTGCAAAACAAATGTCAGAACTTTCACCGCTTGGTAAAATAATTTCACAAAAGCAAAATCTTCTTTGTATTCAAGTTGGCGGTGGATGAAATACGTATTCCCTGTTCGCTAGTTTCCCCCAGAATTCCTTATTCCTTCATGCGTTTTACGGAGGGTAACTCTCTGTCATTATTGCGACTCACTTTAATTTGTCTGCACGTCAAACCGTTTAGTAATGTGTTTTGAAATATTATAGACATGGACCCTTGCTTTTGAACATGAATCAAGATGCGTACGAATACGAATTTTTTATTTTGAAACGGTTTCGTTGTTGTATGAGTCAGATTTATAGGGGTTACAGTATTATTTAGAAGGCAAACTTCGTATAGAAGAGGGGTGGTTTTATATAACTAGAGGATATTAACTTCATGATATTTGAGAGTCAATTTAATTGGTATTCTTAAAATTAGCTTTTGTTAAGACTCATAAATCATTCCCCTGTTATGCGGTACCATTTTAGGGATAACTTTATTTTGATGAACTGTGACATTGCAGTTCATGACTGTATATAAATGGAGTTATCAAAACTTCTGGCTTTGTACAGACTTATATGAAACATTCCTGTTCATAGCTTTTTACCTCTCGCTAAGAGAGGTATTGGATTCATGCTAAAAAATCACATATCCAGATCTTAGTAAATAAGCACAATTTAAGGTCCCTACAAACCGATTTTAAAATTTTTACGATGATGTCTGTGTATGTGCGTGGATATATACATATATATATATATATGTGTGTGTGTGTGTGTGTGTGAGAGAGAGAGAGTGTATATGTGTGTGTGTGTGTATGTATGTATGTTGGAGGGACGATTCCTCAAAAACTATAAGACTAAAGACCAATTTAACTAAGTATTCCTAAATCTGACATTAATGGGAAGAGCTAAAAAGGTTTTGGTAGCAATTTAACAACCGGAAGTAGTAGTTGTTTAAAAAAATTTAAATATTATTTTTTGAAAATTTGTGTTATTACAATTATTAAAGAATATAAAATTCTTTATTCAATACACTGAATACTTTTATTATATCTTCTATACCGTGAGTATTTTTTAACGTGAAACATTGGGTTTGTCATATCCATGGTTACGACTTGATATTTGATTGACAGCAATGTATTTGCTCGTTCCCTTTAAAATGAAACATAGGGAACGAATCTGACAAAAGTATTATATTTAAATATTGTAAGAAATTTAGCCAAGTCAGAAAACCACTCGGGCACAAGGTGCACACTATATTTTTTCTGCAACTAATTTTAATTTAGAATGCAGGTAATTATTTAAACAAAATTAACCTCTATTGACGTCTTATGAAATGTCAAATTCATTCCCTATGTTTCATTTTAAATGGAACGGGCAAATACATTGCTGTCAATCAAATGTCAAGTCGTAACCATGGACATGACAAAACCCAATGTTTCACATTAAAAAGTACTCACGGTAGATTTAGAGATAGGAAGTTATAAATATATAATATAATCCATTGTAAAATGTATCAAATAGCGGAAACCATTTGAAAAATTAAAATGTTTATAATTGACCTAAAGTGTCAAAAATCCAAAGACATTACTGAAGGCTTTTTCTGGGAAGTACATTTAATATTTCTTATTTTATCATTAATTACCATTAAAAACCAGTAATTAAATATTTAGTATTATAGATATAGCTGCCGCACGTTAAATTGACACTGTCATTGAATGTGGAAAACCTAAAATTCGTACATGGACAAGTCGACATGTAATAGTAATTATAATATGCTATTGGTATAAAAAAATGAGATTTATTTAAATAACTACATATATATTATTAGCCAAAGTATGTACAGTATAATCCTAATTGACAGATGTCAGTGTCAAATGCAATTTACATAGATGTTAGTGTTTTAATTTTATTAGTTTATAGAAACTTTTCCAATGAACTTTTGGCATGGACTTTGTGTTACAATTTTAATGGATATATAGAATCTTTTCCAAGGAACTTTTGGTATGGGATTTGTATAAATACCTACATAAAATTGACGGAAGGTAATGTGCTCGCCACATCAGATTTTTTTTACTAAAACTTTAAGAAATGCCATATTTCATTATTTAATAAGAAAAATAAATAATAATATAATAATAATAATAATAATATATCATCACGGCATATTACCCATTTCTGGGTGTGCCAATCTGCTTTATCGCAGATATTGGTAATGATGATGACATATTTGTACCGTGCGGGCGCTTACCAGGCGTCACCTCACAGGCACTCATTGCTGGCGTGGAGAGTGCACCACAGGGGTCACGTTTGTGCCATTTAAAATTCGAAATGTTTGGCGTCGGTCGGGATCGAACCCGATACCCCCAGGTTCGCGACCAGACACTCAGGCACGAGGCCACGGGACCCCATAAATAAAAAATAAATAATATTAAATTTATCAAAATATGATTGTAAAGCAGAACATAGTTTGTATTCAAACAAATATTTTTAAAAAATCGTTCTTTAAACACAAGGGTGAAATTAAATATTTAAATTTGAATTTAACATTTCTTAAAACAGTGTTTTAGTTAAAACAAGGCTTGTGCTACCAACCATTGTTTCTAAACTCTCATCTTGGTATATTTTATTTATTTTCTTACTTTTCTGACAGTCTTTAAATGATGATACAAAGAGAATAAAAGACATTCGTGCTTATAGCTATTCTTCAAGGACCATAACACCTTGTAGTCGTAGAAAATAAGAAAATATAACGAGATAACGGCTCCACTTAGTCCCAAGTCTCTTTTCAGTTTATCCTAATCTACTTAACGATTATAAGATGACTGTCCCAAGAGTATTGTTTCGCTAGGAAATTAGCCAATGGCTTTGTCGCCGTAGATATGTCGAATCGTAGGATACTTTTAGTAAATGTATAATTAAAGACATCAATGCAAAAAGAAGCCAGCTCCATTTTTATTAGATTTTCAATTTTAATAAAAAAAAATCTGTTGTGGCCAGCACAAGACCTCTCGCCATTTCCATATTAGGCTATATATGTATTGTATTGAACTTCGCTTTCGAACCGTCGTTTTATAACGAAATATTACAGAACTTTACCCAAATATTGTTTTTTTATTATATTTAACATGTCTTCTGCAGACATATAATTCTAATTATATCTATTTTATATCATTTTCATGTCAGAGAATGTTCCAATTTATTAACCAGATTGGCGGTATTTCTGATGGATATATGCATTTTACCACAATTTTACCTATAATTTCAAATATTTAATTAATAAAACAATAAGAAAAATTAAATATACTTCCCAGAAAAAGCTTTCACAATGTCACTAAAAATGTTGATATTTGACAATGACATGTGTCATGTTATAAACATTGGAATTTGTCAACTGGTTTCCTTAGTGCCTTGGCCTCTGCGATTAGTTCACTCTATATAAATTATAGTGTCTTTCTCTCTAAATCTATACAAGATATAATAAAAATTTTAAGTGTATTAGATGGAGAATTTTATGTTCTTCAATATTTAATAAAAAAACCTTCCAAAAAATTATATTTAGAAAAAAATTTCTAAGAAACTACTACTTCCGGTTGTTCAATTGTTACCAAAACCTTTTCAGCTCTTCCCAGGAATGTCAGATTGAGGAAACTGCAGTTAAATATTTTTTAAGTCTTATAGTTTTTGAGGAATCGTGACTACAACATCCAGACATACATACATACATACACACACACACACACACATACACACATCCACACACACACACACACACACACACACACACATACACACATCCACACACACACACACACAGACATCATTTTAAAAATGTTATAATCGGATTCTAGGGACCTTAAATCGTGCTTATTCAATAAAATCTGGATATGCGAATTTTAGCATGAATCCAATACCTCTCTTAGCGAGAGGTAAAAAATCATCACGGCACATTACCCTTTTCTGAGTATGTCAATCTGTGTTCGGTAATGATTATGATATATTTCTACAGTGCGGGCGTTTACCAGGCGTTACCTCGGGGCACTCATTGCTCGCGTGGAGAGCGCAACCACAGGGTCACTTTTGTGCCATTTAAAATTCGATATAGTTGGCGCCGGTCGGGATCGAATCCAGTTCCCCAGATTCGCGACCAGACACTCTGGCACGCGGCCACGAGACCCCATTTTCAACTTTGGAGCCAGATATATTAAAAAAGAATGCTTATCACCGAATGTTGCAAGAACGAGGCAGATACAGTTTCAATATTAATTTAATTAATATTATTTATTTAATTAATATTACAGATTTAATTATAAATACATTATTATTGTTAATATTACTAGATATTGTAATTAAACAAATTCATCAAACACAAAATTGTTAAATTTTTTGTTAGGTTATACATCAATGTGACATTTCATAATGTTTTAAAGGTGATCGCAGAAGACGCGCGAATCTCTTTTTTAAAATCAGGCGACCAATCAAAATCTTAGTACCTAACGCGTCATACCCAATTAGTAATCAACGTCAGTCGCTTATAGTTTGTGACCTAATCAATATTTAAACAATTTTTTTTCACTAATATTCATTAATTTATGAAAAATTTATAAACATGAAGTACCGAGAGAAAAATAATATTCTTCTTGAGGTACTATTGTTTTTACCATTGGGAGTAGAATTAATTTTATCAACTATCATAACAAGGACTCAAGGAGCTAATATTTTGGATTTTTAATCCAGAAACACCGATTTTATCTTTAAGCGGATTTCTTTTCCATGTAACATGAAGTACTTTCTATTATCAGAAGTGTTTTCTGTCATGTCGATATTGCTCTTATAGCCAAAGCAATCATTTCCTGAGCTCTGTACAGAACACTCCAAACATCGGATGCGAAGAAAATAATATTTTCATTAGAGAAAATATCGCACACGTCCATTCAGTTCATATGAAAATAGAGAAATATGAGACGTGATGTATTTACAAATTTATCAAAGCTTTAATGTATTATTTAATTATATTTTAACAAAATCATATCCAAATACGCGTATCAGTTTCATAGGAAATGATAATATGTTAATTTATGCAATGGGCTATTTCATGGTGATATTTGCTATACATTTTCCAGAAAGCTGGACATACAAAATAGTATATTACGTTCTAAGTTAAGAAAAGTGAAAGTTTACCAGACGAGTATGGCAAGTTTAAGTACGAGCGATAGCGTTTACTTAAATGCCTTGCCAAATCACTTTTCTGACGCGGTGCATACGCTTTTAAATGGGGTCATACCAAAAAAAAATATATTGATTTTTTTTTATATAATTAAAAAAATTACATAATTTTATACATATATACATGAAAAATATTTAATATTTTTATACTTTTCATTCATGATTTCCTTTCTAAACATTTTGAGTCTTATTTTGTGACGTCATGGGTTTGTACACACATACAATGATAGTCACGCACACATGTACTCGTGCACGTACTGTACATGAATCTCAGCGCAGAGTTGTCACATTTTTCGAACATAACCAACATTTTCAAAGTAAATATCTTTGCAACAAGTTGTTTTTTTTTAAATGTAAGTACAAATAACGAAATGTAGGTACTAAAAAATATAAATAAATACAATTTATGTGTGATTTAGATATTACGTCAAACGTAGTTCCATTTTTATTCGATAGGAGGGACTACGGTCACGGTCACAAACCCATGACGTCATTTGAAATTTAATATAAACTTTAAAAAAAATATTTCTGTAAAACTAGAAACTTATGTGACATAAAATATATATTTCTGTAAGTGGTTTTAAGTATATTTTCAGAAAAAAAATATATTAGAAAATGTGGTATGACCCCATCAGTATTAAAATTTTAATTTCTTTCCCCATAATATACTGAATTAAAAACATTTAAGAAAACGTAGTAGTCTGATTCTCAGTAACAAAATAACTTGACAGCTATTGTATTTTGTACCTTATAATCTCCAAACAAATTAATTTTTGGAGATCGATTTGCAAAACGATGGAACTAGATGATGAAAAGAACATGGAAAACGATTTATCTAAACAATAAAATTCTGATGTGGCCAGCCCATAACCTCCCACTGGGTATTTTACCACGCATCAAGCATTATGTTCACATATTTTTATATTCACATATAACAATCTTTATTTTACATTTAACAAATATGTCATACACAAAATGAATTTCACAAATATTGACAAAACTAATAGAAAAATCAAAGGTTGCTATGTTGTAAAGTAACCCATTACTGTACGATTTTAAGAATATTAAAATAGTGCATTACGGTACAAAATACGAAAAAAAATATTTTTATATCACTGAATGAGAGATGTATCGAAATCCTTGAAGTTTTATAGTAAAGTGTGGCTCATGTTAGCGGTAAATTCGTTCAAAATCTCGTAAAGCAGGAAGCTCGGAAATCTAACACAACTGCAAGTGACAGGTAACAAATATGAGCGCCGGTGCTACAAAAAGACAAGAAGATAACAACAACAACAGCGGGAAAAACATCCAATTTATTTTATATTGTCAGAAGAGGCATGCGACAGTGTTGTTGTTTGAGGAAAATGACTTGAAGCTGTGACAGTTTAAACAGTGGAGGAGAATATATGCGGAGAGTGCGCAGCCGACCAGCTGCACTGCTGAACAACTGAACTGCTAAGTTACCGTAACATTTTGATGTACTATCAAGTTACTAAATTAGTGTGGACGGTATCCAATATTATCTAATTTTAAATGCTATACCCAAATCATTCAAGTAGCCAATGCACGTCATCACTTAGTGGAAAAACCTTAATGCATTAAAATCACTAATAGTGAAAAATTAAATAAAATTTCAATCATTTTTAACCGTCAAAATGTGTATAGCCTTATATAATTATTATTAAGATGAATAGTAGAGTTCATTACTTATCGTATATGACTTGAATAATATATAAATAATGTACATCAACGTCATATTATTCGTTTAATTGTTGCTATAGTTGGCAACATTGATAATTTGTATGTTCATACTGTCAAAGTTATTATTTGAAAAATATTTGTATCGTGTTTGAAACATTTTTGTGAGTTGTAAAGTCCTATTTATAATAATGTTAAACGCAACGCAACGACGCAACGTGACCGTTAACGCAAACACAAAATCTGTGAATCTGCCAAAGGTCGCAGTTCTAATCAATCAGAAGAATTCGGTATATTTCTTTAAATTCGGCACACTTTTATTTATTGTCTTTAAATGGCATACATAGGTATAAATAAGGTTAGTATTATAAAATAATATAAATAGAAACGGACAGTGACGAAAATATAGTATTTAATTTGTAGATCTGACAGTTCACAACCATGTCGATAATACAGATTGCAATCTGTATAACTCTTTTCATAAAGATTCTAAAACCTCTGCAAACGTACCAGTACATGACGTCATACATCTAGTTACTTTTATTCAATTTTTATTAATGACGTGCATTGGCTGCTAAAATGATTTGGGTATACATACTTTTATTTTTGTAACCAAACAAGAATTGTATTACAATTTAAATTAGCAGTAATTATCATTTGGCGTTTTATCTCTCGCTAAGAGAGGTATTGGATTCATGCTAAAAATCGCATATATAGATTTTAATGAATAAGCACTTTTTAAGGTCACTAGAATCTGATTTTAACATTTTTTTATGTGTGTGGATGTTGAAGGGACGGTTTCTCAAATTCTGTGAAACTAAAGACCAATTTAACTACGTATTCCTTAATTTGACATTAATGCGAAGAGCTGAAAAGGTTTTGGTAACAATTGGACAACCGAAACTAGTAGTTTCTTAAAAAAATCTTCTAAATATTATTTTTTGGAAATTTGTATTATATTAAAGAATATAAAATTCTCTAACCGATACACTGAACATTTTTATTGTAGGTATCTTCTATAGATTTAGATATAGAGAATTATATAAAATAATCCGTTGCAATGAATTTTACAGCCCAAATAACTCCGTGGAAACCTATTGAAAAATTAAAATGATTGTAATTGACAGAAAAATATCAGCGTCAAAAATCAAGATACATTACTGAAAGTTTTTTTCTGAGAAGTACATTTAATATTTCTTATTTTATTATTAATTAAATATTTAAAATTATACTTGTAGATATATACACATCAGAAATACCGCCAATCTCGTCAATGAATTTGAAGAATGTCAAACATTTAGAAGAGCAGGAGGAAACTTATTTATGGAATGAATAAAAAAATATAAAAATATGTTAATAATAGATGTAATTAGAATTTTTCTGTGTGCATCAGAAATGTTAAATACAATGGCTGGTAGCACAAGCCTTGTTGATGCGGGCCACAGCAGATTTTTTAGGTAAAAGAAGACACTGCAACTAAAAAATTGGAATTTCTAAATTTCTGTCAAATTAATTGTTTGATAATTGACATTTAATTTTCTTTAATAGTTATTTACATTCGAGCGCGTGTAAGTTGTATTTTACAGCGCGACAGCTTTGTTTAAGGCACGAGCCCTTAACGCGAGTGCCTTATTAGCTGGAGCGCTGTAAAATACTTCACGCACGAGAATTATATCAAATTTTTTGGCCGACAATAATGAAAATCACTTTTTTCAATGAGATAGGTTGTACTTCTGAAAAGGGTTAGTTTAAAATATTGGGGTTAAGTCAATTTCCAAATTTGATTTTACTTACCTTCATTAGAGTACTTCTTCTAGCAAAAATTTATCTGTAATAATAGACGTTGTTTATGACTGATAAATTCCAACGACTAGTTTTTAAGCAATCATGATGCAAAACACTTGAAAATTCAACCAATGGGAACAGTATTATATTGATAAAATAAAACCTTGTTACCCCGATAAAACCCCGTTACCCCGATAATTTTCCGCTACCAAGTAAATAAACAGTTGTTATGGTTTATAACTGTCAGTGTGACAATTAATGTGTCAAGTTTCATTTTGCATTGTCCTTGGAATTTATCTCACCAAATACCACACGACCTCTCAGATTTTATCACATAAACTTTTATTTTTAAGCACTCATTTTTTTTGCTTTTAAGCAAAATCACTCAAGCAAACTGACATTAGGTAAAACCCCTCCTCCTTCGGAGTCGGGATTTACCATGCAGTTTGCTTTCGTGTTTGTTGCTAAGCAAAAAAAAATCGTGCAAAATAAAAATTTATCGATAAAATCAGGAGGTCTTGTGATATTACTTCTGATAATATATTTATTTGCTCATGTTTTCTTCGTAATAAATAATAGGTAGGTGTCGATATTTGACATTTCAGCAATGCTCGCGTATTTGCAGGTATATCGATCGGTGACTATATCGGTAACGGCGGATTTTTACAATAATGACAGATGTCGCTACCGTGAGTTTGGTTTATATAAATTAATTTTAAATATAGGAAATGTTAAAGTAAAAAAATAACTTAAGTAGGTAGTACTTTTTTACATGAACTTTATTATGGTAAATATGATTTCTTTTCTAAATGCCCATAAACGTCCAATGTATTTTTATTATTTTACCGCATAGTTAGACAAGTTACAACACAGTAAGCGTAAAATGTAGGTTACACTTGCTGTGTATACATTTGTAAAGTTCCCATTACACTTCAGGAGGGCAAAATAAAATTACATATATTGTTTAAAATTACAAAAGACATTTTTGTATCGCGTTGGTACCACGGTCTGCGAAGTGTGGTTACATATTCCCGATGCATTTTGACCCGATTTATTATTTAAAAACGACGAATCAAAGAATTTGCTTTAATTTTGTCAAATTCCTTGAACTTATTCGATTTAAAATTCCATGTATTCCTAATACACCAATTTACCCGCTACCCCTTCTGAAATTATGTGTGGGACAGTTTGGTGCGGTATCAAATTGGAATTCCATGTGTCAGTTGATTCGCACCTTGAGTGAAAATGTTCCGCATACCAACCACCGGCGCGTCGGACAGTTTGACAATAGTTTGCGACCGCGACCGCACTCGAATACGTGGTTGCACTACGATCTCAGGTCCTACATCCCACGTCCTCGTCCTGCGTTCTTTCCTTACTTCGGCTTCAACTTCAACTGTGGATGCCTTCAGATGCCTGCACAGATACTTAAACGCAGGCGGACTCGCTCTGGACTTTGTTGATTTGATACTTCACCGAGAAATGTTTGATTGTGAAAGAGAGCACCAGACCAGTAGTAAAAGCATTTTATAGGGAAGTAACGGACTTTGTTTTTTTTTTTTTTGTCTTACTTGCATTATAAAGTTGTTGGGAAAAGATGTTCTTTTTATGTTTACAAATATATACATTGAGGATCAACTAACAGATAATGATTAAAATAGTTATTATTATTTTCGCATTAAACTGACACTTTAGCGCATTAAGCTTTAACACAGTTTCAAAATGGAATCTCTTGTAATTATTTTACATTTATAATAGTTATTTACATTCGAGTGCGTGTAAGTTGTATTTTACAGCGCGACAGCTTTGTTTAAGGCACGAGCCCTTAAGGCGATAGTTTAAAATACTGGGGTTAAGTCAGTTACCAAATTTGATTTTACTTATCTTAATTAGAGTTCTTCTTCTAGCGAAAATTTATTTGTAATAATAGACGTTGTTTATGACTGATAATATAATTTAGGAATGACAAATTCCGATAATTTTGGTACCCGAGTACCCGAAACAACTACCCGGATAGTACCCTTTACCCGTGTATTACCCGATACCCTTTAATTGCCCATTATCCTTAACATATACATAATTCGTTAATTTTTTAATTACTAGATATCCTTATATTAATAGTTTACTTTTTAATAAAATTCATAATTATTGTTTACATATATTTATTAAATAAAAAGTAATACAAATAAATAATATACTGTATCTCCATAAAAAACTTAACATAAATTATGTTAATTACCTAAGGTATGGTAATAAAAAGCTCTTCTTTTAGATACAATCTTTCTGGCAGCTGAAAACTGTTCGGGTAATTAAAGGGTATCGGGTAATTAACGGGCAACGGGTATATTTCGGGTAATCGGGTAAGAAATTTTATACCCGGGTACATTATTATCGGGTAGGTTCCGAGTACCCGGGTACCCATCGTCATTCCTAATATATTTATTTGCTCATGTTTTCTTCGTAATAAATAATACGTAGGTATCAATATTTGACATTTGAGCAATGTTCGCCTCGCGTATTTGACAGGTATATCGAACGGTGACTATGTCGGTAACGGCGTATTTTTACAATAATGACAGATGTCGATGCCGTGATTTTGGTTTATATAAATTAGTTTTAAATATAGGAAATGTTAAAGTAAAACAAATAACTTACGTAGGTAGTACTTTTTTACATGAACTTTATTATAGTAAAGATGATTTATTTTGTAAATGCCCATAAACGTCCAGTATATTTTGATTATTTTACCGCATAGTTAGACAAGTTACAACACAGTAAGCGTAAAATGTAGGTTACACTTGCTGTGTATACAATTGTAAAGTTCGTATTACACTTCAGGAGGACAAAAAGGATATTCTATAGTTTGTAGTTCATTTTTCAAGAGTTGAGTTTTGAGTTAGTTTTTGTTGACAGACTAGAAAACTGAAAAGTAATAGATTTACACTTTACAGCAATCAGCAAATAAATACAGGTTGTTAAAAAATAACGTTTAAATATTTAAAGGTCGTAATGTAATCAAAAAGAAGTAAAAAAAGTCTGTTGTGGCCAGCACAGTACCTCTTGCCATTTCCATTTTGTTACATAAGTACTTATCCAATTTAACATTTTTTGTACACACAAATAATTCTAATTATGTAAGAATGGAAAATAATCAGACATGCAGTCGTTTGTAAATTATTTATTTCCTGGATTATTTTCCATTTTTACATTCTGAAATCAGTCGATCATCGTAATCAACCAATTCTAATTATATTTATTCTTTCATTCCATGTGGATTCTTGTCATACCCTTCTAAAATGTTCAAGATTGTTCTAATTCATTAACGGAATTGCCGGTTTTTCTTAAAGATTATAATGTATGTACTACTAATATACATATACCTACCAATAATATTAAATATTTAATTAATAATTCAATAAGAAATATTGAATGTATTTATCAGGAAAAGCTCTCAGTAATGTCAGTAAAACTATTGATTTTTGACACAATTTATCTGTCAATTACAAACATTTGAATTTGACAACTAGTTTCCTTTGTGTAAATGGCATGAGATTTAAAAGATTATTCTATATATTATATTTTCTTTATAGAAAATATAATAATAATGTTAAATGTATCAAATATAGAATTTTATGTTCTTCAATATTTGTAATAACACAAATTTTCAAAAAATAATATTTAGAATATTTTTTAAACAAAATACTTCTTCCGGTTGTCTTATTATTACACACATTTTTTATATAACTCTGGTACTAGTTACACTAAAATTTTATAACTTGATATGACTACTACATATTTTCATTTTTATTTATAAAATATTACCTACAATGCAAAAATGCACAAAAAAGTACTCTTGCTAAAACTTGATATACGCAGGAAAAATATCAATTATCAAAAAAAAATAAAAAATTAGCAGCCTGTATATTGGATTTTTTTTTAGAAATTTAATTAAAATTTACTGAATATGAATAATATTCTATTTTCTAAATTACGCAAAACATTTAA
Source organism: Ophonus ardosiacus (assembly GCA_943142095.1). Taxonomy (NCBI): domain Eukaryota; kingdom Metazoa; phylum Arthropoda; class Insecta; order Coleoptera; family Carabidae; genus Ophonus; species Ophonus ardosiacus. Next base: position 7,868,202 of record OW964824.1, read on the forward strand.
AATTACATACATATAATTAAACTTTCTTCGTAATAATGTAACACAAGTAGTTCACTTCATTGTCATATTATGCAAGTAAATTGATGTATCATGTAACATTTAAATGTATTCGAAGAAAAGTGTGTAAGAGGAAAGCGTTATTTCCTTTTTGAAAACTAATTTACTATTCACTACCACATAAAAGCCTTCGGCATTTTAATTTGCGATCTTAGTCATTGTTGATTTAGCGACAAATACCGTCTGTGGTTTACCAAAATGAAATACAGATATCAAACAATCCTATACGATATACGATAATAAATAACTCCGTAGTAGATATGATTATTTTTTTCGAATAAACACTTTCGCAGATCGACGTAAAATAACTGTCATCAGATGATTTGTTTTATTTCATTAATGTTGGACAATTTCACAGAAGTATCAGATTGTAACATTATTTATTCTCGCAATAATGATTGAGTGATTCATAGATGATAGATGAATCACAGATTAGACAATTAAAATTTTTATTGGTATTTTATTCTACTCAATGCATAATGACGAGTTCCTGCTTTACTTAAGCAGGAATTCGTCATCGGGGACTTTTAAAACTTTTGAAAATTATATATATACAGGCTGTTCCATTTAAGTGTGCCACCATTGCTATAAGTTCTACCTAACTTAACTTTCGGAACTTAATTTCAAATGACAGATGAATACCTGTTTAAAATAAGAGAGCAAATTTTGTTTTTAATAACCTAATTTTCTTATTCTCAATAATTCTAGCGTGGCCCCCGTATTATAATGATTCTGAATGAATCCATACAAATGTGTGAATCACACCTTACTCATTTTACAACTTTAATTGAAATTATTTTATTTTATATGACATGATTCATTGAATAATTAAATTCATGAAACTTGAAACGCAGACAGGAAGTGGTTTATTATTTTTATGACAACATTCTTCCTCATATGATTTAGCTACTGAAATACACATATACATTAATGAGATGAAAAGCAAATACATACCACAATTTTAAAATTAATTTGAATTAATGTGATTTTGGGAAAAAATTACGATAGTGAAGTCATTGATAAGTACAAGCCCCGTTTCACATCAACTGGCCTACCCGCTTTAATTTTATTTTATTTAGCTATAATTTATAATTATATGATACAAATAATAATTAACGTAAAGTATCGCCGATTCTTATTAATATTACAGACATTTTGTCGTTCTAAAGGCCCCTAAGCAGCAAAATATGTTTTCTAAAATATTTTGGCTGGTAGCACAAGCCTTGTTTTAACTAAATTTCATTATTTAATAATAAAAATAAATAATATCAAATTTATCAAAAAATGATTTTAAAGCACAACATAGTTTGTATTCAAACAAATATTTTTAAAAAAATCGTTCTTCATAAGGGAGAAATTAAATATTGAAATTTGAATTTGACATTTCTTAAAACAGTGTTTCAGTTAAAACAAGGCTTGTACTACCAGCCTTTGTTATTTTGATGTAAAATAAAATAATAGGTAAGTACCTACTTAGTTTAGCAAAAATTTAAACTGAAAAAATCTGATGTGGCCAGCACATTACCGTCCGTCAATCCTATGTATTTTGTACAAATCCCCTACTAAAAGTTCCTTGGAATAAAATTATAACAGGAACATACACTATGTAAATTGTACTTGACACTGATATCTGTCAGTTAGAAATATTTGAATATATCAGCTGTATCCATGATTATAGCAAAGTTGGCTGGTTTATGGTTAATCTCTTTATAATTGTTTAACTCTATATCTGTTGAATATGAAGGAAAATGTATAATCAAACCGTATAGACCAGAGATGGCGAACCTTTACGTATCAACGTGCCATTTTTCTAAAGAAATGTTTAATGAGGTTATAGACGTGCCATCAAATAATTTTGACTTTGTGATTATTGGGAAAATAATAATAATAAATATGTACTATCAACTCAAAACTCTTTATTTACTACAAAAAAATAGGAACATTTTGCAATGTTTCAATTATACGAGTAATTTAAATTAAAGTAAAATTAGTGTGACTTCTGTTGTTGCAGAGTAGATGACAAATAACATATGTTAGGGTTGTAAGATGTTACTTGTATCAGAATGCATGCTGAACTGGAATCATCTGTCAAATGGTTTCTAACCGAGTCTTTAATGTTATTCATCTCTGAAAATAATGACTCGCAGGCATAGGTTGATGTAAATATTGTTAAAATAGCATGAGCCAGTTTCTTCAAACAATTAAATGTGCCTGGTAACGCATTCCATGTTTCCAAAATTTTGTTATTAGCTATTTCACTTATGTTACTTGTCAATCTTTCTGTTTCAATTAATTCTAACTCTTTCCTTGTTTCAATAAATTTTTGAATCCATATTGAACTAGACTGGAAATCAATTTCCAGCCAATCGAATTGGGACAAATTCAGTTTATCATATGACGTCACATCAGGGTACATAATTCCTTGATTGAAGAATCAATCACAGAAATAAATTCTTCAGTAACTTGGTCTTCGCCTGGTTTCTGATGTATTTCTAATGCATCTAGTGCATCATAATGAATTTTGTGATCAGTGACGTGCCCAAAATATTGTGTCGCGTGCCATTGGTTCGCCATCCCTGGTATAGACAATAAGATATTCTTTCATATTGATAATGACATAAAGTGTCAAAAAATTATATTTAACTGCATTTTTCAAGAAAAACTGTTAAGAACTTCATATAAGGGAGCTTCCGGTATACCAATTATAACCAAAATCTAATCAGCTCTTCATATGGATATGGATGTAAAGAAGAGGAATTCAAAAGAATAATAATTTTTAGAATTGTAGTATTGTAATTTTTGTCACACTCACACATATACATCGTAAAACTAGTGAAATCTTATTCTAGGGACCCTAAAATGTGCTTATTCATTAAAACTCACCACCCAATTTTTTCCTTACTTAAACGAATTTGTCGTAAAATTGTGATTTTGTTAAATAAAATGTGGAAAAGAATTACAGTAGTAATTTACATTAAAAAGCGATATTATGCAATATTGATAAATATAAAATTAATACATCAATTTTTGTTCCATTACACCGTTAAATTTTTAAGATTTGGCTAAAAATTTAATTTAAAATTACGTTATAATGTTGAAAATCGTCATTTTAAATAAAAATGATTTATTTAATAATTATTATTACAAATTCTATTATTTAAGCCATGATAAAAGAATTTTTAATAAGTGGCCAACTAATTAAATAAAAACATTGCTTCTGAACTTTTCAAAAGAAAGTATTTAGTTCTTTCTCGGTAAGTCGCGAATTTTAAGCAGAAGTCTTATTTTTCTATAAATTATTCATAGAGTTTTAAAATAAACTCAAGCCCTGTACCGATAGATATTCCACTAGATCCGAAGCACTTATATTCTAAAAATAATCCAAAAAGAAATTAGATTTCGAGATATATTTTTCATTTCCGGCAAAGGAGAAGATAAAATAAAAAGGATTTTCCCAGATATAGGCTAACTCAAAAGGATAAAACTTATAATCGAGTTACACCCATGCATATAAAATTGACTACATAACTCATCGGAAAATAGACCAATCAGATAGCTCAATCTTTCTTAGTTACGCTGTTTAAATAACATCGGATATTTGCGTTGCTAAATTGTTTCGCGAAACATACAGCGTGTCTCACAATTCGCGCCCCAGACAAAACTGACACTTGCCGACGACAATAGGTTGCCAACAAATAGAAGAAAATAATTTGCGGCTGCTTGCATAACGGAGTTACAAGACTTTTTAATCCACCAATCCCGGAAGGATATCTTGAGGTGTGATGATATTATTACAAAATAAAACTGGTTGCTAGGTTTTAAAAATACTACTAGTGAGTTACAAAATTTGTTTGACTTGCTGTGATTTTGACACTTTAAAGTTGACTTTTCACTGTCAATAAATTTAGGTTAGCGAAGGTGTCATCCGAGATCATCAATTATATATCGTACAGTGCAACGTGTTGTAGCAGCTGTGTAAAATGTGTTAAACGAAAATATTATTGTCCACATTCTCCGAAAATTATAATCATTTCTAAGTATAATCAGCGGCTGAATACGTGGTAAGAATTTGCCTTTTTTATTCACCTTGTCAAATTTAATTTGACACTGACATTTTTCGAAAACTACAGTCGCCCACACATTTTAAAGATGATTTGATTTGTATAAAAAAACCATAGTAAAGTAAAATTACGGCAAACACACGTTAAAGGTGTAGGTCTCTGATTGGTCAATTTTAAGACGTCTTTTCTCTAATATCTTTTAAGCTAGATTTTTTTTTCTTCGAAATTACACGCCCGAGTTCAGTCTCGTGTTTCCTCATTCGCTCTGGGGCGCGAGTTGTGAGACACGCTGTATATTTATTATTGAAATTATCGATAATTTTGTTGTTTGTTTTTTCATTCACTGAACGATTTCGATGTTTGGTGTAACATATCTGTATTATATTTGTTACTGTAAATAGTGAATACATATAGTTTAATTAGTATAATTTATTTTGGCAATATAGGATTCCAATTTAATTTTTTGTTTCTATCGCTACATTAAATTAACATTAATTCCAATAATGTATGAGTATATTATTTATCGAATTTAACCCGCAAATAATCCTCAAAATAATCCTAATCAGCGAATGAAATAATTACATTAATGTTTATTATCTTTCAGAAATGTGCATTAAAATGAACTATTTGTCATTATGTCTTTTCAGAATATGCCGGATGTCAGTTGCAGAATAATTTAAATAACAAGATACATATAAGCGTACGTTTTATTAATTAAAATTGTACTACATATTTAATTAATTTTAAATACGTTTGTACATTGTAATTGTAATGCATTCATTAAACATTAAACCTGTTTTAATTAATTGAACTAAACTGTAAATACAAACAAACTAATGGGAAATAAAACCTCAATGTCAACAATATAAAAGGTTGGGTATTTTTTATTATTAGATTTATTATACCGTGAGTATTTTTTAACGTGAAACATTGGGTTTGTCATATCCATGGTTACTTGACATTTGATTGACAGAAATGTAATGGGCTACTTTTATGGTACTGAAAAAAAAGGTACGCAAGTAGCCCATAGCCCGTTCCATTTAAAATGAAACACAGGGAATGAATTTGACAGTTGATAAAACGTCAATAGAGGTTGATTTTGTTTAAATAATTATGCCTGCTTTCTAATTTAAAATTAGTTGTAGAAAAAATATAGTGTGCACCTTGTGCCCGAGTGGTTTTCTGACTCGGCTAAATTTCTTGCAAAATTTAAATATAATACTTCTGTCAAATTCATTCCCCATGTGTCATTTTAAATGAGACAGACAAATACATTGCTGTCAATCAAATGTCAAATCATAACTTATAAGGAAATTCAAGGGTTATCTGTCATATTGACAGATGTCATTAGTGGTTATTATTGTTTAAATAATTGTACCTGTTTCTAAAAATTAAATAGATGTAGAAAAAATACTGTGTGCACCTTGTGCCCGAAATATGTTTATAGTACTCTCGAGTGGTTTTCTGACTCCGCTAAATTTCTTACAATATTTAAATATAATACTTCTGTCAGATTCGTTCCCTATGTTTCATTTTAAATGGAACGGGAAAATACATTGCTGTCAATCAAATATGAAGTCGTAACCGTGGATATGACAAACCCAATGTTTCACGTTAAAAAATACTCACGGTATATTTAGGGGTCCTAATAAAAAATGCAAATTTTCTACTTCGGAAAACAACGCCAACTTGGGAAAAAGGCGTAAAAAACGGTTTTTTCTAAATATCTATTGCATTTGAGTAAAAATACTAATTTCATCCAATACATTTTTTTCTATAACCAATAGATAGCGAGTAACAGCTCTTCATTTAGATCATATTTTATTAATTTTTTTTTTTTTAATTACTTATTATTATTCATTAATTATTATTATTTAACTGCTATACATATATTGTTTTATTTTCATTCTAAAGACGTATCATAGTCCAGGATATTTATAATTTTACCTCAAAATAATTACAAAAAACGCTTTTAAATGGAATCCTGTCCAGAAAATGCGCTGGATAACACATAAAAAAATTTCCGCCAAAGGGCTATTTGCGTGGTACTGAAAATCCGATTTCTGTAATATATACGTAATGTTATGTTGAAAACATAAATAAAAATATAAATTTTATTTTTCAAAATTATTTGTTTTTTAGTAAATTAAGAAAGAAAATTGTCTGTGACGTCATTATATTGAACCGGAAAAGGAAACCATGTTTTAAAATGTAACGTATAGATGGCATGGCGTGCGAGAAACTTTTAATTTGAATTTGACATTAGTTCATTTTTTTCTCAAATATGTTAATTACTTCACAAATAAACACAGAGGTAGTTATATGTAATTTAAAATATCGATACCAAAAAGATAAACTAAAATAATAACCTCCAAACTATTGTTGAAACGTCAAACAGGGGATCTACATTACCCGTACAAACAAACGCTATGGCTTTACGCCCATTCATTGGTGCGGCGTAATTCTACGACATACATGGCGGGAATTCAAATAATCAAATTTTATTATTTTTTTCTGGCTAATTAATGAAAATTTTGGCAGAAGAAAAAATATGAGTAGCAAGTTTTTACCTGCTCTTCAAAAATATTAAATAAAAAAAGGTACACAAGTAGCCCATTGAGAAAACTGGCGGCATATTTATGTTTTTGGCCATTTATTCAAAACAATTATGAAAAGTATTTAAATTACTCGAAAAACAAACAATATTACGTATATAATACTTACTCTAATAGGTTTCACTATTTATAGCAGTTTACATTCGTCGTGGCATCAAAAAGTAAATTATTGATGAATTTTTTTATGTGTCAATATTTTCCTGCAATTTTTTATTTTTTCATCCAACACTCTAATCTCGTTAAAGGTGCGATAACGCGGTTTAAAAATTTGAATTCAGCATGAAATTCTCTTTGACAGAGTGATGCTGGAAAGAGTGTTTGTAAACTTCATAGAATACCTCAGAAATGCATTAATAATAACATGCAAGATGTTTTTCACACTGAATTTTGTCATTACAAACTCAAATCTGTCAATAAATTTTTTCTTAAGCAAAAAGTATAAATTTTGTGACGTTTTAAAAAACATTTGTCCTTTCTGCCCAAACCTGTAGTTATCGAGATCTCTATTTAGGACACGGACACATTTCGCCAGACATATGTACCTACATTTAACACAAACTTCACTGTTATTTAAAGTAATCATCATGATTCTAAACACCAAAGATCCCTATTTTTAACATCCTCCGTATTTAAAGCACGAAGTCGAGCTTCGTTCCGAAGGGAAGGATATTAGCCTATGGCCCCTTTGATCGTTGCAGCGATCAATTCCAATTGTGATTTGTTTCACGCAGGTCGCGGTGGTGAAAAAGGCCAGTGGATGGCAGGGCATCAGAGAGCTCTGAGCGCCGATATACGCTATCATTCTTGTCAATTATCGAGTGATAAATGCTGGGTATAAATTTACGAAAATGATTCGCCCGTATCTGATGCTCAATTATGGTTGTCGTAGTCGTTGTCGCGCAGCTATCGGCAACTTTTGTGTGCGCTTGACGGCTGCAAATTGCTCGCGACTTGCCCGCTTTGTGCGATATCTCCACTATCATGCACACTAGCTTATTAATGTTAGCAAGCAAGTAGACTAATAGGAAAACTTGCGAAATTGCGCATCACTCTGAGCAATACTTTCTTGGAAACCGGCATGAATTCTTCCTCATAAAAGAACTATAAACTGTAATTGGAAACTATACGAAGTGAGCTATAAAATATTCATTTAAGTTTTTGTTGACTCTCGCTAAAAAAGGTATTGGATTCATGCTAAAAATTGCATATCCAGATTTTAGTAAATAAACATGGTTTAAAGTCCTTACAATCCGTTTTTAACATTTTTACGATGATCTCTCTCTCTCTCTCTCTCTCTCTCTCTCTCTCTGTGTGTGTGTGTGTGTGTGTGTGTGTGTGTGTGTGTGTGTGTGTTTGTATCTTCTATAAATTTATAGATGAAGAAACTATAAGATGCACAGGGCAGTTGATAAATTCAAATGTTTGTAACATAGCTTGTAAATGACAGATAAATGTCAGTATTAAACAGTTTTAGTGACATTCTGAAAGCTGTTTCTGGGAAGTACAGTTAATCTTTCTTATCGTTTTATTAATTAAATATTTAAAATTATAGGTAAACTCATATATCCATAAGAAATACTGCCACTCTTGCTAATGATTAGGAAGATCTCTGACATTATTTAGGATGTATTTTGTACAAATCCCATTCCAAAAGTTCATTGGAAAAGATTCTATATATCCAGTAAAAATGTAACACGAACATAATACATTTTTTTACAAATTCCATACAGAAAGTTCCTTCAAAACTATTCTATAAATCCAATAAAATTATCACATGAATATACATCATGTACACTCATATATAAATACTCTAAAAATGCGGACACTTACGTAACATTATCTTTACAATGAAATCATATTACTACCAAGTTTATATCTCTATCCATTTTTGAATTATTGCCCCAAAAATCAATATACCCCATATTTAGATAAAAACTTTAAAATTTTCAAAAATCTAATTTTCATACATCTAGATACTTCTCAATGCGCTGATTCCAAATTTTGCAACCGCAGGTCAATATCTCTTTTCGTTCTCGAGATATTTAGATTCAAAGTTTTGCTCAAAACTGCCCATTTTTTGGTAATAACCCAAAAATGGGTTGAAATACGAATTTGCCGACAACACCATTCGATTCTACGGGCAAAATTACATAGGTACACCAATTTTCATAATTTTTGAACACCGCATACAATCTCTAAAGCAAAATAACTGAAAATGGCCAAAAATCAAAAAAATCGTAAGGGGTACCCCTTAGGATTTTTTCAGATTTTTGCCATTTTCAGGGGTTTTCAAGCTTTTGTTCATAAAAAAAGAACCGGTTGGACAAAAATTGTGAAAATTGCTATACTTATGTATTTTTGTCCGTAGAATCGAATAGTGACGTCGCCAAATTCATATCTCGACCCATTTTTGGGTTAATATCCAAAAATGGGCAGTTTTGAGCAAAACTTTAAATCTAAATATCTCGAGAACGAAAAGAGATATCGACCTGCGGTTTCAAAATTTGGAATCAGCGCATTGAGAATTATCTAGAAACATAAAAATTAGATTTTTGAAAAATTTTAAGTTTTTACCTAATGTGGGGTATATTGACTTTTGGGGCAATAATTCAAAAATGGGTAGAGATATAAACTTGGTAGTAATATTATTTGATTGTAAAGAGAATGTTACGTATCTACACGGCGGGAGATTATGTGTTGGCCACATCAGATTTTTATTTGTAGGTTATTGTGGTACAACATCAAGTGAAACAATTAAAAATATGAAGTATATTTTAAATAAATTTCTATTTCAGTATACGTACATCAAAGTTAAAAAACCTCATTTTAAAATTTCAATTATCCTTGTTTAATAATTAATGGAAATGTATATCAATATTTCCTGGAAATATAAAAATGGATTGTGATATTCATAGATGGAACTGCCTGACTTTTTGTTTTATGACTTCAATTTGGTTAAAAAATTCAAGCTTAGGTAAATATAAAATCAGTTATTTTCATCATTTTAATGGATTTTTTGTTACATTTTCGAGATACAATGCTTGTATATATGAAATATGAGTGGCATTTATTATGCGGTTTTCATTAAATGTCCACTAGGTGAAAAATGTGGTTTTCTATTTGCAAGTTTGGGAAAAACGTAAAAAAGAGTATGTGCTGCTACTGCAAACGATGTTTTACAGGTACGTATGTACATAGTCCAAATTACTGTGTTTACAAAATGTAAATTAAAACTTGCAATAAAATTAACAGTCCGAAATATTGTTGACGTTTTCGCGAAATAGTGCCCTTTGTAACATTATTAAACAGGGCAAAAAATAAAAAAAAATCTTTTACCTTTTTGTTCATTATTTCGAGGTTGACCTCAAATTTTGCAATTTCATTGGATACAAACGAATTTTTTACAGCTCACACACATATTCACTAGTTTAGTAAATAAATTGTTTATGTTGTTTATCCAGAAATACTTGTTAATTCGTACCTACCTATTTCGGCCCATGCGCTAGAAAGAAAGGTAAATGTAGGAATGAATAAATACTAGAAAAATATGAGGAAAAGACTTCTTTAAAATTAAAAACTTTATTTAAATATTGAACACTAATTCTACGTTAAATAGATGTTGTAGAAATATTGTAAAATCAGTCATTTTATAATATGTCTAGACCTTTTCAAAATAAGCAGGTAAATTTGTAAAGAAATATTTGGACATTTTAGAATTTAATTATTCCAAACATACTTTAACGCAACCTAACCTAACGCACAAATGCCTACATAAGTTGGCTCGAATTTTGTGCGTTAGGTTATGTTTAGAGAAATATCCAAGCTAATTGAGTCCATAGCTCATCAAATTACAATTCGCCTAGATATTTTGAAGACTTATTTTACAATCTGCCTACGACATACAAGTTATTATAAAGATGGTATTCTTCAACATATTATTTTATAGCTCCATTTCATATACAGGATGTTAAGTAAAAAGCGGGCCATTGGCATTTAACATGGGAAATCAGTTTTCCTTGCGTAAAACTTCCCATTTAATTTAAGGCAAAAATGTTTTTAATAAATGTTGTAGAGAATTAAATTCTTCACCAAAATCTCTAACCAGATTTTATTTTGCGTGTATAGTAACCTGTAAAATCCAATTTGAAATTTTAAAATATTGCTCATTTGCAGTGACAGCCATGGAATTTAAACAAAATTATATAAAACGTGAAGAAAGGACTACTCTAAGAGTAAAATCATTATTTTTCTTCACTTGGGTAACAACTCCTTCAAATATAAAAATTAAGAGAGATGAATATAGTTTGAAGTGTCAGAAATTCGATTTTCAAATAAAAATTATAGATAATTATATTCTATACCCTAGTCCCTAAAAATATTTTGGTTGGTAGCATGAACAAGTGATTAAGGGTGATTAGCTAGGAGATGACTAGAAGTGTTTTAGCGCTGTCAATCGTTTATGGATTTTTTTAGAGAAAAATACTTCAAATAATAGTTATAGAAAAATTAATTGTACACAACTTTTATTTAAAGTATTTTTCTCTAAAATAATCCATAAACGATTGACAGCGCTAAAACACTGCTAGTCAGCTCCTCCTTAGTCATCTCCTAATCACCATTCATGCTACCACCCATTGTGTGTATAATCTACATCTAAATCACTGCAAAGATTTTATTTATATTTATTTTGTAACCTGCAAAATCGAAGTTCTGACATTTCAAACGATATGCATTTCTTTGTAATTTTGTTAATATTTATAAAATTCCAAATTGGATTCTACAGCTTATTAAATATGTGAAACATTTTGTCTAAAATTAAATGGGAGGTTTTGAGTAAGGAAAAACTGTTTTCCCACGTTAAACCTCTATGGCCCGCTTTTTAACTAACATCCTGTATAAATTTCTCAATCAAAAAATGTCTCTTATTTAAAGAAATCTGTCCTCAATGCTTGACGATTGATATTTTTAAATATATTTATTTAAGTAAATTACATTAAAATGATAAAATTTGTATTGAATAATTAGCATGTAAGGCTGCAATAATTAAAATGTATAATATTTAAAATAAAACCTGACATTTGTCATGACATTTGAAGCAATACAATGACGAGCCATAGCTGTAACAAAGTTACGCCCTAAAGTGAATGACCCTATAGCAATCTGATTGCACTAGCATGATAGCGTACTGAGAATCTTCACAAATGGAGGCATTGTTAAACGATTCACGCCACCACGAAAGGCAGGGCGCTAATTTTATAAATAGAAATCGCCAGAGAATAATAGAACACAATGAGGTCGAAAAAAAATTATACCCTACTTATAAATCAATGTCTTGAAATTTAATTGAAATATTTGTTTCTTATAAATAAATATTGTCATATTATTTATAATTTCGAATGTTACTTGGTGTTTAAAATTATAGAAACTACTACTGAAAGTTCGGTACTTCCTAACTAGCTAGTAATGGAAGTAAGGTAATATACGTCACTGGATAAGCGGGAAATTCAAACGCATTTTCAATGATTTCAATGAAGTCATTGTCGTCAAATCATTTTGAAAAAAAAGAGATTTTATTTTATTACTTATAAAATGAAACACCAAAATCTAGCCATATTGTGACGTCATTTGGCATATCGAATAGAGCAAAAAAAAATAAGTCACTGGATAAAAGGGAAATATTCAATTCATATAGGCAATTTTCACAGAAAATCAGATGCAAAATAAGAAATTTATATGTAACATTTTCTTCTTATTCTTTCCATAAAAGTAACAAATAAAATCCAAAATATAAAAAAAGAGAAATATATATCACGGCATATTACCCATTTCTGAGTGTGCCACAATCTGCTTTATCGCAGATATCGGTATTGATGATGACATATTTGTACCGTGCGGGCGCTTACCAGACGTCAGCTCACGGGCACTCATTGCTGGCGTGGAGAGTGCACCAAAATATGACGTCTTTAATATGGCATAAGTATTTTATCGTTTTCTAATTGAAAAATTAGCATTGCATTTCGAAAATGTAGCGCCTTTGTAAAAAAATGCCTCGATTTGTGAACATCTACTCTACATAATATTTTTTATATTTTAATATATTTTTAAACACACAGTATGTACAGGACCTTCGTTCGTATAACTAAAATAAACATATATTAGAATTGTCTTAAATAATAATTCTATATACTTCAGTTCATCTTCAAGAAAAATCCAAATAAAGATTATCACAATAATGAAATAATGTGACCATTCGCCGAAGAAACGTGCACAATCTATATGAAATATATAGTACTAAATTTCTCTGCCTGGCTTGTCCGTTAGGGAAATTTGAGCGAGAGTTGAAGAAGAAGTAGAGTACCTTCGATAGTAATGGCAGTGTACCTTTAATTTTGAGATCTATTCTAAATAGCACCAAGTACAACATAGAGAAAGATATAACTTACGCTATTTGCTTCTTAAACGAAAAATACACTACAAGAACATTATAATTTATAATCCGTTAAAAAAAAAAATCAAAATAAACCTAATACAATCTACGCTTCTGATTGGCTAGAAATCAGCTGTTATTATTTTCTTTTTGTAATATTCTGGTATTTTAAATCTTGATTAAAGCGACTACAATTATTCTAATTTGAAATTGTCATATTGATATTAGATTTAAGGCGATTGCCGGTGCTACGTTAAACAGCACTTTAGTAGAAATCAAACTACTCTTGTAAATATTAAGTTATAACTTCCAACTTGATACCATTGTATAGTAGATAGATCAATGCATGGGGCTGACCAATTATTTTGCATAATTATTAATTTCTATTGCATTTAAATTTAGTTCAAAAAACATCATAAAAATGGCTATTTTAAAATTTATTTTTAACACGATAACTGTACTTTATACAAAAAATGTTTGGGTCACCCCCATAGCGCCCAACTTTAGTAGTAAGTCTGTGAAAAAAAATCTAAATTATCTCTTTTAGTTTAGCTGTGATTTGATTTCTACTAAACCCCTTTTTGCCGCTTATTTCAGAAATCGGAACGATAGACTATGGAGGAGAAAGTGTTAGGAGAATATGTTCCCCCTCTACTACACACATGTCCTCTCTCACTCCAACAATTTGCTTCACAATAGGGCACCTGCACCTACGTCACAACATGGCTGATGATCAGCTGATCTCGGACAACCAAGCTTCAGTTTAACATTGCGTCTTATGCAGCGAATGTGTTTTCTGTACAAGAAATTCAGATTTTCCTAAATTTATACAAGCTATTTTAAAATGTAGTTAGCCATAATTAAGATAAGTGTATGAATTATTTACTAGTAAAACAAAGCAGTCGTATTTATAAATATATATTTAAAAATATTGAATTGAAATAAGCAGCTTGTAGCATCAGGTTGTATTACATTCATTATTCATTTGAGTTTGTATAAGTTTTTTTATGTGTATTGTTAAATGAAAACATGAATATTGAAATTAAAATAAATTGAATTATTAATTTTTTTTTAATTTATAAAGAAAATTAAATTTGAAATATATATATTTATCTTCGAGTTCATTTTCCTTATTGTCATATTGTGTATTTTTATTGTATATAAATGAGCTTATTGAGTTTATACGTCAAAAATTTATCTTTGGAAGCCAAAGTACGTTAAATCGATAAATTTAAGTGGATACATAATGTGGATCCTTATATATTGACATTTTTTTGACGTGAATTATAAATGCTTTTTAAAAATCAATATCTATCTAATTTTTAAACCTTTGTGAGAAACAGACACAAATATATATATTTTTTCTGTTACTAAAAAAAACTTGATTCAAAATTTGTAATTCTGTCATTTAAAAAATATTTTTCATGTTTTTTATACATATTATTAAAGAAAATTACATATATTTAAACATTCATACAATATGTTCCTATCCGATTATGTTTAAATTATTTTATATGCAATAAAAGTATACACAAAAAAATAGGATTGGGTTAGTTTTAATTTAATAACCTGGAACTCGTTAAATAATAAGAATGTCCTGACTTATTTTTTATGGAAAACACTCCTCATATACTCACTTTTACACACTCTAATCAGTTTTTCCCAAATAAAACAATAAGTACCGTAAAAACACAATAAAAGCTTACGGCACGATATTTCTCCGTAAGACACAATGCAAACTGAAGGTTTGGTTGTCCAAGATCAGCTGGTGACCGCCATGTTGAAACGTCACGTGCAGGTGCCCTATACGGGCTGAGTTTTCCCCTTATGCTTTAAACAAGGATAAACATATATAAAAGCAGACAGAGAGAAATAAATTTAGCAATCTTAAAAGTAGTGGGGGAACGTAAGAAGTTTGTCTGCACTAGTGTCATACTAGCTACAAAACTGATTTCGCTGAGCGACCGGCAATGCTCTTAAACTAAATTTGTTATTTTTAAATGTTTTGGTTTAAATCGTAATCGATACGAATTTTTCTAAACCGATTTTAAAAAGAAGTAAAAAGAGCATATTTGCTCTCTTTTTAATTGTGATAAAAGTAAATAGGTACGCTTTACACTGAAATGAATGAGAACTTATTTAACATGCATGGAAAACAGAATTTATACAGGGTGTTAAAAAATACGTGTCACAAATTATGAGGGCATATACTACTGACCAAAATGAGTTAAAAAAGCTTAATCAACATGGGTCCGATCTTCAATAGTTTCCGAGATATAAGGCAATGAAAAATGAGTTTTTTCGGTGTTTACCTCTGCTATCTCGAAAACTGTAAGAGTTACGACTTTCATTAAATGAGACATTTTGTTTACTTTACTTTTTGTCGGCTTCGGTGGCTCAATGGTTAGAGCAACGCCTCTTAGTCATGAGTGCGCTCGATGTTCTGGGTTCGAATCCCATGTTTGTGTATGTGAACCTACTCAGTAATTGGGATTTAATCCTGTTGAGAGGTTTTTTTTTTAAAAAAAGAGGTTATCTTAGATGTGTTTTGGTTTTTCAAAAAAAAAAAACAAATAATTTTACTGAGACAAAAGTTGTGGCGCCCTTGGCCAATACTTAGTTTTCAAATAACTCCGTAACTATTAGAAAGTGAAAAAAATGTTTTATATAAAATGTTATTGTTTTTTTATAGGCTATTTACTGGCATAGACAAAATTTTGTTCAAACGCTATCTTAATCAGTTTTTCTTCGATTCTAATACAAAATGGCCTCTTTCTCAAAAACAGTTGAAGATCGGACCCATGTTGATTAAACTATTTTTACTCATTTTGGTCACTACTATATGCCCTCATAATTTGTGACTTAAAAAAGATATCTATATCCTGGAATAAATGGACATTTACATTTTAATCTTATCAATCAAATTATTACTTGTTGTTTTTTGCTTTTTTCACATTTTATATGTCAATTTTCCCTAAAGAAGGCACCAGTTTATGGTGCCGAAACGTTGGTTTTTAATATAAAATACAGAACATAAACTGAAAAGGTAGTATTATTCCGCTTATCAATCAAATTTTCCCACCTTTGAAAATTGTAGTTAAGTTCATGTTAAATATATCTGAGTAATTATGAATAATTCTTTGTCCATTCAAAAAGCAAATAACGCAAATTCCATCTCTCCTCCTTGGAGTCAATAAGTGATCTTCGTAGTCATTGTAGTCGTGTAAGAGAACCTTGTCGATATCAGACAAACCACTGCGAGAAGTCCACGTCAAATGACATGATAAAATGAAACAACACATACATTATATTAATATAGATTTATAAAGTAAGGATAAGGACTTAAATTACGATGAGGCCTGTTGTGATCGGTGCAAGCAAAGCACGACATACGATGCGGTCCAGCGTCTAGGGGTGGAATATGAGCTTAGTGGTTGTGGGTTCACATCCAGCCGACGCAGTAGTTGCGAGCAGCGCGTCCTATTCGGCGCAGACGCACTGAAAGAACACCAATCATGAAGAAACGGATGGAGACGGCATCCGCAACCGGCAGTGAACTACTTATGGCATATTTTTTTACTTTGATTCAGACAGAACTACAGAGTGATCCAAAAGAAATAATGGGGATCTTTTTATTGCACAGCACCAGTTGAAAGCGGAAATACTATTTGACATGTCAATTTAACAATAAATACAAAAAGGTTATGTCCGAGCAGTGATCTGACAACTAATAGAATTTTGAGTGATTGAAATGCTTTACATTACTGCTTATAGGTAATGTAAGAAATAAAAATACGTGGGAGGGAAACAACAATCATTTTAATAAAAAGTGTAAACTAATTTAAATTTTCCAATGTCATTGTCAACAATATGAAAGAGGCTCATTCCATAACCAAAAGGAATTCGCGATGCAAGTTTAGACATCAGTGCTAGCGAATAAATAGTGAACTTCTTTGGTAGGTATTGAGATTAGTGGTGGGATCCGGATAGTTTCGGGTTCGGATCCAAAAATATCCGGATATCCGGATAATTGATTGTTGAACCCAAATCGGATTTCGGATCCAAATCTGGGTATTGGATTTTGGATCCGGATCCGAATATGAGTATGAGTATCGGATTTTAGATATGGAATTTCAGAATCCACATCGGTTCTCGGATTCGAATATTCTCAGTATTGAACCCGATAATAATATTTGAATGTATAAGTATTATCATGGAGCTTCAAAACCAAATAAATCTAATTATGAAATAATCCACAATAAATTTTTGTTTGATATAGTTAATAAAATTGGATCCAGAATTAAAATTCGGATCCGGATCCAGATCCAAGTCCAGATCCGAATCCAAAAGGGATCCGGACTCAAATCTGGATCCGGATCCAAATTCGAATTAAATTTACGGATATCCGCTTCAATATCCGAACATCAGATATCCGAGGAAGCTGATATTTTGAGATCCGGGTACTCGGATTCAAGTTTTGCCGGATCCTCACAGCACTAATTGAGATCTGTCAATCTCGTGTTGACTTTGTCATATTTTTCTGTACTTGCGCTTTATTTTTAAATTTTTATATAAACATAAGTTTATAATAATAATATAATAAAAACTACGATGTTATTGAATATTCAATGAAACTGAAATGATATAAAAATATCACAATGAAATCATTACATAACCTTGTAAGTAATATCTACCATAAAAGTTCCAATATTAATACTAGATGATGAAAACGACGCTTATATACAAAAGTATTGTATATTCTTATCGCAAAAGAACTTAAATTTGTACAATAACAACGCAAAAATATTACAAAGTAAACAAGAGATTGACAGATCTCAATACCTACCAAATAAGTTCATTAGCGGCGCTGACGTCTAAACTTACATCGCGAATAGGACATGTTCATGACTTTTATTCAAAATTTTCAGATATAATATCACAAGACCTCCTGATTCTATCGATAAATTTTTATTTTGCACGATTTTTTTTTTGCTTAGCAACAAACACGAAATCAAACTGCTTGGTAAATCCCGACTCCGAAGAAGGAGGGGTTTTACCTAATGTCAGTTTGCTTGAGTGATTTTGCTTAAAAGCAAAAAAAAAATGAATGCTTAAAAATAAAAATTTATCAGAGAAAATCTGAGAGGTCGTGTGGTATTTGATGAGATAAATTCTAAAGACAATGCAAAATGAAACTTGACACATTAATTGTCATACTGACAGTTATAAACAATAACAACTGTTTATTTATTTGGTAGCGGAAAATTATCGGGGTAACGGGGTTTTATAAGTATAATACTGTTCCCATTGGTTGAATTTTCAAGTATTTTGCATCATGATTGGTTAAAAACTAGTTGTTGGAATTTATCTCAGTAACAACTACTTACGGTATTTTTTGTTTTACACTAGTCATGATACATTCTGTACAACATTAAAATTAATAAATTCTTAAAATCTTTTAATCATTTGTATTGTAGATTTTTTAGGAAAAAAATAAATGAATTATGAAATACATTTTTATCTTTTTTTAAATCCGTTAGATGTTTTGTCTTATTTGATCATTTAATCAGTTTTTCAAATATTTGTAAAGTTTTTGCAATGTAAATTCGTTTTTAGCGAATATTATACAAATATTTTACTAACAAGGAACCACCACGTAGTAACAAGAGTCTAATTAATATAATATTAACTTTCAGATGTTTATCTGATATCAAATAATATTTTAAATATTTATAATTTCACTTACGTATAAAATAAAAGTTAATGCAATGCATATTTAATGTTTTATAAAACAACCGAAAGTTTTTTTTTTTTAAATATATGATGTGGTAGGAATTGATTTAAATATTTTATAATTCTTGTGAGAAAATTGTGGATAAAATAATAAATCATTTACAGGTTAAGAAGGAAAATCCTGTAAATGTCTGCAGTAAATTATGCTTTCAGTTTAGCATTTAAATTATTATTAGTTATATTTTTCTAAATCCGTATTTATATGCGTTTTATTTATCATATAAATAGATAGTCATTGCATCCTTGGAAACCGGAAACGCTTTTCTTTTGTTCTTCATTGGTAAATCACAAACACATGAATATATTTCCGCCACAGAGATAATACGAGATACGTTATTAAACAAGTATATAGAGTGATACTGAAGCGAAAACATTCAATATATAAGATATTAAAAAATACCTCATAACAACAATCCTTTGAAGTCTGAAATACTTGTACACCACAGGAATTAGTTTTTATTTTTAATAAAAATTTATTGGAAGTTTTGAAATGTCAATATTATCAAAATTTGGGGGAGGGGGGATAATTCACTGCACGTTGCGGATGACCCGGTGAAGTAGGGCGTAAAATATACGCATAAACAGTCGTGGCAATTATATTGTATTTCGTATTCATTCAACAACGAATGAACTGTCACATTTTAAGCTCAATTCCAGATATTAATGCCACATATTGTTAGCTCTAATTTCAAATTATTATGCAGTATATTTTACACCCTATTTCAACTATTCTTTTCTACACTACTGAACATATGATACATGAACTACTAACTACACTAAATATTACCTGAAACAACAAATTATATTTTGTTACAAAACACGTAAAAAAATTTTCTTTAAATTTCGATAAAAAAAATAGGTTTAGTTCAAATCAAATTTCATAGGGATTACAATTATAATGAGACAAATAATTTGCAAACATTATTTTCTAATTAAAAAGATTGATGGTTGTAAATCAAGTACTACACTGTTTGCTATGCCTATTGTACTTGTTGGAACGACATGTACTCTGTTCAAATGAAAAATAAAACATGAATAGTTCGCCGTCCAATTTTGGATATATTTCGATTTCTAAGTATTTAGTTTTTTCAGCCGTAATCTTCTATAAACTATAATTTTGGGACAATTGAAATGCTACACTGCATTCTTATACCAGACAAAGTATACATTGGTTTTAACCACGTCTTTAAGTTAAATATACTCGGGCATCAAAAGTGTAAAATTTAAAACCTAAAAATTCAAAAATTTATTCTATAATTAAATCACTAAATTACGGGCCGGTCTTATAAACAATAAATTAATCCTTAGTTAGTTACTGCACAAGTAAATTAAATGGACCATTAAAAAAGAAATGGATATTATAAAACTAAACTCACTATCAAATAACTAACGGGGGATTTAATTAAATTTTAGTAGTGTGTTTGTGGTTTTGTGAAAAGTTTCTATATTCACATTCGTTATAAACGTAAATCAGTTGATTTGACAGTTGGAAAAGAAACGTGATCGTGGAAAAAATCATATTGATATTGAAAAATATAACCTATTAGATATTGTTGAAGATTATTTTCATATAATTTGCAACAACCCGGTTGCGTAAAATCGTAAGGTTATTACAAGCTGATTCATTGCGGAAATTGACATATTTCTTAATGTTAGTAGTCTTATATTTCCTTCAATCTGTCCCAATATGTGTAACACATATTGTTTTGACAATCGAAATCTCTTTTTAAACTCATGGCTCGTACTACGATCATGGTTTTAACAAAAACGCTGTTTTAAGAAATGTCAAATTCAAATTTCAAAATGTAATTTCACCCTTATGTTAGAAGAACAATTTATTTAAAAATATTTGTTTGAATACAAACTATGTTCTGCTTTTAAATCATATTTTGATAAATTTCATAATATTTATTATCATCATTAAATAATGAAATTTGACATTTCTTGAAACAGTGTTTTAGGTAAAACCGTGATCGTGGTACGAGCCATTGTCATCATATATTTCATATGGATTTGTCCTGTTTCGGAACAATTTTGGTAGCATACCTAGTGCAAATATAAATGCATCATCATTATCTGTTTATGAATCCGAGGACACTGATGATACAGACTCTAAAGATGACATACTCGACACATACATTTCTTAAAAAAATATTTAAATAGTAAATAGTTCCCTATTTCAATTGTTTTAAAATAAACATAACAAAAAAAATACAGTTTGACGTTTCTTTAACAACTGATTTAAATCTAATAGCATGAAATTCCGCAATTACTTTAATAGATCGATTTACTTGTCATTAAACTTTTATAATACCCAAATCTTCAGTTAAATTAGTTTAGTAGCTAACTAAATTTTAACTGTTGATTAAATAGTTTTATAAGACCGGCCCTACGTATACGGAACAGATAATATTTGGGAAAAACCATAGTTATTTTATGTGTTCTAATCAATCAGCTTAGAAAACTAAGAAGACTAAGAAAATGAAATATGTCCGTTTCTGGACGACAATTTAGTCTATATTTTTTTAATTTAGAACTTGTTAAATATAAATAATATAATTAAAATAAAATACAATTATTATTGTACCTATTTAATTTTTAATCATGATTTGAAAAATCATTTTTAAGCTCATATTTTTTTGTAAAACAAATATTTTTATAATGATATATGTATTCAAAATAATGTCAATTTATATATAATTGTGTTAGTATAGAAATTGTTAATAGTCTAGAAGAATGCTAAATGAAAATAAGTATGTGAACATATGAAGTACACATGAACTTCAAGTGTTTAAAAATAAATAATTTAGAAGTCAGAATGTTTAGTAAGTAGAATTTAGTTAAACAAATAAAGAATTTGACTGACAAACTTGCTGTTAATTCATGCTCCATCAAACATCGAATTAATACCACAGTTCCATGTGTATTTCATACATTACCTAACGTATGAAAATTCCACTGCATTTAACAAAATCGCGCATCAGTAGAATTTCCAAATATCTCTAGTTTTTTTGGCAAATGGAAACAGTAAAGATGCAATCAACCATAAATAGGAAATATTTCTATTAAGTACAAAGGTGAATTACACATTAGCTTTAATTAAATACGCATATTTGTCGAGTAAATACCACCGGGTCATAAATTGTGTAAAAAAATAAACATTTTTATCAGTAATTTAATTAATTCTCCACACAATGCTCGCCCACTAGTGTTTACTATGTAAATGAAATTACGAGAAAATACAACGCTCACCTACTGTAAAAGGAATTTAACCTATAATGCTCTTATCGCCACGGTGAACAAATACTCTACATCAGTTTTTAAAATATTTGGAAAATAAAGCAAACAGCAAAGAATTAAGTGAGAATTTACATAAATTGTTATTCATTGTACAAACTTGATTTTTTTCTTTTTATCTACAAACATAAATGCAAAATATTCTTTAACAAACTCAAAATAATATATCCAATAATAATTATTTATTACACAAACGTTTAAAATAAAAGTTTAATGAGCGTGTAGTTTAATAACTTGTACGCGCAAGCGCGTTATGATTAAAATCATCATCCATAGAAGCAGGAAACTTTACAAGCATAATCCTGGGGAAGTTTAGCGATTTTTTTAATTCTTTTATTCCATGGAAAATGACTTGAAAAATGATGTATAATCTTATATTTTTATGTACTTGAAGAAAAAAAATTAAAAATAATATCGTGGAATAGCCTATTTAAGGTCCAGTTAGATTATGGAACATCTAACTTGAGAGAGTCAAGGTAGCTTTGGAAATACAGGGTGTCTCAATAAGCTTGCTCACTATTGGTAACTTTTTTGTTTGAAGAGGTACGAGGTTGGTTAAATGAGCAAAATTGTGCCATTTTATATTAGAAAATTGGTCATGTAGACAAAATAAAATTTGTGTCAGCGGTTCTCAAAATTTGGGACAATATATATATTTTTTAAATGGAACCATATATTTTTTATTGTCTCATTGGAAAGAGTATTTTTTTCTCTTTCTAATAAGGTAATGTTGTTTATGTACAATTTTTTCAAATAAACGAGTTATTTATGTGTTTTTATATCAAACTGTTTTCATCATGGACCTAAATGTTCTTGAAATATATGTTATTTTAAGTTAAATTTACATAAAAATAAATGAATATTATAACACTGTATAAGTCTACATACTTTATAATTACAGGTGTATTTTAATTATTAAGTTTAATGCAAGAAATTTATGTTAAAATAAAAACTGTTTGAAAACTGCTGTACAGGAATGTTAGCCCCTCCTTTCGAATTTGAATTTCTTAACTTCCATTGGTAGTAATCCCCACTTCCTAACATGCTATTTGTAATACATGTATAGGTCTCTCGGTCGCCAATTAAAATATTTTCATATTAGTGTCGAAGCGCTATAACAAAAAACCCTTTATTTCCGAAATATCTCAATTACACCATTTCATTTTTTTATTAATATTCATTATTCAGCATATACATTCGTATTTTTTTACTATTTTCCTTTAATTCGATTGAGCCGTAATCCCCCATTGTTTCCATAGTTTACTTGACCTAAACTAATAAAAGATAATTTTTATTTTAAAACGTAAATAACTCGTTTATTTGAAAAAATTGTACATAAACAACATCACCATATTGGAAAGAGAAAAAAATACTCTTTCCAATAAGATAATAAAAAATATATAGTTCCATTTAAAAAATATATATTCTGTCCCAAATTTTGGGAACCGCTGACACAATTTTTATTTTGTCTTCATGACCAATTTTCTAATATAAAATGGCACAATTTTTCTAATTTAACCAACCTCGTATCTCTTCAAATAAAAAAGTTACCAATAGTGAGCAAGCTTATTGAGATATCCTGTATACAAATGGTACTAAATTTAAAAACATGACAATCGTCGTTATTATTTATTCAATTTTGGCATTTTAAACTGTGATTATTTAAAAATTCGTTAAGATTGATTTAATTTATTGCGTTATTAATTCTTAAAAATATGAATTTATCTTTCTAAAAATAAATTTCGTCTCTTGATATTTTCCGGTTTCCATTTGCCAACATGTAGGTTTGCTAGGCATTACTAGGTAATCCTATGTAACTAATTCTATCGTTGCCCCCGAGAAATCAGTTGCCCTGACATGTTCGCCAGGTTCCCGACCCGGTCATGCACTCAGGTCGGGTAAAACAAACAAACGAGCAATCAACAACGCCAGACGCCAACTAGGACCAACTTCCACTCCACGTCAACCGCATGCACAGGCGGAGGGACAACTTTTTCCTCAGGGGCATCAGAGTCACAGTCAGGCTAAGGTAGCCACAGAGGAACGAATAAATTTGTGGAGAATAATATTCCATAATATGATCATAAAAATTTAATTATTAACCAAGACGTGAATGAAAAATTCATTTTTTCTACAATTTTCAAAAATCCAATTTTTATATACATCTCAACGCGGTGTTTTCTAATTTTGAAACCGCGAATCGACATTTCTGGGTTATAACCCGAAAATGGGAGAAGACGCGAGCGCCTTTCAATTATATAGACAATATTACATAAGTTTATCAATTTTTATAAAATTAGATTCATTGGTTCAATTTATACAGCCAAAAAACTTAACATGTTCAAAATCTGAAAAAAGGGGTACCCTTTACATTTTTTGTCATTTTCAGTTATTTTGTCCTAGAATTATATCCACTGTTCCAAAATTTTGAAAGTTTGTATACTAATGTAATTACTACTTTTTTCTGAACACAAGAAATTCAATCTTAAAATTTAGAATTGGCGCAGTCTCTTTACCTATTACTTTTAGGACAAAAGTGTAACGAGGAAAAATGTTGTTCAATTGTTTCTTATGTATAAGTTAGAAGCAAAAGAAAATACACGATTTAAGGCAATTATCAAAGTGTCATGAAAAAAAAAACAATAATTTATATTTCTTATCTCTGGCATATCTGACAGATTTGACATTTATTTTTATCAGAATTTGTGATTATTATTTTTTTTTTCTTCTAGATAACTCTACCAATTATTCTAATAATAAAATAAAAAGAAATATCAAATCTGTCATATATGCCAGAAGCAAGAAATATAAATTATTGGTTTTTCCATGGCACTCTGATAATTGTCTTAAAACATGTAAATATTTTCTTTTGCTTCTAACTCGTACATTAGAAACAATTGAACAACAAAGGTTGGTACAGTTTTTCATTCTAAACATTCTAAAAATGTTGTACAATTGTTTCTTATGTATGAGTTAGAAGCAAAAGAAAATACACGATTTAAGGCAATTATCAAAGTGTCATGAAAAAAAAAACAATAATTTATATTTCTTATCTCTGGCATATCTGATAGATTTGATATTTCTTTTTATTTATTCTTATCAGAATTTGTGATTATTATTTTTTTCTTCTAGATAACTCTTCCAATTATTCTAATAATAAAATAAAAAGAAATATCAAATCTGTCATATATGCCAGAAGCAAGAAATATAAATTATTGGTTTTTCCATGGCACTCTGATAATTGTCTTAAAACATGTAAATATTTTCTTTTGCTTCTAACTCGTACATTAGAAACAATTGAACAACAAGATTGGTACAGTTTTTAATTCTAAACATTTTTCTTCATTACACTTTTGTTCTAAAATTAATAGGTAAAGACCAAATCAAAATTTTAGCAGTGAATTTCCTATGTTCGGAAAAAAAGTAGACAACCGGTATATTATTGCCCAAAAATGGGATATTGTGATTTAACTTTGAACACAAATATCTCGCTGAGTGTATCTAAAAGTATAAAAATATAAAAAGTGTTTGACTGCAGTTATGTATAATTTCTTCAACCATTATCAAAGCCAAAATATTGAAATATTGTTACTTTTTCCGTAAAGATAGTCTACGAATTCGAGCCATAAAATTAAAAAAAAAACTTGTTATGGAATTTTTACGATGTAAATGAATCAAGTTTAATTTACTTGTAAATAAAAAATTTCTAATTACAGCTTGTAACTTAATGAACCTCTTCATTAATAATGTACAAATTTCCCAATATAAAAAAATCATCAACTGTACTCAAAGCTTCAGGAAATTAATTTCTCATCTTAATTAAAAAAATCACACATTCAAACATTATTCCCACATATTTTCCCATCCCTCTTTATCGCGTTCTACATATGGTCTCTTTCCCTCTTTCAATCATAAGCAGTTATTGATTCCCTTTGATGTTCCTTGTGAAAGAGAATCCGTCCGGCCCTTGGCAGGACTGTGACCCTGTCTAGAGTACTATAAGTACTGAGTACGTACTTTAAGGGCCCCATCGCACTACGAGCTAGTCGCTCCGATCCGAGACAGGCGTACTGCAAACAGAGAACATATCATGGTGGGTGCCAAAAGGCAACGACGACAAAGAGTTGCTGAAAGACTACATAGTAAATAGTGAAAGAGTTCAAATGCCGCGAATATTTATCATAAAAGTTTGTCAAATAATAGAAAGTAAGTTTTCTTAAATTTGGGTACCTACCAATTTTTTAACGAGTTTTTTAAAACTCCCGGTATGGTCATTATTAAAGTCAGTGAAAGGAAATTGGGCGCCCCAAAATAGGTAACAAATTTTGATGATATACCCAGTGGTGGCAGTTAGGGATGAACGTAAGAATTTAACCCAGGATTTTAGATTTATGCAATACAAGAACTTTAGAGCGTAAAGTTGTTCATAATTAAAAGTTGCATACAAAACTTTTTTATTATGAGAAAGGGAATATACAGGAATGCAGTCAATATACAGTAAGTCCCCGGATTGAGTTGAGAAAAAAAAATATTTTTGATTTTAAGAAAAAATGCCAAGGGAAGAAAAATTTTTGCTTGAATTAAAACGCATGTTTCAATTATTAAAACTTTTAATTAATGTAAGGTTCTTTTATTATAACGTTTTTTTTTTTCGTATTTTGGCCTCCTAATAATACAGTTATTACATTGAATCTAACATGATTTTAGTTAGCTTTGAAATATTGACAAATGATTATTAATTCTAATTTCAGAAAAAAAAAAAAAGACGAAAATCAAAATTCTTTTAGTTTATTCAATTAACTCTTTTTTATCTGAAATCAAAATTAAAAATCATTTCTCAATATTTCAAAGCTAACTAATATCATGTTAGATTCAATGTAATAATTGTATTATTAGGACAAAATACGAAAAAACGTTATAATAAAAGAACCTTACATTAATTAAAAGTTTTAATAACTTCCCTTGGCATTTCTTCGTAAAATCAAAAATTCAATTTTTTTCCCTCTTGTAAACTCAATCCGGGGACATACTGTAGATAGCATTTTTATTTTTTGACGAATATCGACGTTTCGTAGCCTACTGCTACTTCTTTAGGATAGCAGAGATTATATACAGGTGTTTCAAAGAAAATGTAAAAAAAATTAAGTGCATATAGTACTGACCAAATTGAGTAAAAAAAGCTTAATCAACATGGATCCGATCTTCAATAGTTTCCGAGATATGACGCAGTGAAAAATAAGTTTTTAAGGGCTTACCTCTGCTATCTTGAAAACTGTAAGAGTTACGTCTTTAATTAAATGAGTTTTTGTTTACCTTTCAGAGGCCATCTTAGATGTGCTTTTGTTTTTTTTTTTAAATCAAATAATTGTACTAAGTTAAATGTTGTGGCGACCTTGGCCAATATTTAATTTTCATATAACTTCATAACTATTAGAAATTGAGAAAAATGTTTCCTATAAAATTTTATTGTTTTTTTTTCTTTTTTTTTTTAGTCTACTTACTGACAGACAAAATTTTGTTAGACCACTAGCATTGCCAGTTTTTCTTCGATTTTTCATTTATCTCGGAAACAGTTGAAGATCAGTTCTATGTTGACTAAGCTTTTTTTACTCATTTTTGTCAGTGCTATATGCCTTTAAAATTTTTTACACTTTCTTTGAAACGGCCTGTATACAGAGTGTTATGTAAGTAAGTGATCAACGCTTAACCCATTGTAGAACTGACCCCAAAGATAGTAAATCTGGCAATAATTTTTGTTTAACATACTTTCTACAAGAACTAGAGGCCTTTAAAACTGACCAATCACGTCATAGTTCAAAACTTTATAGAAAAGTAAAAATCAATGTGTTCTCTGGAAAAAATATTTTTTTTTTTTTTGCATAGACGTACAATTTATATTCTGTTTTTTTGATGTTCTCAAAATGCCATTTACATTCACCAACCAAGAGTATGCAGAGATGCATATGGTTTATGTCGAGACATTACAAAATAGTCGTGCTGCTGTAAGACGGTACAGAGAGTTATTTCCAAATAGACGTATACCGCATTACTCTGTTTTAATCCGAAATAGAATATAAATTGTACATCTATGCAAAAAAAACATGTAACGTCAGATTGACAATCAATATTTTTTTCCAGAGAACACATTGATTCTTGTAGAAAGTATGTTAAACAAAAATTATTGCCAGATTTACTATCTTTGAAGTCAGTTTTACCATTGGTTAAGCGTTGATCACTTACATAACACCCTGTATGAAAACTAAATGGACTATACTTTATTGCTTTATAAAATAGTTTTCATTGTAATTTAATATCAAAACTAGTACATTTTTACAAAATAAAACATTGTATTAACAATTACATTTTGTAATTATATGGTAGGTACCCCGCAAAACAATGTATACAAAAAAAAAAATGTAATTTTCTTTTGTCAATATTTTTACGTCTATTCCAAACCACCAATTTATTCTGAAAAAGTTCATTTGTTCATTGTTCAAAATAACAACATTACACAAAATAATTTTTATAAAACTGCATTACTAAAACAATTGCAGTACAAAGTAAAACAAACGAGGCATCCAACTCAATTTGTTTATTAGTTCGGTTCAATTTAGATAACTCTGTTTTACAACTGTTCCTGTCGGAGAGAGATTAAAATACAATTAATTTTGATTCAACAAAAAGCCGAAACAATGAAATAAAATTGATTGCACGTTTTCAGCAACTCTCTGCCTGAAAAAGTTAGTACATCTTGCATTTTTCACAACATTTGAAGTAATATTGGTTAGTTCCACAAAAGACAACAATTTTTAACATAAGTTAGTTTAAATACCATAACATAACATGACAAAAAGTTGTAATACACTGTCATTGTACTATAAAGATGTCATTTTGTCGGAGATAAGTGTAAATGCTGTAACAGTGCTACACGGTTAGTGGAAAGAATAAGCAGAATAGGTCGAAGAGATTTACACATACAGATATAGTTTATATACATATACAATAATAGTCGTAAAGTACACCCATATTTACGTTCGGTAGCTACACATAGTTCACGTACCTATAGAGGATATAAAACTATAGGTATACGAGTATAGCAGAAGGATTCATTTGAAATAAACAGCAAAACAATCTTTAAATATTTTTTTCGTGTCTTGTCTTTATGTTTTTGTTTCAATGTAAAAACAAAAATGTTAGTAAACACTTTTAGTATTTCTGACACCGTGGAGATTTAAGGACAATGCACGTACTATACCAGATTTGTGACCAATCTTTGATCTTTCATTTTGATCGATCAAGATTGATAATTTATGTGATCGATCGATCACATCGATGTTTTTCCTTTCACTAGTTGGTTGGACCGATTAAATCAATCTTTTGCTGAATTGATAAATCGGTCATAAATAAAAATCGATTAAACAATCAGACTAACTGATCCATTAAATGTTATCCGTTATCGATATTCTGATCAGATTTTGATCACCTGTTCACTTGATCAGATATATTTTTTGCTGAATTGATCATTCGATTCTTTGATTAGATCCATCAGTTTTTACGCAATCATAAAGAAAAATCGATTGATCCTATCAAATATTTGTCGAATTTTGTCATCCGAAAGAGAACGCCAAATATACGTGCCCATGCTAATAATAGCTGCAAGAACTTCTTGACTGGAATAGTGATGAAGGAAAGAAAAATTACTGGATTTCAGTCAATATAAAATATATTTTCCGCCTCTACCGGTGTCTTCTTCAGGAGGTGAAATATTTTTAAGATTGTAAAACATGGATACAAATATAGACAATAATAAATAACATATAAAACATACAATGGTCGTCAAAAATTTAAAAAAATAAATAAATAAATACATTAAAAAAATAAGATATAAATCTTAATTTAACAATGGCACCCATTTAACATTGTTAAATTAAGATTTATATCTTATTTTATTGACGACTAAATGAGTTTTTTAATGTATTTATTTATTTATTTATTTTTTTAAATTTTTGACGACCATTGTATGTTTTATATGTTATTTATTATTGTCTATATTTGTATCCATGTTTCACAATCTTAAAAAAAATTTCACCTCCTGAAGAAGATACATGAGGCGTCGAAACCGGTAGAGGCGGAAAATATATTTTATATTGACTGAAATCCAGTAATTTTTCTTTCCTTCATGCTAATAATAGTTCGGCCAATTTACATTTTCAACAAACCAATTTAAAAAACCATGATACAAATGGTGAGTCCTTTTTAAAAATTTCTTTCGACGTGTTCAAATATATATATTAAACTTACAAAAACTGAATGTTATTCAAGTATTCTGCTATTTAATATTGAGTTAAATCGCCTTTATTAGTACAGTATAGCTTTATTCTTCTATTAGACATTTTATCCATAAGCCCTGCTCATTCAACTGTTAGAGTATTGTCCCATGACTTGCAAGGTAAGTTTTACTGTACCGACTGGATTTTTATATTTCATGTGCCAAAAGAGCCCAAATAAATAAATCTGGACTAGAAAATGATCCTTTAAATGCCGATCTAACTAGAGATGCACTCGATCTCGAGCTTTGGCTCGGCCGAAGATATTTTTTATCGGGCCGAATCGGGCTAATCATTTGCAAAAGTTGAGGCGAGTTGGACTTTTGATTTTGGCCCGACCTGAAAATTCGAGCTTTTCGGGCCGGCCCGAAAAATCTTATAGTTCAATCAAATGCACAGTTTACTTAATATTTTAATGAAAATGGATGAAGTTAAAAAGGGTCAAAATGATTTAATAACAACATACTTCACATCTTAATAATAAAAATGTCATTTTACTTCAAAAATTCAAGGTTATTCATTAAAGCATTTTAATGCTATTGTCATGTTATTATTACTATTCGTATACTTAAATAAAAGTGATTTTTTATTTCTACTATAATGATTTCTTGTCTTATTTTTGAGTAGAAATAAAGTTAGATAAAAAATCCTTACGTAAATGATATCTTTTTGTTTAAGATTTGTGAAACAGTTTAAATTTTCGAGCGCCTTTGGGAAACAAAGTGTTAAATACTCGTAAGTCGGTAATTTTTATAACAAATTTGCAATAGAAGTGTCTCGTTTTTAACAACTTATGTTAACTAATGTCGAAAGTTATAAGGATGTAGAGGTTTTTTATAAATTTGACAGGAAAAAAGTTAGACATTTCGCCTCACATAAAAATCAAAATTAGGAATGTCGGATGCACCCAATTTCGAGCTTCGGCCCGGCCCGATTTCGAGTTAATTTTCGAGCCGGGCCAGCTAATTTTTTGTCGAGTCGATCTTCGAATCGAGCCAGCAATTTTTATTTTCGTTCCGAGTCGATCCAAACTAGTGGTGGGATCCGGATCCGGATAGTTTCGGTTTCGGATCCAAAAATATCTGGATATCCGGATAATTGATTGTTGAACTATCCGGATCTGAGTATCGGATTTTGGATTCGAATCTGAGTATCGGATTTTGGATCCGGATCTGAGAATCGGATTTTGAATCCAAATCTGAGTATTGGATTTTGAATCCGGATCCGAATATGAGTATGAGTATCGGATTTTAGATATGGAATTTCAGAATCCACATCGGTTCTCGGATTCGAATATTCTCAGTACTGAACCCGATGATAATATTTGAATGTATAATTATTATCATGGAGTTTCAAAATCAAATAAATCTGATTATGAAATAATCCACAATAAATTTTTGTTTGATATAGTTAATAGAATTGGATCCAGAATTAAAATTCGGATCCGGATCCGTAAACAAAACATCGAATCCGGATCCAAGTCCAGATCCGAATCCAAAAGGGATCTGGACTCAAATCTGGATCCGGACTCAAATCTGGATCCGGATCTAAATCCGAATTAAATTTACGGATATCCGCTTCAATAACCGAACATCGGATAACCGAGGAACCGGATATTTTGAGATCCGGGTACTCGGATCCAAGTTTTGCCGGATCCTCACAGCACTAATCCAAACCTCAAAGCCCGATCCGACCCGGCCCGAATGCATCTCTAGATCTAACTATGTATTGTCACCCGTCCTTTGGTCCACAGTTTCTGTAAGTTTAAAGTCAATATTTAAAATAGTCGAATTAATTTTGCAGGTATTTCTCATCATTTGGGTGTTTTACATAAAATTTTGTTGAAAATGTGAAGCTTCACCTGTTGTCGTGTAAAAACTACGTCAGTTTTTATTTCATCATTCCTATTATAATTACCAATAGATTCTGGATTCAGAATAGTCAAGCACTATGTATAAATATGTATACATAATTGGTTTTTGTAAATGGCTAATTGTTGCCCGAAACGTTCAAATCTGTACCTATTTTAAATAAACTATATGGAACATTAAGGCCTGGAAATCATTCGACATCGAATCCTGCGAAGGTTCCCAAAGAATATTTCAATTTGTTGAAAATGTAATCCAGTCGAACTTTTATGAGCTTGAGCTCGTACATTAAACAATCCAATTTAAGAAAAAATGTTAACATTTTATAAATTGAAAGAGAAAATACTTTATTATCACCGAAATCTGCGGAGAGAAAATTTGTATTCTGCCTCTAAATTAAATTTTGAAAATTCGTATTTGCAAATAAAGTAATTTGATTCCACATTGTAATGGCTAAAATTTAATAAGTGCAGAGTAAAAATACTGATCCGAATATTGCCTATTCCGCTTGCATATTTCATTATTTCATGCATTGATGAAATGCTATTTACCGACTAATAACATTTGCAGCATGTTTGCAATTTATGCTACTTTATGAATCAGTTCACAATTGTTTGAAATTTATAAAATTTATAACAGCTGTTTAATAAATACAATAAACAACAACGTCATATCTCATTAATTTCAAAATTATAATTGCGAAATATAAAATATTAGAACTATTACAAGTTATTTAAATATTAATGCATAACGTACGTGATGCAAATTACATTTTTTTCTATGATCGAAAATTTTGTAGCATTTTTATACAACTGATCGGATAAAATTAAAAAATAATGTCAAAGTTGACACTACAAGTATAGTTGTTTTACTAAAGGCAACATGATTTATTTTAATGCTGTTGCTAAAGTGATGTATAAATTATTAATGTCCAGTTTACATCACTGACACTTAAGTTTCAAGTATTCCTTAAAATAACAATATCGTATCGAAACAAAACGTCAAATGAGTAATGGGCTACTTGCGTGGTACTGAAAATCCGATTTCTGTCGCTATATACGTAATGTTATGTTGAAAACATATAAAAGTATAAATTTTATTTTAAAATAATTATTTGTTTTTTACTAAATTAAGAAAGAAATTTTTCTGTGACGTCTTTATATTGAACTGAGGGAGGGGAAGCATGTATAAGAATGTTATCAATAGATGGCATGGCGTGCGAGAAAGTTTTAATTTGAATTTGACATTAGTTCATTTTTCTCTCTCTCTCTGGTCTCTCAAATACATTAATTACTTTATAAATAAACACATAGGTAATTACTTGTAATTTAAAATATTGATACCAAAAAGATAAACTAAAATACTAACCTCCAAACTATTGTTGAAACGTCAAACAGGTGATCTACATTACCCGCACAAACATACCATTACTATGGGACGGCACCACGATGTGGCTTTACGACTATTCATTGGTGCGGCGTAATTCTACGTCATACATGGCGGGAATTTTAATAATCAAATTTCATTATTTTTTTTCTGGCTAATTAATAAAAATTTTGTCAAAAGAAAAAATACAGGTAGCAAGTTTTCACCTTCTCTTCAAAAATATTAAATAAAAAAAAGGTACGCAAGTAGCCCATTGAATAGGTATTGCTATCAAAATTTCGATTCGCATTTTTTTGTTTAAGCCTAGCTTAAAATTTAGGTGACAAAGGTGCAACTGGGCTTTTTCACCTACCGCCCGTAGACTCTTTGTTCGTACCACTTACCGATCAGGAGGCGGTGAGTAAATAAAAAAAATAGTCAAAGCTTACTTTAAAAATTATAACTAAATAATAAATAATTTTCAATTTCAAATTTTATGCGTCGTTTTGGAGATCTCGACTTTCAACTATAAGTAAATTTTCTGCGTTCACGAAAAAGTTAAAAACAGGAAAACTGGAAAATATGTTTTTCATTTGTTTCTTTGAATTCTTGAGTGCAAACGCGGCTTTATGTTGCAAATTACTGCATAATGAAGACAATATCTACTGAGCGGAACACAACAGTACGACATTTATCCATTTAGCGTAATTTGGTTCTGGAGTGAACAGTTCTCCCATCAAGATTTGAGTCTCTCTTCTCACTGTATGAATCTACTTACTCCGTTGCCAGATGGCGAAACGCGAATAATCAAATTTGGATCTGGAGATCTGTTGGCAGCAGAGGACGTAATACTGCCATTAACTCACGCGACTATTAAACTACTACCGACCTAAGGAAGCCCCAAATAGAGGCCTTGAACTGTTGTGCTTTTACAGCCAAGAAATATGCTTCGTAAACCCCGGAAGGAGGAGATAAATTATTTTAAAAACCCTTTAAGCAAGTGCGGTTTATAGATGTAGGTTAGCGTGTTACAGCGCTCGTAAAAATTCCAAAAAGAAATCAATTTTTAATGTAGAAAATATAAATATAAGGATTTTCAACAATATGCCATTGTGGTACTAGAGATTTCTCGGTTCGAATTAGTTATTTAATTTCTAGTTTATAAATAGTGTAAAATGGGGTATTCCACCATAACAAAAAAATAAGAAAAATTTCAATTTAACTTAAATTATGGCTCAATAATAGTTAAAACAATGAAAACATTTTTTAAATAATTACTTTACGAGATATTTCACATTTGCTAAAAGGGGAAATTGACGTCATACAATTGTTATCTTTCTCTCGTAGCATACTCAGAGCAGCGTGTGTGAGAAAGACAAGTATAGGGGGTATGTGACGTTACACTGATTTTGTCGAAAATAAACTACTTTTAAACTAGGAACAATTAAGATTTTTTAATACTATGAATTGCTTCAAAACTGAATGAAGTTTTATTTAAAATAATAATAAAAAATTGAAAGGAATACCCCATTAACTGTGTATAGTTTGGTTTACGACAGATGACTATTCAAGGTTATTTATAAGCCGTCTGATGTAATATAACTTGCAAATAACTTCATTGCATTTCGTACCCATAGACGTACAAACATGAAATATGCATGGATATATTTTAACTGAGAAAATAAAAGTAGGTAGTTTATTTTTTAAATAATGCTTTTGTCAAAGTTTTATCTTCTTCAGCTATGTTTTTGTGTAAAACAAAAATATAGATTTGATGTAAACCATTAATTTGATTTAAACGTCAACGTCACTGGATAAATATTAGCACAGAGGGCAGTGCAGTAAATAATTACATATTTCTACGACATACATCACTATTACTTTTAGTGTGAATTACACGATGAAATTTTTCTTTTCAAGTGACTTGAAAAGTTTTCTCTCTCACATAATGACGTAAGTGCAAGAGAGACAAATAAATAGACTTTTAACGAAAAACTTAAATAGCCTGATTCACAAAAAAGTTTAAGCTAATCCACATTTTTGGATTAGTGAATTCTATTCTATTCCGGTATTTAAAATTTAATTTTCATGATATCAATAAAGATAGATACTAGGATAAGACTATATTTTAAGATATAAACTGTCAAAATTAGAGTTGAATTCGCTAATCCAAAAATGAAGATTAGCTTAAACTTTTTTGTGAATCGGGCTGTTAAAGGAAAACTGGAGCATGCGATACTCATTTTAAAAATCACTAAGGCTGGTAGCACAAGCGTGGTTCTAACACCGGTGTTAACTAGAACCACGTCAACGACTTGATACATACTTCAGGTTTTTTAATAAAACAAGTGTTGCCAATATATTGATCAAGCTGAAAATCTACTGACAGCTATATTCAATAAATCTGCCGACACTATTTAAAATTATTTAATATGATTTGTTTTTTAACTGATTTCTAGGAAAAACAGTTTTAAATAATGAGGTCAAATTTATTGAATATGACTGTCAGTACATTTTCGACTTAATTCAGTATATTGGCAACTCTTATTTTATTAACAACCCTGAAGTATGTGCCAAGTCATTGATACGGTTCTGGTTGATACCGGTGTTAGAACCACGCTTGAGCTACCAGCCTTTAAGTTTTGACTGTCAAGTAACTGTCAAATGTTATTTGTGTTTATATTTTTGATGTATACAAGTAGTGTTATAAGTGATTAATATTAAACTGAAAAATGGCAAAATGAGGTAGAGAAGTAATTGAAATCTTGATGGTTATATATATAAAATTGAAAATAAAAACTTCATCGTGTAATCCAAGCTTCACAAAGTAATGTTACCACTTACAAATATCTGTCATACAGCATTGTCAAATAGTCTTTCGCTTTCTAATACAAAATGTTGCTAAGCTACTGTTATATTAAGTGCTGTGTATTATTTCTTCGAACAAGTGACCAATCATCTTCGTGAATTAGACTTTACCTCATTCCAAATCCTGAACTATTCCTGTATGATTTAAGTTTTTGCAGGATTTGTTTTAAACTTTATTTTAATTGGGTATTACGAAATCCTGGAATAGTGATTTTTTTTTTTGTTATTAACGGCTTCAGTTCGAATCTCCCAGCCGTTTACAGTGTATGACTTATTAGAGGAAATACTGGGAATTTTTCTATTCTAGTACGTGCATTGATCGCAGATTTATCTTGGTTTATAGAATATATTAAAGTATAATATTAAACTCTATATCATAAAGGGCTCTGCAATCAGACAGTTGCCTATTAATCTGGCGTCAGAAACAATTACCAACAGATTAAAAAAAAACATGACTGCCATTTTTCAAATAACCCGTTCTGCAACAAGCAAAACAGAAACGAAACAATTAGAGACAACGGGATCACGTCAGCTGTGATTTAAAACACTATAAAACAAAGAAAAAACACGGACAGCGTTAAGGCCACTCTACACGAGCACAAATTCACCCACACCGAATATTAAATTTCACAGAGAATAAGAACAGAGTGTAAATCGAAAATTGGAACATAGGCGTTTAGTTTTTCTTTGCGCAATTGTTACCTAATTATTTTTTGCAAAAATACTTCAAATAAGTTATACAAATTTAAATTCTGCATCTAAATCATATGAAACGATTATTCTAACTCGTCATATAAACGTAAAAATTAAAATTAAAATACTTTACCTTTTTGTGTTTTGTGTTAATTTATTCCTCTAATACCCGAGACACACTACAAAAATTAATGATCATTAACTGTTAGATATAGTATGTATAAGTGAAGTTGAGACTGTTGACACATGTCAAAATTGCATTATTAATAAATCAGAAACAACAATACAATAAGTAACACGTGCTTGCTATATACAATATTTTCTGGTTTGTTAATTGCGTAATTTTGACATCTGTTATTAGTCTCAACTTCACTTACACATACTATATCTAATGGGGTATATGACCATAATCGAATTTCAATATATGTCATAATATATAAAAACAAACCTCTAAAGCTTCTCATTATAATAATAAAAACTAAACATTAGTCTGTAATAATATTGTTATTAGCAATTTAATGTTTTGGAAAAGGGATCTCTAACGTCAGTAGGGTAGAAGAAGACAGTTAGAATGAGATAAATATGTTGTGATAGGTTATGGAATAGCGAACGTGATAGCTGCTGTCACTTTCGCCTACCACAATATATCTATCTCAGTCTAACTGTCTTCTTGTATCATTCTACCCTACTAACGTCACAGATCCCTTCTCCAAAGTTTTAATAATTATTTTCTCGTAAACTACGAATAATTAATCAATTTAAAAAAATACGGGTATTTTATTTTTTGGTTTAGTATCATATATGTAAAAATCAAAATTTAGTCACATACCCCATTGGCCCTAATCTAAATTTAGTTATAATTGACAGATAAAAATAACGCATTTGTTTATTTTTTGTCATAAATTCATGGCTGCCTAAAAGTTTATAAAAACTGTAACTTTATAATTAATTTTTTATTATACATGCATCATAATCGCTCTTTAAAACACGCAAAAGCGTGCATAAATCGACCATTAAAACACGCTAAATTTTTGAGTTACCTAGGTAACGAAAAATTACAATAAATATGAATAACAACTAAAACAATGAAAAATAAAAATATTGACTTGTTGACTTAACGTAAACAATACCAATAATTGCTAACTGTCTCCATGGAATCGCTCAAACTCACTAGATCAAAAATAAAAACAGTATGATTTGCAATCATTTTCAGTTTTAAGTGGTTATGATGCATTTATAATAAAAAAATAGCAAGCTAGCCTTTAAAGCACTACGACATTAAAGCCACTCCGCTACGCATCGTGGCTTTAAACTTATCGTGCGTGCTTTAAAGGCTAGCTTATATACTTGTATCATAATATACTATTTACGTCTATATGAAGAACTAGAATAATTGTTTTACATGATTTAGATGCAAAATTTAAATCTCTATCAGCCCGATTCACAGAAGGGTTTAAGCTAATCCTCATTTTTGGATTAGCGAATTCTACTCTAATTTTGACAGTTTATAACTTAAAATATAGACTAATCTATTCCTACTATCTATCTTTATTGATAATATCATGAAAATTAAATTTTAAATACCGGAATAGAATAGAATTCACTAGTCCAAAAATGAGGATTAGCTTAAACTTTTTTGTGAATCGGACAGTATAATTTTTATTGGAAGTATTTTTGAATAAAATAATTAGATAAGGTTTACGCAAAGAAAAATTGATTTCCCATGTTACACGCCTGTCCCACTTTTCAATTAACACCGAGTACATCAAACAGAAAACAGACAGAAAACATTATTTCAATCTGGATTTTTATTAAACCATTTCAAACAAAGCGAAATGATTGAATACCGAATGAGTGTTCAATTCTTGTGTTCGTGTTCATGGGCCTTGTGGTTTGCTTGCGACAGTTGATTTTACCAAGTGAAACCGATCTACTCATTAGTTTCCAATATTTCCAATTCGGGCCGGCTGAGTTGGCTGCGCGGAACGCGAACGGTCACTGAGATCCTTTTGGCTGGAGGACAACAAAAACACACACTAACAAATGACTGTCTACCAGCGCAAACTACGTGTGCGTAAGTGTGTTTCTGAGGGCTGACCAACAGGCAACGATAATATGATACAACTTTTAGATTTTGATAGTTTTACAAGATTAACGACTTATAGACTCAATTCAAGATAATTTTAATGGTACTAGTGTCTAAGGTAAGCATGAAATGATCTTCAAAACTATAATATTGACAAGTGTTTCTTAAAACAAAATGTCAAATGAGAAACTGAGTATTTATGTATATTTCGATTTGTAGTGTTTTATGTTTTGTGCAACCATTCGCAGAAGTAATGCAGTCCGCGAAATCCAATTTCGCGGCCGTTGCTATGGCAATGACGACGTTTCTAAAATATGACAATAAGTTTCTTGGTTTGCTATTAAAATAAATACAATAATACCCATATTCACCAACATCAAATAAATCTTCGAATAGCTTATTCATTGAATAAGAGAATAATATCGCATCGATACCATAACACAAATGAAGGTATTTATTCCAGCTGTCGTATTTTGATGCGATATTTTTCTTTTATTCGAAGATTTATTTGATGTTGGTGAATACGGGCATAAATGTTCTAAAATAGTTATTTTAGAAATTATATAATCTCTTTTCGGCGATTTTTTACAAGACTAATTTGTTTATCAAATGTCAATTCCATCATAGCCGCCTTTCTATTTCAATAAATTAACTGTTTAAATAAAACAAAATTTCTAATTACATATGTTTAGTGCCCTTGAAATAACTATTTTTTGTATGAAACTTCATCTAAATTTAAAGGGGTTTGTAGTTCTAGAACGTATTGATTGCTTAAGCCGTAATATATATTTTATTTCGTACTGTGTCGCATTTCATTATTTACTGAAGTGATTTCAGTCCGATAAATGAGGTTTTACGGACTTATTATTCTTTACGGTACTATATTGTTACTAAGCAACCTACTTCTTACTGAACCGTCAAACAAATATATCATATTTTTTTAATGAAATTTATGATGGATTAGAACATTTTATTTGTCATAACAATCAACATTTATCTTCAATGAAACAATTTATTTCCAAATATTATAAAATTCAAACAATTCTTAACTACAATGTTTGTAAAATGATTTTCTTTTCCACATACCAAATAAAGCCAATTTTCGTTCCTATATCTTTTAGCGGATTTATCTGAGATCAATTTTGAGTTTATTTCCGAATATTTTATTAGGATTTGATCAGAAATATCGTTTTTCGTATCAATTTCTAATAAATATTAGAAATGTCAAAAAAATTGGTTCCTGCGATTACTGTTTTATTTTTATTAAGACCAGGACGACTTGATTTTTTTAAGAAAGAAAGAAATCAGTAATTATAGCAAAGTTCAGCCCAAAAATGCGACACAGGTATGAAATAAAATGTTCTACGTCATACGTCCGTTAAATGATTTTTACGGTACTCATTTCGAAATTCCTTACCTTATTCGTAGTGGAGTTTTATAATAATTGAAGTCTCACGAACTAATCTATTTAAGAATTTATATGATAAATGCTTAAATAACTTAGATTATTTTTATAATAAAAATATATAAAATATATTAAAAACTTGCTTGGGCGATAATTGGAAATATAAATGGATAATAAACAATTTTATAAAATTTGAAAAATCAATATTCGACTGTGTTAGGATGGAGGTAGATACAGGAAAGTAAGAATTCTTCGGACTTGCAATCAATTAATAAAATTTATTCACGACGACGTTTCGACTATACAATAATCTTCTTCAGGGCTAGAATGGTCTAGTCGAAAAAAGAAACCACATGTGGATAACGGAACATACAACACGGACAATAAAAAAAATAAATAAATAAATAAAAAAGAATAAATTAATAAATAAATAAATAGTTAAAAACAACATATCGCATAGAGAAAATCGTCTAAAAAAAAACTTGTCTTGGATGAATACAATACATATGGAAATACAAATAACTATAGTAACGTATAAAAATTTATGAAAAATCAAAGTTGAGGACATTAGTCCATGTGTATTGTATTCATCCAAGACAAGTTTTTAATTTTTTTACGATTTTCTCTCTGTGATATGTTGTTTTTAACTATTTATTTATTTATTCATATTTATTTTTTTATTTTTTTAATTGTCCGTGTTGTATGTTCCGTTATCCATATGTGGTTTCTTTTTTCGACTAGACCATTCTAGCCCTGAAGAAGACTATTGTATAGTAGAAACGTCGACGTGAATAAATTTTATTAATTGATTGCAAGTCCGAAGAATTCTTACTTTCCTGTATATACCTCAATTTTATAAAATAATTAATAAATAACGTCTATTAAAGCCCATCTTTTGATTTCTACTGGCAATCTGTCATTCAATATATCTTTTACTTTCAAAAAAATGTACGTGGTTTCTATCTGGAGTGACATCATAAATTTAAACATAAAGCGATATCAGGTTTGAAAATAATAATAATTTGGAATAAAGTAGTGTGATGTAGATGTCAAACCCATTAAAAACTCGAATATTTTAAAAACTAATAATATCTCGCAGTTTGAAGATCTAGTTATAATATAAATAACCCATGTTATAATATGTTCCTATGGTTGAAGACGCCGTTCAATTGAATCTTTAAATCTTATACTCATATAGTCTGAGATACATAAAAATACATGTTGACCTTAGACATTTTGTACCTATAAGGCTATCAATTTAATACAGTTTTGTACTTGATTGATAATACCAATCTTGTACTTTATGTAAGCTCTTATAAACGAAATCGATATCTAACAGCTCCTAAAGTTTTGATTGTGCTAAATAACTTTCTTAACCTTAAGATTAAACTATAAAACCCTGTTACTAACAGATACTTAACTAACTTGTAAGACTACCCTGAAATATCAATTTAGTGCTTTAATAGCGAATTAATAATCCAAAAAGGAAATTGATTTTAGTAATTTTTGATAGATGAAAAATAAAAGTTATTAAAGAATTTAAAATTAGTTTTAAAAAAGTAATATATACAAGTTAGATTTAAGAAAAGATAGAATGAGTCTATAAGCTCTGAGATTTCGAAAGAGTTAAGGGATGTTTAAAGACAGAACCCTTTGTTAATTATGTTAAATATTATTGCTGCCCAATGATCAGGCAAGGTTTAGTGTTATTTGTACTGTTTATTATATTTTAAATATAAAAAGATGTACAATTTTTACACGAGTGTATTATGTTTCGTTTAAATTTCCCAATTTTAATTAAATTTTTATGGTACACTACTTTTAAATATGAGCTTTAAGCCGCAAATTAGAGGCAATTTTTTAAAAAAATATTTTACTTATCTTATAAAAATTGTCACAGATAACAAGTCATTTTTATTTTCGAAATATCAACTCAAAAATAAAAATCTTCCTGTTATCTACACAAAAAATAAACAAGCTTCTTTTAAATTCAATTTTAGTAACAATTTTAAACTTTTAAATCTTATTTATATGTCCGTTGCTCGGCAACAAATGGAGAATATATGTGCATAGATGTGTTTTGCTGTGTTATTAGAAACGTACATTGAAATGTCAGAAGGAAACGGAAGAGGAAAAGACGCGGGAAATTGCTTAACCGGAAATGGAATCGCAAGAAAAACAAACTGACTTTACCGTGAATACATCAACTTTGAAATATTTACAATAGATTACACAAAAGTGGCCTCGACAGGTTAAGAGTTTACTCTGTCGCAGAGACACTAAAAGAAAAATTACAAGAAATACTAAACGACCAATTTCAAATAGCATAAAAGAGGTGTTCTCTCCACGACAGCTTTAGCCCATTAAATGATGCCTGGAAAATTGGCCTAAATGGTACAATTTATCATTGCAGAAATCTACAAAAAAAGCACATTGGCACACCCGAAAATGGGTAGTAAGCAGTGAAAATATATTGTAATTCATAAAAAACAATTTATTTTCAGAAAGCGACATTTGTAATATCCTTTGTCTCTTTAATAAATGAAGAATACTACGTATTAAAGTAATTATACAGGGTGTTGGAAAATAATCAGCAATCTCTTTAGGAATTGAATCAAAATTTATTGTAAATATACCATGATTGGCTTCTTGTAAGAAATGTAGGCCTCCAAAGTTACTTGATCGGGCGTTAAGCGTGCATTATACGATAAAGTTTTTCTTTTCAAGTGACTTCAAAAATGTTTTTTTCTACTCCCATGCGTGAAGTGAGTACTTCACGCATCAATTTTTGTGAGTGTGAAGTTTGAGTTTTTGCACACGGTGCGTGAAGTAACATTACACGCATCGTTCATTATTTTAAATATTACAAACTGAATTGTATTTTAATAAAACAAAACTGTTAAA
Organism: Ophonus ardosiacus; assembly: GCA_943142095.1. Lineage (NCBI taxonomy): Eukaryota > Metazoa > Arthropoda > Insecta > Coleoptera > Carabidae > Ophonus > Ophonus ardosiacus. Next base: position 7,911,968 of record OW964824.1, read on the forward strand.
CACCCGTAACGTTGGTAATCATGGTTACACAAGTCGATAATACAGAGGCTTTACGTTTAAAGAATGAAAATGTGAAGAAAAAATATATTTTATTGCAAGGTCGTAGAAAAAGTATAGTATGTAACACGTGTGTGAAGCCTATTTTACATTCGGGTGGTTTGCAACACGCGCCTTTGGGTCGTGTCGCAATCTCCACCCTCATGTAAAAATGTCAGCTTCACACACTTGCCACATAATATACTATTATAAGTGACCTTACAAATATATTTACACGATCAATTTTTGCGTAAATTATAAATTCTAAGGCCCGATATTTTCACTTCTGGTTAAACTACCGGTTAATTTAACCGTCGGTTATAAGGACAATGTGGCATCGAAAAATTGACACATGTGTAATTTTCACAATTTATGCTATAATTTCGATGCTGTTTTTTTTTAACTGACTATTAAATTAACAGGCTGTTTAACCGGAGATGAAAATACCGGGTCCAAGTGCCAAAAGTTAAGTTATACCTACATTAAATTGTTATATAACACCACACTTTTATAGCCGAGGCAGACGACAAAAATTAATAATAATTAAGGGTTAGATATAGTATGCGCACCTGAAGTTGCGACTGATGACAGATGTCAAAATTACGTCTATTAACAAACCAAAAAATATTGAATGTAGTAAGCACGTTCCAATTATTTTATTGTACTCGTACAGTACAAAACAATAAGTAGCACGTGCTTACTACAGTCAATATTTTCTGATTTGTTAATAGACGCAATTTTGACATCTGTCAACAGTATCACCTTAAGGTACGCAGACTATAACTAACCGTTAATGATCATTAATTTTTGTCGTCTGTCTCGGTTATACCCAGTTGCACCAACAAGACATAAATTTTAATCTACATTTAAATAGAAAAAATGCAAATGGAAATCTTGACAGCAATACATTATAATTCATTTGACATTTCATTTCGGTGCAATTTTGTCAATTTAAACCATGTTTAATATTTAATTTACGTCGGTGCGGTCGGCCATTATACACATAAAAAATATAATCACAAATGACATTTGACTGTTACTTGACAGTTAAAACTTATAGGGACTTTTAAGAAAAAATAGCGCATGTTCCAGTTTTTCGTTGAAGGTTTTCCGATAAAATCTTTTCATTTGTCTCTCTCGCACAATGACATGAGTGTAATATAGACAAATGAATAGACTTTCCACGAAAAACTTTTAACGAAAAACTGGAACATGTGCTACTTTTTCTTAAAAGCCCCTATAAGTTTGACTGTCAAATAACTGTCAAATATCATTTGTGTTTAAATTTTTGATGTATTCAAGTAGTGTTATAAGAGGCAAAATGAGGTAGAGAAGTAATTGAAGTTGGCTATATACGAAAAATTCAAGTGATGAAAATTCAATGCCAATATAATATAGGTATAACTTAAATTTTGACACTTGGAAATTTTAATTCACGCAAAACTTGATCGTGTAAATAAACTTGTAAGGTCACTTATAAAGACATTTTTCAAGTCACTTGAAAAGAAATATTTCAACGTGACAACAAAAATAATTAAAAGCTATTGTCAGTGTGACAAGTTTCATTGATTCTCATTTTTTCACATACAGGAAATACTTGATACAACAGAACAGGCGACAATAAAATCTGCTCTTTTCTTGATCATTTTTAAATTTCTCTAGTTCTTCATCTGAAGATAAAGAGAAAAAGATAACTGCAGAATGACATTACTTTTGATTTTGTGAAGTTGCAATTAAGCGATGGCCGCCTATTTACCGAACACCCCGTACAGAATTCTGGTATCTTCTGAAATACAATAGGGTCATCCCAAGAGAAATAGTATTCTGTAAAGCTAGAAACGTATGTGATATAAATGTAAGTACTGTAAGTACGCTTTAAGAAAACAAAGTAAATTGGAAAATGTGGGATGACCTCATTATTTAGACTTGATAAAAGATGTAAAGCCGCAAAGTTAATTTCTGCAAATTGTTAAATGATGTCATTTTTTATCTTCAAATTAAAGTTTACTATCAGTTTTTTACGTTCAGATAAATTTCTTTAGAGTTTTTTTTAGAGAAAATCAATGGTGAATTCTGAAGGCTTGAGCGATCACAGGACTCCCCTTCATTTAAAATAAAGTAGCTAAGATAAAGGTACATCATTTAACGTAAATCACCAGGATCCAGAATTCTAATTTGTGCAGTCTTTCATTCAGAACTAAACGTCTACCAAATGAGAGAAAACTTTTTCAACTTGAGCTTCCATTACGAAAGCCCTGCGTCTTACGATTTCACAAAAGATGGTCACATTGTTATTCACTTTTGTTACGTGCGAAGGGAAGAAAATTTCATAAAATAATTTCAAAAAATGTCGACTTAATTTTGTAAATGACTCATTAAAATTTCATATCGCTGCAGGACAGGATGGACAATTTTATTTTCTGTGAGTTGCGATTTGGGTGTTTTAAAGAGCACACCTGACAAATTAATTAAAGAGTTTTATATGAAACAACAGCGTGTACACGCCATTAAAACGTTTTATGATAATGGTAGCAATTTTACGCAAATTAACATCGCTCGCAGGAATTAAACAATCGTTGCACATCTTTGTGCATTATTTCAAAAAGTTTTTTATAATTACGACCCGAAACTCATAATAGTTCGGTCGGTGTACATTTTCAACAAACAAATTGAAATTTCTACAAATATATTTCGATTAGTTGAAACATAAAAACTGAAGTTATTTTAAATATTCCGCCATTTAATTTTGGGCTACATCGCCTTTATTAGTAATACATTCTTTTATTAGAATATGGTCCCATATGTCTTGCAAAATAGGTTTTACTGTACGCACTGAATTTTTACGAAGTTGTTTTTATTATCCCAAAATTAAAAGGTCTCGGTAAAACAACTCTAGATCAGGACATGACCCTTTAAATGCCGGTTGAATTACTCGTATTATCACCCGTCATTTGGCCCACTTTTTTTTTAAGTTTTAAGTCTATATTTGCAGTGGTTGAAAGAATTGTGTAGAAATGTATATAAAATAAATACAGGGTGTCTTAATAAGCTTACTCACTATTGGTAACTTTTTTATTTGAAAAGATACGAGGTTGGTTAAATGAGCAAAATTGTGCCATTTTATATTAGAAAATTGGTCATGTAGACAAAATAAAAATTGTGTCAGCGGTTCCCAAAATTTGGGACAGAATATATATTTTTTAAATGGAACTATATATTTTTTATTATCTTATTAGAAAGAGTATTTTTTTCTCTTTCCAATAAGGTAATGTTGTTTATGTACAATTTTTTCAAATAAACGAGTTATATACGTTTAAAGATAAAAATTATCTTTTATTAGTTTAGGTCAAGTAAACTATGGAAACAATTGTCTTTTATAAAATTATTATTTTATTAATTTATTTTACAGTAATAACAAAACAAAGAAAATATTCATATTGAAAGCCATTATTTCTTTCGCACATTTAAACTCTTTTGGAAAGAGAGCCGACCGTTCTACGTAACTGGTGCCTAGATATAACTTTCCATATAGCACGATCATATCTAACTTTTCTTCATTTATAAAGTTATTTAACATTATTAAACACAGAGAACTTTACGGGAGAAATTATTAAACGTCAAACAAACAAAGAATCAATTGTTTCCATGGCTTACTTGACTAAAAAAACTAATAAAATAGTTTACAAAATTTAAATTTTTAATCGTAAATAACTCGTTTATTTGAAAAAATTGTACATAAACAACATTACCTTATTGGAAAGAGAAAAAATACTCTTTCCAGTAAGATAATAAAAAATATATGGTTCCATTTAAAAAATATATATATTGTCCCAAATTTTGAGAACCGCTGACACAAATTTTATTTTGTCTACATAACCAATTTTCTAATATAAAATGGCACAATTTTGCTCATACCTCGTACCTCTTCAAATAAAAAAGTTACCAATAGTGAGCAAGCTTATTGAGACACCCTGTATACTGTCACGGCATATTACATATTCGTACTGTGAAGGAGTTTACCAGGCATCACCTCAGGGGCACTCATTGCTGGCGTGGAGAGTGCACTTTTGTGCCATTTATGGCCAACTGCACCGCTCATAGTTAAATTTTAACTTTTGGTTAAATTGATAATATCGTATCGAAGCGAAATGTCAAATGACTTTTTAAATATTGCTGTTAAAATTTCGATATGCACTTTTTGATAACCTACTCGTATAGTTAAAAGTTTTAAATATAAGCGGTACAACTGGCCATTAAAATTCAAAATAATTTCTAGCGTCGGTCGGGACCGAACCCGGGTCACCATATTAGTGACCAGGCTCCCAGGCTCACGGCCACGAGACCACATTTATTAAAGTTTTTAATTTGTTGAAAATTTAAGCCGGCCAAACAATTATGACTTGGGCTCGAATAAAAAAATACATATTTTTGTAATTTTTTAATAGTAATTTCTCGATAATGTCTTGGTAAGTTACGTTGTTAATATAAAATATTTTATGGCAATACGTAATTTTGAATTTCCTTGTAATTTGAACAGTAATTTAAATAGACAAATTACTAAAGGTAATTTATCAAAAAAAAAAAAAATGGCATACCCAAAAATGAGCAAAGAGCCGTGATGATTATTATTTTACGAGTGACACGCTACAATTATTGAGAAAGTAATAACAGTTATTTACCCTGTCATTTGAAATTAAGTTGCGAAAGTTAAGATAATTAAAACTTAATTAATCAACCATGATTTATACTGTGAGAGCTTTAACAATTTTTAAGTCAGCCCTAAATTAATTTGACAAATTTTACCCTGTAATTAGTTTTACAGCTTTGGTAGTTTTTAAGTACCCAGAAATTTGTTTGCCGGTTTTGAGTTTTCAAGTCTTCCAGAAATTAGTTTGAAAGCACTTCAAAAGTAGATCGGTCGGAAACTTTTGAGAAGTGCAAGGAACTTATTTAAAATAATATTCTAATAAATTTGAACCTTTTGCCTTATTCTCAAGAACTCTAGCGCGACCCTTTATTTATACAGGGTGTTATGTTAAGTGTACAACCCATGGTAGAACTAACCCCATAGAAAGTAAACCTGGCAACAATTTGTGCTCTCTACAAGAACTAGATGCCTTTAAAACTGTCCAATCACGTCATAGTTCAAATTTTTTTTAAAAAAGTAAAGATTAATGTCTAAAAAATATTGATTGTCAAAACTGACGTTAAACGTTTTTGCTAAAGTTGAATATGCGTTATGTATCCATGTTTGTTTTCTAGATATTTCAACAATAAAAATTATTTCGAATTATTTTATACTCATCTATTTTATTTATTTGTTAGTCTAATTATATTCAATACCCATAAACATTTTGGCTCGTAGTATGATCACGGTTTTAACTAAAACACTGTTTTAAGTAATGTCAAATTTCATTATTTAATAACAATAACAAATAATATAAAATTTATCAAAATATGATTTTTTATGGGGTCCCGTGGCCGCGTGCCTGAGTGTCTGGTCGCGAACCTGGGGGAACCGGGTTCGATCCCGACAGACGCCAAATATTTACAATTTTAAATGGCACAAAAGTGACCCCAGGGTGCACTCTCCACACCAGCTATGAGTGCCCGTGAGGTGACGCCTGGTAAGCGCCCACACGGTAAAATATATCGTCATCATTACCGATGTCTACATGTGTTGTGGATACTAGCACACCCAGAAATGGGTAATATGCTGTGATGATATATTTATTTATTTATGATTTTAAAGCAGAACAGTTTGTATTCAAATAAATATTTAAAAAAAATCGTTCTTTAAACATACAGGTGGAATTAAATATTTAAATTTGAATTTGACATTTCTTAAAACAGTGTTTTAGTTAAAACCGTGATCATACTACGAGCCATAGTTTTTCATTATGAAAATCTGAAATATGCAGCGACGCCAATGACCTTATTATGTCATTTGTGATAGGTGTGACAATTTTCCAGAGAACACATTGATTTTTACTTTTTTTTACAAAATTTTGAACTGTGACTTGATTGAAAAATTATTATCAGATATACTATATATGGGGCATCGACCTTTAAACTAATGGACCAAGTGTCTCCTATTCTTTTATTGTTAGAATAATGCTCCAACATAAAAGGATAGAAATATATATACTGTCCTTCAACAGTACGGAAGTTCTCAGTTAAAGTATACTGCGCATACGTTCGTACTCATTGTACATCTTTCTCAGCCATATGTAAATCTCTATACATCGCTCTCTATCACTAAATAGTTGTCAAAATTTGACGTTTCGTAACTATTTGTGTATTATTGCTTTTTTGGAGAACATTTACAATTATTTCTGTCAATACATACCTACATATATGTGTTGTGAGGTGTGTATGCGACAAAATAATGGGGAAACGTTGTATTTCGTGCAGTCAGCAGTATGTACGCGGTCCAGCTGTGTCATTTCATATGTAAGTTCTTATTAATTAATCCTTGTCCCCTATAATATAATATGTATGTAATATATTGTATTAAAAATATATAATTAATCTAATTTTGCACAAAAAAATTAAATTTATATTCTTACCGATTATGTACCAAGGACAACAAGTTAGGAACAAATCATTTTTTTTATTTTGCTGCGTTTTCTTAACTTCCGTTCTGTTGAAGGATAGAGATACTGTATCTGCACCGTTATGGCGGGACAAGCGTTTTGCTCGTACGCTGCGTCTATTAGTTTAAAGGTCGATGATATGGGGTCAGTTCTACCATGAGTTAAGCATTGTACACTTACTTACATAACACCCTGTATAAATAACCCGATGTACCGAAATTTCTCACTTCGTATTTTAGGTAAACTGAATTCATTTTAGGGCTTTTAATACCGTAGAAATGTAAGACTACCATGAGATAGAACAGTAAGGACCGAAAACTTGTTGCTAACTTCTATCTCTACCTCCCAGTATGTGTTTGTCATCTAAATTCTAAACATCCAACTAACTACTATTACTATTGTATTATTAACTACCTACATTTTGATTGCAAGCACTATCTTCATCTTCCCGATAAAGTCAGTTTGTGAGAAAAGCCGATCATTCACTATCACAAAATCACGGTGTCGTTACAAGGATCAGATCCACATAACAAGCAAGTTTATTCTGAAAAGTTAGTAATCCCTCGACGGCGGTCTGCTAGCTCAAGCACAAGCCATTGTTAATAGTTTGTAGCGTTTAGAGTTCGCTTCGATCGGTATCCGACCGACTGCGCCAACTACAAAACTTTACCATACAAAATCTAATTTAATACTACGATACGAATTGGCGTGATTTGCGTTAAAAACACTTCGATGGACTACGATATAAGACGAGGAAATAATAGTTTTAAAGAATTTATTGTTTAAGAGGAACTATACATTATAAGTTACAATACCCTAAGGAAATTCCGCGGATGTGAGCTGATACAAATGTAACTGTATTTCTATTCTATTGGTTGTAGAGTATCGAAATATTTGTTCCATGACTGATTCATTCATTTACAATCAGAGTTTAAATTAGTGCGACAACCTTTGAACATAATTAGATGATTCAACACACATTTGATCAAAGAACAAAGTATTTCATTTTGTATTAGACATATTCTAACAATATTATTTGACATTAAATAACAGATGTAATAATTCAATAACAGATTGATTGAAATAGATGGAATATCTAATTAATTAATTTTCTTTAATTTTTTTAAGGTTGTAATGTAAAACGAATGTAATGGAAAGCCTTCTGTATTTAATAAAAATGCAATATTTTAATCATTCGCCAATGTATTTTTTAATAATACAGGGTGTCTCTTAAATAGGAGGACATGGCTTAACCACAGATTCCTAGGGCTAAAATAAGAAGATTTAACCAAACTTGCTTCTACCGGAAAGTGTACCATTTAGCCAGAATTTTGCTTCAAAGTTCTTCGAAAAAAAAATTATTTTGCTTATAATAATCAGACGCTTTATTCGATTTGGATGAAATTTGGTATGACAGTTTATAAGTCATCTTTTCAGGTGATACTTGTTATTATTAGTGAACCACTAGTGTATGAAACTTAGGTGTTCCAACATTAATTAGACCGTAACTTTTTAATGGAAATGCCGAAAACATGAAATTATTTTTCTTCAGAAAGATACATTCAATAGTAAACTTTTCACTCTCTGTGTAATTTGTGATATCTGTTACGGTTCACACAGAAAAAAATAAAATCTGAGTGTGTGCACTGCTAAATTTTTAAAATAAATTTAATCTAGCAGTCTATCCAAATGTCAAACAAGTAATTTTTAATGGCAGTAACGAGTTGTCAATCTTCACAACTTGTTTAGGAGTAAGCTGAGATATGTAATCGTCTTATTTATAATAATGGTAGTAAAATACTATTAGGTCGAACAAACGGAAGTTACTAATTTTAGAATATTGCGAAGAAAATTTTTGACAACCCGTAAAACAATTGTTCCTGTCATTAAAAATTACTTGTTTGACATTTGGATGGACTGCTAGATTAAATTTATTTTAAAAATTTAGCAGTGCAGACACTCAGATTTTATTTTTTTCTGTGTGAACCGTAACAGATATCACAAATTACACAGAGAGAGAAAAGTTTACTATTGAATGTATCTTTCTGAAGAAAAATAATTTCACGTTTTCGGCATTTCCATTAAAAAGTTACGGTCTAATTAATGTTGGGACACCTAAGTTTCATACACTAGTGGTTCACTAATAATAACAAGTATCACCTTAAAAGATGAGTTATAACTATATAAACTGTCATACCAAATTTCATCCAAATCGAATAAAGCGTCCGATTATTATAAGCAAAATTTTTTTTTTTTTTCGAAGAACTTTGAAGCCGAATTCTGTCTAAATAATGGTACACTTTCCGGTAGAAGCAAGTTTGGTTAAATCGTCTTATTTTAGCCTCAGGAATCTGTGGTTAAGCCATGTCCCCCTATTTAAGAGACACCTGTATAACATATGCTTCTTTTTATACTAATGGATAGCAAATTTTATGTGCGTTTTAAATTTGTATAAATATAGGTGTTCCATTGGAACATATAAAGTTACCTTCTAGTGCGTGAAAATGGAACACTATGTAGAAAAACCTATACTGAAAATTTATAGGTCCGTATTCTCAGCTCTTGAAGTAGCGTTATTTCCGAAAAACCACTAATTCAACTGTGATATTCAATACTAAAAATTAAATATAAAAATAAATTAAATTGTAAATATCGCTTATGTCAAATACCTCGTCAAATACCTACTATAAGTTTCGTTTACAAAAATATAATATCTCTGGACAGTGCAGTAGGACACTCCCTAATATTAATGTAAAATATTTTTTCCATGATATTTAAAATAATCGAGGTATTAAAAAAACATACCGTTGAAATAAAACAGATTAATTCTTAATAAATATAAGTACCTAGATTAAATTAAATTTGCATTCATGTAAATGTAAATAGCATTACATATCATTTGCATACTCCATTAATATAATTATAATTATGTAATTGTAAACATTTTACGAATGAGTACGATTAATTTTTATATATAACTCCTATTTAAAAGCGAGGGGTTACCTATATGATAAAGCTCAAATATAAATATATTACAACTGGACTTATTTAATTAGATAATAAATTAATCAAAAATTTAATCCAAAAATTTAAAAGAAAAGCTAATTATACATAAACATACTACAAAACTCATAAAGGTTTTTAATTAATCTGTTGTTCCTCTTTGTCTTCCCTAATTGGTATTAAACACCGGACAAAAGAATTTAATTACGCGAAAAAAATTCAGCGTCATCCCGAAACAAAGGCTCTCATTAATACTTCCAAATTTCAGCGAAAATCACGATGCCATTTAAGCTATTGCTATACACACCACAACATGGTAGTATAGGTTATTTTAATTATTAACGATCAGTTAGCACAAATTGACAATACACCACTTGGATCAATCTCAACATGACGGAGACTTTAAAGCCAAATTAATACAGCACATACAAGATTTTGAACAAACTTATATTTCTTATTAAATATAGTGACCCGTATGCTAATGTCACTTTTATTATAAAGGCGGTAAATAAAAGCGCACTATTTTATTATACAGTTAATGTGTAAAGCTATACATTTAACGAAAGCACAAATAAAAGCGAGATAAGTTTACAGGCCACTGTTTGTAAAATATTTTATCAAAATTTATTAAATACTACTTTGGTATATTTATTATTTCATACTGCTTGGCTCGTATGCTGAACATTTTTTTATAATACAAGTACAGATACATAATACTTCATAATTGCTTTTCTCCTACTATACACGTACTTATTTAAAATTATAATTTTAATTTAAAATAATTTCACTTTCTGAAAAATAACTTTAATGTTAGCGGTAATTATTTCTGTTTTATTTAGAAAAATGTTACACTATTTAGTGTATTTCATAATACATAGTTATTTATGCATCAAGAGTAAAAAAGTATACTCTTAATAAGACACTTTTCACTCGAGTTGCATACAATTTTTTTTACGTCTGTTAAAAAGTACACTTTTTTCATTAAAATGAATTTATGAAGTACATCTTTTTTAAACACAATAAAAGTGTAAAAAAGTGCACTTTTTACCTTCCGTCACCTTTAGGTAAGGAAGGTATTGTCTGGTCAAAAAATTCGATGGTGAGTTTTTAATGAATAAGCACGTTTTAGGGTCCCTAGAATACGATTTCATTAGTTTTACGATATGTGTGTCCGTGTGTATGTGACAAATTTTTCTCAGACGATAACTCCAAAACAACAATTCTAAAAATTATGATTCTTTCGTAATCCTCTTCTTTACAACTTTTTTACAATTTTGGTTATAATTGGACAACCGGAAGTACCATTATTTGAAGTTTTTAACAGTTTTTCTTGGAAAAACGCAACTAAATATCATTTTTCGACATCTTATGTTTTCAATATGAAAGAATATCTTATTCTCTGTAAGGTTTGATTATACATTTTCTTTCATATTCAATAGATATAGAGTTATAAAGAGATTAAAAGAGATGAACTTCCAAAAATCAGTTAGCTTTGATAAAAATTATGAAAACAGCAGATATGTTCAAAAAATTCTAATTGACAGATGTCAGTGTCAAGCGCAAAATCAAAGTGGAAAGTATAGGATTAGATGATATAAGTGACAGAGTGTCGCCTCAAGATTGGAATTTTCAGTGCCAAAAAGAATATGGAAGGACTATGTAGCAGAAGATTTGAGAGAGGAAGAACTGTGTGAAGAAGATGCGTTGAACAGGAATGAGTAGAAGAGAAGAGTAAGAAACAGCGACCCCTAATAAAAGAGGGAAAAGCTGAAGAAGCAGGAATTTACATAATGTACGTTTGGATTTATAAAATCTTTTCAGAGGAACTTTCGGTATGGGATTTGTACAAAATACATCGAATTGACGGAAGGTTTTGTGCTGGCCACAACAGATTTTTTCACTTTTATTGTGTTAAAAACATTTTTTATAAACCCATTTTACTAAAAAAGTATTCTTTTTTAATTTTAAAATTTTAACAGACGTAAAAAATATTTTACTATGTATAAGGTTATAATAAATAATTAAACAATATTAGAGTTAAATCATCTATTATTAAAAACAGTTCCTGTTTTGTTTTCCAGCAACCAGTGCTAACCTATGCTTAATGAAACAAGTTTAAAGTCGCACGTCGTACAGTAGTACATAATAAAATTTAGTTTCTTGTGATATATTGTATTGAAAGGACGTATATTTCTGTGTGTTAAGTGATATTCAAACTAATATTTAAAGTGAAATACGAACATTTATTTAGAAAAAGGTGCCAGGCATTAAGATTGTCTACAACCGGTAAGTGTTTCATTGCCTTCTAAATAATCCTTGTTGAAAACAATACACAGATAAATACAGGTGTATCAAGATAATGGAACAGTGCATTTTATTCGTGTATGTGAAAAGATACAGAAAAAAATGATTAAGATATTTTGTAAAGCATAGAGGGGGACACATTTTAGCATAAACTTTATTATCTTGAATCCAGTGGTACTCAAACTATAGGGCAATATTACATTTTTTTAAATGGCATTATATATATTTTTTAACTCATTAAATAGAGAATTTTGTTCTGAATTCAACGATATAATAATATCATACCCTTACATTGCGAAAAATTTGATAAAAATTAATTCAAAGTTAATATTTCATTTCTACTTTATCTAAGTAACCTGAGCAAACATTCAATCAATAAAACAAAATAAAATTTATTTTAGTTTTATTATATGTATTCAAAATACAAAATATCTTAATCACTTTTTTCTGTATCTTTTCACATACACGAATAAACGGCACTGTTCCATTCCCCTGTATTCGTATATCTTGCAACACCATTGAATAGTTAAAATGCACTTTTTAGTGTTTCAAGTTACAATTTGGTGTTATGTTACGGCAAAGTGATTGTTAAATTTTGTGATTCAAAATGACGACTTTTGTTTTTCAATTGTGGCAGCTATAGGGCCTATTCTATAATTCAGTGGTTAAGTTTTAACAACTGGTTAAAAAAAATAACCAATCAAGTATCTTGATATATGTATAACAAAAAAATGGATTTTTAGTTGTCAAATCAATACCTATTGATTAAAATTTTTAACCATTAAATTACTTATTATTTATTTATTTATTTTGTTATTTGGGAAACCAACAGATAAATCCATTTACAGGTTTCCTCGGTATACATATACTATTACAATTTGAAAAATTACAAACACATAAATTTAGCACAAAATAAAACAAAAGAAAAATATCGCTTGAAATTTTACAAATACAATACAAACATTAAACATTGAATGTAATTATACATCATTTATGTAAGTCTCGTTTAAATTGAAATAAAGATGAGCAAAAAAGATCTAAGTGCTGAAAATTTTCGTTATAGCATTGCATAAATCTTTGCACAGGAGAGTTCTTATAATTATTAGAATTGTAATTTTTTGTATAGAATAAATGCTTGTTGGTACACTTTTAAAGAAAGCACTAATAAAAGCAAGTTCAGCATACGACTCAACACTTGTATAGTTCGTTTAGATTTTAGAGAATAAAAGTTGATGTTTAAATTAGATTATAATAATTACGATTAGACTAAAATTGTAAAAACAGGAAAACTGAATAATTTTTCAGGGGTTTAAAATGCACAATGTGCATAGATATTTGGAAAACCCTTATAAATATAATAAACTTTAATTTAAAATAAATTTTGAAAAATGTGAAACCGGCTTATTAAATTTTTTTGTGAACTGATTTCTGAATTGCTCTCTCTGCGACAGATTTGAGAGTCCGAGAAATGCTGCTAGGTAAACACACTCAAGATATATCGTCATTACCGAAATTTGCGAAGCTAATTGGCACACCCAGCAATGGGTAATAAGCTGCGATGATATATGTATTTATAAATTAATTTAAACATTTTTATTCTCTTAACTAGACGAACTATAATATAAAATAATTAAAGATTTATTTGTACGTTTAAAAGTAATTCTATTTATAAAGTCCCTCTTTTGTTGAGACCATTGATATTAGGGTGAATTGTCCACAAAGGGCGTGTGTTAAAAGTGTTAAAGTTAGCGACACTCAGCTAAGTAGGTACCTTTACTTGATCAGGGCTGATTTCCTGTGTAGGTTGTTAAAGAACCTGAACTGCAGTCGCAGTGTTAAATCTTTTCTAACTGTGAGACAAACAGAAAGAATCTCGTTCATTTACTCGAAACCAAAATCGTAAGGGCTCAACTTTTTCATCAGGATACTCAGGATATTGGAAGGAGGATGATTGTGTTCAGTGCAACTACACAGCGCGGACGAAGGACAATGAAATTGAGAACAAATCCTATTTTAGGATAAAATATTACTTTTGTGCGAATATATGCTTCTATATACAATGAGGTCTTGCATATTTTTAATTCATTATAGTTTTTACACTACTTTATGGACTCAGTAAATTTATTTTAAAATTCGGAATAATTATTTTATAAAAAAATAAGACATTACGCCGCTAGTTTCAAAAAAATTATTTCCGAATTACAAAATAGACCTTTTCATTTTAAAGAGATAAAAAATATATGGGATCTATAGTAAAATTTTTGAAAGAAGTCCGATCAAGGCCATCTACGAATTGTATCTATGAATTAAGATTTTGTGCTGTCAAATTTAGTAGTGTCTTTTACTTAGTTTTTATGAGGGCACATAATATGCACCTCATAAAAACTATGTAAACGGCACTACTAAATCTGACAGCATAAAATCTTAATTCATATGCAATTCGTAGATGGCCTTGATCGGACTTCTTTCAAAAATTTTACTGTACACATGATAAGCCAACAAATTATGGGAGTCATGGTTACGTACTTGTCATATGAGATCTACGTAAATTTGAGAACAGTCTTAGGTAATTTTAAAAAACTTTCGAAAGATGTTACAAAAATTAAAATGTCAAACGATGCAATTTTTCACCGAGAATACAGGTATTTTAGTGACTGCCATATTTTTGACGTTTCGTTTGACATCCCAGCTGGCAAATGTAGACACGATTTATTTTACTTACCATGTCCAGAGATAGAAAGAGATAAATTGAAAAGATCTATTACGTAAAAATTGTTTTTTGACATTTTCTTTTTTTATTTTTACGTGTCCATTCCAATAATTAAATTTTTATAAGAATTTTTTAAAATAAAAGTAATTATTAACTATATTTCTTTACATATAATTTATGGACTACCGTTAACGAATAATATAATAAAATTCGCAAAAATATGTGTACTTCATCTGAAGCGAACATTTTTTGTACCACTAGAATTCTATAAGAACTCTTAATACAAATCTAATTAATATAATTAAATTTACTATTACACTTTGTTTGAAAATAAATTAAAATACATATTGGAATTATAGCGGGAAATAAAGAAATATAACGTTTTTCGTATCAAAGATACCCGTGCTCCTGTGTATAACGGTCGTATTAATTCAAATGTTTAGTTACCAACTTCGCTAAAATTCTACATATCGACACTCATTTTTTAAAAGTTTTTCTTATTAAAATGATTGATACTGGTAGTAAATCATAAATTCATCGATACAGTATTCTTTTGTGGTCATTTTGGCATATAATGTATGTAGTGAGACAAAAATATCGTTTGTTTTACTGTGACAAAAAATTGCCTCGCTGCTAAAATTGGAGATCATGGTAAGAAGAAAATATTATTTTTGGTACTACAAATTAGTATGCATTTAATGAAGAAATACAAAAATTTAAATAATTTCTAATAAAATTAGAGAATATATTTGCTATAAAAACTTCATGTTTAAAATTTATAATTATTACCAATACTAGTTCTTTAAACATGTATATTTTACTATAATCGAAAAATAAACAAAAATAAATGTTCAAATTGACATATGTTATATTTAGCCATGTTCTAGCAGATAATACAGTTTTCTAGATACTGTATACTGGTTTAAAATACATACATATTCGTGATTCAAGTTAAGCAAACTCTATCTGGTGGCTACATTTTAAACTAAAAGTATGTCCATAATATTTATTATTCCTCTGTTTCACTGAAATTTTCTAGAGTTTGCAGTCACATTTATATACTTAAAACATTCTTTAACATAAGTTTCATGTTTTTAAACTTTCCAAAAAGTATAAAATGCAGTGTTAGTGACAGACTGACAGCTCATACATCCTAGTTATGACATCGCAACCAGTGTTGCCAACCTATTGAAGCAAAAATTCCCTTTATTTTATTAAAAAATACCTTTTTTCCCTTTTTGATTAAAAGTAAATCAATATTTAGTAGAATTTCTTTTCAGACAATGTAAACAAAAATTTATTTCTAGTTAGTACATATATATTTATTTTGAAATGTAAAAAAAATACATTATATGTAAATTCAAAACAAGAAGAAACAAAATGATACATATTTTGTTCGGGAATAAGTATAGAGTACTGGGACTGGGATCCAATTCAGTGAATTGTGTAATTGATAACAGATATCGCATATACTATTTGTTACTATTGAGTATCAATAACAAGGGATATTTAAAAAAAATCTTAATATATTATTCTATTTTTAAATTTTATTTTCATTCTTGTAAAAATACCCTTTTTTCCTATTAAAACAGAAATATTCCCTTTTCGTTGTAAAAACTCCCTTAAAAAGGGAAAAATCCCTTAAGTTGGCAACACTGATCACAACTAGTTTATAAAATGGCGGGAAGTTAATTTGAATCACCAATACAGATTATTCTCGGCCTATTTTAAATATAGGTTACGTAAACCTAATTTAAAATAAAATTATCTGTGAGTTATTATGGATATAGCTGGTAATGTTCTTAACAAAAAAAAAATGAACATAAAACCTCAAAATTATCGATTGCAAATGAAATAGGGATTTTAGAATATTGAATAAACTTGTTTTCCTTCTTGAATAGAATACACAATAATCGTTAACGTTAAATAGTTTTATACTAATTTCCACAAAACTAAAAAAACTTTGCAAGACCTCATTGTAATAGTCAAAATTAAATTTACAAGATGGAAGGTATAAAGCAATCCGAATGCGGGAAACTAATCCAAAATTAGAGTTTTGTTCAAGTTGAAATGAAATTCACAATAAGCTCTCAATTAACTCTATTACAGCAATGTAAAGTAGAAGTTGTTGATTTAGTTTCCATCTTCAGACTCTATTTTATTTAGTTTGAGATTTGTTTACGTTGCTATGCAAACAATGCTTGAATTTCAAACACTAATTAAAACCCGGGATGTCCAACAATATTCCACACTGTTTAGTTGCACTGCGGTGTATAATGTAAGAGTATAAGTTATGAAGTATAAATGCGTTATAAACTTCAGTATTATATACTCTATTTTTGTAATTGTGTTCATGTGTATGTATGTGTGTATGTGTAACAATAAACAACAAGTAAGACGAAGTATAACAACAAACGCCATATCCTTTGGACTTCACTGTAAGATTAAAAACCACACGGCGCATTTTTCAATGCGTACTCACTCTTTAAATCTTCTTCGTCAATTTTATGATGTAATGAGATATAGCTACCCTCAACGATAGTGCCCTTTCGGCTCCAAAAGGCTGGACGGCGTCCTTGCACGCGGCATTCTAGCAAGCCGCATAAAAAGCCGAAGCAAAAATAAATCCACAACAGAAAAAAAAGGCAATAAATATCAAACATACAGATGGAAAATTAAATTTTGAAATGTATTATTCACTAGAATAAAATAATAAAAATATGTGACTACGAATATAGGTTAATAACATTGTTTAAAATAATGAAACTGAATAAATTAAAGAACTAATATTGCTTGTGCAAATAAAAATGGGGAAGTTTAACAAATTATTTGAGATTTCATTAATTAAAACTTAAAACAATTCGGAAAAAAAATATTGTTAGGTATGGTTACACAATATTCAATAATAATTTTAATATTTAAAGCAGTTATTTGTTCGAAATAATTTAAGAAGTATCAAAATATACATAATTAATAATATTCCTGATTTGTTAATCAATATCAATTAACAAAGGACTTGAATCACTTTATTTCCCTAGGGAATTTTATTTTCCTCGATAAATAATGAAGCACATAAAGTTAACATTATTTATCATAAATTTGAAAAGTAACAAATGAAAATTAAAGATTAATTGGTCAATAAATTACACAATCTTCAAATAAAATTAAGCATTTTAAGTGCGCTAAAATGTCTTATGAAACTTGAATTTTATACTTTTTTTTCTATTTTGGTTCTTTTTTAAAAAACTTATTCGTTATTTCATTTTGCAATTTATGAATATTGATTACGAATATTTATTATTTTATTTGATTGTTGGTAACATTGATTGACATTTACTTATATTAGGGCCGTTTTCATAATCATGCTCACTTTAAGACTTTAATTTAAACTACTTTAAGACTTTATCTTTATTTTAAAGTAATGCTACAATACTCATTAAAGTGCTAAAGTTATATTATGAAAACGAAAACAACTTTAATTTTAAATTAAAGTGTTAAAGTGAAGATAAAGTTTATTATGAAAACGGCCCTTTTTACTTCATTTCAATAGTAGGTCTTCTAGAAATTTATTTACTTTAAAATAACAATTGTCTACAAATGTAGTTACCAACCTAAAAGAATTTAGGTTTGAATGAGTTTCATAAAGTACAGATTAAACAACCAAAAGAGAAAAATGAAATTAAATCATTTTAAATTACAATTGGTCTTTTATTAACCATATGCGCTTTTAACAAAATAATTGAAATAATTTTTATTATTATCTCTTACTTTTCTATGTAAAACTTTTCGTTAAACTTCCCCGTTGAAAATAAAATTAATTACAAAAGTTCGTTAATAACATGATAACCATTTTTAATTCTATAATACTTTAATAAAAATAAATTTCGCTGTGTTAAAAACTACCCAAAGAAGCGTTAAGCAAAAAGCACAAACTTATACAAAACCCTGTATCTGATGCGGAGTCACGTCCAGGAAAATCCTAAATATAAACTTTAGTAAAAGTCCCTAACTTAAATAGGTTGAGCCTGCCAGAGTCTAGGCCTAGTGGGAAATGAAAATAAGAAATTATCCGCGACTTACTTGTGTCTATATTGCGTTGGAGGTGTGTGGCGATACGGTGGCGAGCATCGTTGTACTCGAGGTGGAGACCGAGTCGCAACAAAGTGGGATTTTGTTCCACTATCGATGTGATCTCCATCTCGTTTTTGTTGCCCAGGATTTGTAATCTCTGCAAGACAACGGGAAATTTAAAATGGAATTCATGACAAAGAAATAATTAAGATTGTAGATTAAACTGAAAAACAACAGAATAATGCAAAAAATACTAAAAACTATTTTGTCTACAGGTGTCCGTTTTTCGAGATACGAAGTCAATTAAATTAGGGAAAAGTTGCTCCGTCAGTAGACCATTTTGAACACATATTTGTTTTCACCCTAAAAAATTAATAATGGGATCATGCCAAAAAATATGTTGCTAATATTTTTATAAAAATAGAATCTATTACACTTATTATCCATATTGCAACATAAAACATCCCAAAATGTAATACTATTCATTCATAATTTACTTAAAAGATATTCCCGCTACGATTTTCTGTGACGTCATATATCAGCTACTCACACAACGAAACTAGTCACACGTACATGAAGGTCACAATGTCACAAACTTCAAACGCGAAGTTAAACGTCAGATCTGAGTAAACTAACCAAAACCAAATATTTATAAAGCTGTCAAAGGTAAAATGCGCTCTATTCAATCTTTTTTGTTTCATAAAGATTTAATTATTTCATTAGAGAAATATTATTTGTAATTGCAGGTTTGTGTACTTGATATATAATTTAATACATAAAAGTGCAATAATTGTATATTTATATTCAGATAAAACATGGTGAAGAAGAACTGTGCAGTTCCAACTTGTGGAAACAATTTATTAAAAAACCCAAAAAACTATTTATAAACAATCTTAATTTACATTTTGTCCGCCAGGGTGAACTGGAATCGTTCAGATACATGACGTATGCGCTCACGAGATCTTATTGAGATTTGAAATTGACCCCTATTTTTAAAAAATTATATCCACAAAACAATGCACATAAATGGCGTGAAAATATTATTTACATATACTGTGACCGGTAGACTTCCAGCAAAAAAATAAAACAGAAAATGTGGTATGACCCCATTGTTCATTTTTGCTGTTTGAATAAGTCGCTAAAAAAAAAGAAACTCTTTTCAATGACGTAATATTCTAATATGGCGTCCATATAACAGTCATAATTTTGATCTCATAACTTAAAAGCTAACAGTTATAAAAAAATTTGAGCATCGTAGTTTGAAAAAAAATAAATAAGTGTCCTAAAAATGTGAAAGATTAAAAAGTATAGTCTTATTTCACGAATAGGACTATTCTTTTTACTCTTGTTGCATACAAAATAACTATTACAAATTTGGAAGCAAATTATATTAAATTTGATACTGTTTTTATAATTTGAAAAAACTCGGGCATCAATATTTTTTAACATTATTGATACAATTTTCCGCTCCCCGTATACTGCACAACTCAAGTCGCAAATGTGTTTCCCAATTTAACTTATAGATAGCGCTGTAAGCATGATTCAAGAACGAAATATAAAAAGTTTCACGGTTTCATGTAAGAAAATAGCAGATGGAGTTTGCGACTACCGGTGAAACATTTAAATTCATGAAACCAAAATCTGTCAATACTATATATTTTCAACGATAGATATATAAAACACTTGAATTGCAATTTAAAACTGTGAAGTAATCGATTTCTATGTGTGTAATACAAAGCCAAATCAAAAACATAGTTAAATATCACTTAATTCTGTCAATTTTATGACAAATGACACCTGAGAGCAAATTATATTTTAATTACACTTTCAGAAAAAGATAAATGAAAAAGCAGTAGAATAATTAGGCTAATTTCACAAAGAAAATTATTTTTTCGTACCTGGTTGGACGCTCTGAACTCCTCGACGGTTTTGGT
The DNA here is from genome assembly GCA_943142095.1 of Ophonus ardosiacus. Taxonomy (NCBI): domain Eukaryota; kingdom Metazoa; phylum Arthropoda; class Insecta; order Coleoptera; family Carabidae; genus Ophonus; species Ophonus ardosiacus. The sequence goes on from OW964824.1 coordinate 7,932,622, forward strand.
CTTGAGCAGGGATTTGATGAGCTGAACCACCACAGATGGGCTGATGAAATTCGTTTCTACGTTCACCACACGAAGTGTTGAATTTTTCTCTAACGCATCTGCTAACTTCGTAGCTGTGCGGTCAGTCAAACCGACGTTGGTCAGAGACATCGTCTCCAAATGTGTGTTGTTCGGAAGAGCGTTGAACAAGCTCTCGAACTTCTCGTCGGAAATATTCTGCAAAGAGACAAACCCATAGAATTTCCTTCTTTTTAATAATTCAGTACGTATATATATATAGTATATTTTAAATCGTGATTGAGTTTCATTTATCGTTATTTTTGTTTTGTGATCATTTGTCAAACAATAGGGTCCTATACCATAGTCATATTTTAACTATCTTAAAAAAGAACACGAAAATATACATAAATTAACGAGTATTAGTGAAAAAATTTTCTTTAAATATTAACTAGGTCACAAACTATAAGCGATTGAAGCTGATTACTAATTGGGTATGACGCGTTAGGTACTAAGAATTTGATTGGTCGCCTGATTTTAAAAAGGAGATTCGCGCGTCTGCAACGGTCACCTTTGAGTCACCTTTAAAAGAATATGAAATGTCATGTTGTTCTATAACCTAACAAAACATTTAAAATTTTTGTGTTTTTTTTTAATTATAACATCTAGTAATATTAACAATAATAATATATTTATAATTAAATCAATTTGCAATATTAATTAAATTAATAATAATATTAATTAAATTAATATTGAAACTTCAAAACAGCCAACGCTAGCGCCATCCGTCGTCATACTTTGTGTAATAATATTGTCAAACTGTTTCAATGTTCTATAATTTATTAGGAAAAAAATGCTTATTATTTACGTTATTTATACTTAATAATAATTTCTTCATGAATATAACGTATAAGTTTTTATATACAAACATTTCAGCTATGCAAATATGAAAAAAATTGTTCCCTCTATAACTAACAGTTTGTCCCATTGTTTGTCGATCACTTGTTAGTATCTGCTACGTCACGCACAAATTCTTGAACTTTAAAAATTCATATCTCGCTTATTACGTAAAATTTTTAAGTCCCGTTTGCACTAAAATTCTTATTTTATCCTGCTCTTACAGAATAAAAAATAAAAGAAAAATGGTATAGGACCCCATTAGGTTACATAATTACCATAGCAACATAATTCAAATTTATATTTTTATTTGGTCAGAAATGGTAAAATTTTAGAGATTTTATATGTATATCACGACAAAGAGACGGTATACCGAAAAGAACACAGTATCACAGACTGACATCATAGCCTACTCGCATATTGAAATAGTTTGTAGTTTTTTAAAAACACCTCGTAGTACAATTTAGTTGAAATACTATGTAAAGTTACCGCCTTCTCGAGGTGTGGAAAAAAAAGAAGAACATTTGTATTTTTATAAACACATATTCAATGTATTGGAACGTTTCGGAAGCTGGAAAACTTCCATCATCAGCCAATCTTTAATATTGAAACTTTTACATCTATAATACAATAACAAAATTTTTTCGATAATACAATAACGTTTTATAAATAAACTACTTACCAGATTATTTGTGAATGCCTTGGTAAGTAGTTTATTTATAAAACGTTATTGTATTATCGAAAAAAAAAATTGTTATTGTATTATAGATGTAAAAGTTTTCAATATTAAAGATTGGCTGATGATGGAAGTTTTCCAGCTTCCGAAACGTTCCAATACATTGAATATGTGTTTATAAAAATACAAATGTTCTTCTTTTTTTCTACACCTCGAGAAGGCGGTAACTTTACATAGTATTTCAACTAGAATATTGAAATACACAATTTTCGAAGTAACACAATTCTCACTCACTTTGATATTGTTCCAATTGAGGTCAGTCATTGTGTGATCATCATCCTTAACTTGTTGGATGGTCTTATCAACATCTGTTGTATTTGGTGGATCTTGGGGGAAAAATTTTGGTGTTGAAGCCTTCGTAATACCATCCCAACCCAAACCAACAGGTTGTCCTTTATTTAAAAGGGAAGCATGGTACTGATCTTGGTTCATCATCGAATGGAAACCAAGAATGGCAGCCAAATCAATGATTTCTTCTTGTGAGGCATCAGTGAGAGCTCGTTCATACTCGTCACCCAAATCAATGGTGATTTTTTCCTCAATTTCTTGTTCCTGGACTGTTTGAGGCGGTGGTATCCACTAAAATAATAACATAGTTGGTTGGTTTGTGGTACCTTGTATTGTTAAGATATATTTGGAGAAGAACTATGTTCGCCTACCTAAGGTCTAAATAAGAGAGAAAAAGAGAAAAAATCCTTTTTACCTCTCGCTAAGAGAGGTATTGGATTCATGCTAAAATCGCATATCAAGATTTTAGTGAATATTTTAACAATTTTACAATAATGTGTCTCCCTGTGTGAGTGTGTGTGTGTGTGCGCGCGCGCGCGCGTCGATGTGTGTGTGTGTATGTGTGTGCGTGTGTGGATGTGTGTGTGGATGTGTCGGTGGATGTGTGTGTGTGTGTGTGTGTGTGTGTGTGTGTGTGTTTGCGTGTGGATGTTGTAGGGACGATTCCTTAAAAACTATAATACTTAACACCAGTTTAATCTTCCTTAATCTTAGTTCATTAATTGGCAAGAGATGAAAACAATTGGATAACCGGGAGTAGTATTTTCTTTAAAAAAATCTTCTAAATATTATTTTTTGGAAATTTATGTTATTACAAATATTAAAAAATATAAAATTTTCTATTCAATACATTGAACATTTTTATTTGGGCTCTCGAAACGCCCAAACAATAAAGAAATAAGAATTCTAAAGAATATATTTTTTCCTCTTATTTACACATTGGATAGCATTTTTAAAAAAATGTAAACTGCTGAAAATGAAAGCTAATTGGACTCTTGAAACGTCCAAACAATAAAAAATGAGAATTGTAAAGAATTTTTTTACTTTTTCTCTCTTATTTACTCTTTTGATAGGCGAACATATTTCTTTTCCAAAGATAAAATAATAATAATTGTAATTAGGAATAATACAACCTTTATTTTCGTTCCAACGTTTCGGCACCATTAACTGGTGCTGGTGCCTTCTTCAGGGAAAATGACAAATAAAAATTTAATTAAGTAACTTGTCATCTTCCCTGCAGAAGGCACCAGTTAATAGTGCAGAAACATTGGAAATAATAAATTTTACAGAACGAAAACTTCAGAGGTTGTATTATTCCTAGTGTATTATGTGTTCTGAAAGATTTTTTAATAATATTTATAATTGTTTAAAATGTTAAAAACAACAAACCTTCTTCCCTCGAACAGTGCCGGCTACATAGGGTTTTATTTCGGGAATATCTGGTGTTTCTAAAGCTTGTTTATTAATATGATCAATTAATTTCTTCCGATTTAAAGGCCCTGTTGGGTCCTTCTCACATTCGTAATTACATCTTTGTGATGGAGGTAGAAAACTATCCTGTAACAAATGAAAAATGAACATAACCTATTTAAAACCAAATGTGAAAAACTTACATCAGGATCAACTTCTTTGGCTAGAATGTTGATTTCTTCTGGTGACAGTTTAGATAGGAGTTCATCAACGTCAAGTTCGTCATATTCACCGAGATCTTTTCCGTATAATTTGGCTGGAGTTGTCATAGTAGTTGTGGTGGTCGTTGACGAAGTCTAGAAAGACAAGCGGACGTTAAAATGTGATACACTACACACAATTGTACGCACACTGAATTAATAAGTTTCTATACCTATTTATTTATTCAATACAAATGCTTCCACGCCCTAATACGTCAATACCCTAACTATAAACACTATTTTCTGAATCAACACAAATGTCAAATCAATTTATTGAGCAGCAGCGATAGCAAGTTTTGTGGGGCACGGTTTTTACAATGAATAATTGTTAATTATCAGTAAAACTACTTCATTTCATTCGTTGTTCGGCACTGGAGTGGGCAATCAATTCAAAAAACTCTTATATTTGTCTAATCACCTACATCAATTCTGCAATGAAGTCAGACGCCCACTTTTAAAAACTGAACATGCTACTGTACTCCCATGTCGTCAGAATTCGTGTAAAACAAGTTCATTATAATTTACAATTAAACATAAATCAACATTATTTATCATAAATTTATATATCATTACCTAAATATATTAAATCACAGCGAAAATATGCAATAAAAATTGCAAATCTGATTATATAAAAGTGATAATAAATGCGGCGAACATTCCCGAAGTTATCTTATCTTTCGTGTTTTCTACACAAGTGGCGGTAATATAAAAAAGTATGACGGCACCTTTCGCTAATTTATCGAAGATTATCATCTGTGACCTTGTTTACGTCTTTTCTCTTACAAATGTTAAATTAGTAATCAAAATCAAAGACAACAATAAATAAATTTCCATTTCATCTTCATAAATATTTATAAAACAACGAAAGTATTATTAATTGCTTGATTTTTTTGGAATTTTATTATTGAATTTTGCACAAAGAAAGCTTTTAGCATATTTTTTTGTTTACTAATTATTTGCCAAGATAGACAATAATCGTAAATCAAAATCAGAAGCGAAACATAATATTATATTTCATTTATTAACCTGACAACATTTTTGGCTCAAAATTCAAGATTTCAGAGTTAAAAGTCACGTATGTATCCTTGAAAATTGGAAGTTGTGCTAAACATATGTTAGTTCTAGTTGTTTACCAGAATTTGCACATCTGACTTCTGTCAGTCACAGAGAAATGTAACAGAAAGTGCCCACCAAAAATTTGCATTAGGTTTTGTATCTTTGTACTCGAACAATGATTCGTTTAATCTAGAACGCTATTAGGACAGCAAACCAAAGTGACATCATTTTGTATTTTGAACAATTGATATCAGACTGGCTCACATCGGCAACCAGAAAAAGCTCCGTGCTGTGCACGAAATATAACACAGTACATTTTCATTATTTGACTGTGAATCTGATGTGGTCAGCCCATTACGTACATTTTTACCTCCCGCTACCCTTGGTAAGGGAGGTATAGGGATCGTGTTAAAAATCTCATATCGAGATTTTAGTAAATGACCACGTTGTAAGGTCCCTAGAATCCATTTTTAACATTTTCACAATGATGTCTGTATGTGTGTATGTGTGTGTGTGTGTGTGTGTGTGTGTGTGTGTGTGTGTGTGTGTGTGTGTGTGTGTGTGTGTGTGTGTGTGTGTGTGTGTGTATGTGTGTATGTGTACGAATTTTGTTTGCACTCTAACTCAAATACTATCATTCAGAAAATTCTGAAACCTTGTATTTTTACCCTATTTTAATAGGAATAGAAGCCATTAGATTTTGGTGTAAATCGGATAAACGGAAATGGTACTTTACTTGAAGCTCATAATGTTTTTCTTCAAAAAACACCATTAAATGCCATTTTTTCGAATTTTATGTCTTATGAAAATTAAAGATTATTGAATTTTCTACAGGAATACATTAATACTTTTTCTATATATTTTACAGATAAATTTTAAAATAAATTTTTTTATTAGTCGCGAAGCCTAAGATAAAAACTATTCCTTTGTTACACAGTTCATTTTTCAAATGAATGTAACTGACAGTAAATGTCACTGTCAGAAAACTTATCACTTCAAATTAATAATAGTAAATAAAGCAATAGTTTTCTGCAATGGAACAGTTTGCAGCGTTAGTAAATACGTAGGTAGGTATGTATTTAAATTAATAAAAATTAAATAGCGGGAGGTTTTGTATTGGCCACATCAGATTTTTTATATTCGTTGCCTGGAAAATAGACATTTTCCAGATACTTTTTCATCGAGAAAGTTACATTTTATGACAATAATTTAAAATAAAAGATAAATAATTGTTTATATTTTTCTTATTCTTAACCATTCTAGCGTAACCCTCTTATATCGAGATTAGCAAAATTTGTACATTAATGTAGATTGACACACCCAGAAATGGGTAATAATATATTTAGTGATAAAAATGCTTTGTCTGTATATAATAGTTATTTATGCAACAAGTGTAAAAAGTATAGTCTTATTTCACGAATAGGAAAGTTAGATCGAACGAGCCGTAGGCGAGTTCGTCAAATCCTATGAGTGAAATAAGACACTTTTTACTCGAGTTGCATACAATTTTTTTTTGCCAGCAATAAAAATGTGGAAAAAGTGCCGTAACGTTTCATTATTTCATTCTGTAACGTAAAAAAGTGCATTTATCACACTTTTATTGTGTTAAAAAAGACTTTTTATAAATCCATTTTAATGAAAAAAGTGTACTTTTTTTTAACAGACGTAAAAAAATATTTTTGTCTTTGTTGTTCGAAAAGAAAGAAATTAAATTCTGTTCTAATATTTTGTTTATGGCACAACGCAAATACTTATTTAAAACAAATTCGCTGTAGAGATGGAAATAAAACAAATAAGGTTTGTTTTTGTAAACACAAAATGTCAAAAGTCGGAAAATTCCTTAAAACTTTCAGCATTCGTCGCAGATTTTCGCTGTTTGCTGCCTATAGAGTGCGTTGGAACGAGTGTGCGAGCGAGATAGCTTGCTACATGTGCTACGGGAAGGTGGAGGACGCTGGACGCGCGTCGCGACGCACCCTGGCACCCGCCCAACGGGCTATACTTGGCCATCCCCGCGCCGCGGTTATAAATAACCGAGTAAGCGGCCACTGGCCTTCCAGCCAACATGGCGGCGGGCGCCCGTGACCTAGCCTAGCACACGATTTAAAATACTATCTGCGCTTATGCCACTTGCCATTATTTTCCTTGTTTTTCACGTTTTTATTCATACGTGTTTTCTTCAATCTCCGATAGATGTCAACAATACTCTCTTAGCCCACTTTTTTTCTACAAAATATTTTTTTCTCAAAGTGAGAGTTTATCTGTTGAAATTTCTGTATAAAATAACAAAATGTATAAAAACTCTTTCTAAATAACCCCTATTAATAAAAGATTTTGATTTTCTTTTAATAAACGATCTTAGTTTAATTATCCATAGATTTCACAGTTAAACAATTAATGTCAAAACTTTAAATGTTAAACATTTTTAATCTAAAATAATTGATATAGAACAAAATTAGATTTTCTCCATTTTAATAAGATACGATCAACGGAAATAGTTATTATGTAACAGAGATCTGATGAAGTGAAAAAATCATGTGTGACATGAAAAGAAAAAGAATTTCATGCTGAATTCATACTTTCATCGTGCGTCGTTCTATCATCAACCGTGTGTGAGTGGTGCATGAAAATATGAACTAAATTATTTACTTCATTTCTCATATTTTCATGCACCACTCATACACGGTTAAACATAGAATAACGCAAGATGAGAGTCTGAATTCAGCATGAAATTCGCTTACTTTTCATGTCAAGCATGATTTTTTTACTTCGTCGGATCTCGAGTTACAGCCGTTTGAAATTACATGATTTTTCATCGAAATTTTGTATTATTGAAAATACACAAAATTTAGATGAAAAATCATGTACCTACCTATGTTTATAACTGAATTTCATGTAAAGTCAACTAAAAAAATTTATTGTTCCTTCATGTAGAATGGTAGATATTTATTGTACAATTTGTAACTCCTTCAAAATCAAAATTTATTACTCTTGACGTAGATTGCTCACTTGTGATTCATTATGCTACTTTGCTCACTATTTTAAGTTGAATAAAATTGAATTTTGCTAACGATTCTGAAAAAATTTTTTTACGTCTACGACCTTACAGGTAAGATTTATACAAAGTCACGGAAATTACAATATTTACTCACTTGTAACATAATAGTTATTTATGCAACATGACCTAAATAAGACACTTTTACTCTAGTTGCATACAATTTTTTTGCGTCTGCAATAAAAGTGTGAAGAAAGGTGCTATAAAGTTTCACTTTTTTCACACTTTTACTGTGTTAAAGAGACATGTAAGCTATCCAGCGAATCAAGCGGTTTACGTCATCGTTTAGGGATTTTTGAAATTTTCTTTATATTTTTAAATATATTTTATTAACGGTATTTTATTGGTTATTTTATTATTATTATGTATTTGAAACCTTTAATAGAAATAATTATATTTGGAAATATTATTATTATGTAAAATTTTGTTAATTTTTGCAAAATGACGTTTGATTATATTTTTTTAATATTGGTAATTCTGAACATGTATATTACTAAATATTATATGTCTACATTATACTTTTCAACCTGTATTGTGATTTCATTTTGTTTTTTGTATTGTTGTTCATTGACAAAATGTCAAATACGCTGTCATGTCAAATTCAAGAGCTTGTAGTTAGTTTATTGACTTATTTTGAAAATGAAAAATAGTTTGGTGGGCTCTTACTTTCACTGAATTGTAATATTGAGGTAATATTTCGTTCTTTTATTAGTAATAATTTGAAAATTAAATCTATATGTACAGCGTGTGGCAAACGCTATACGCAATGTACAGAAACAGTTAGAAATTGTATGGTATGTAGTATTCTGTATTTTTTTTTTAAGGATTTCACATAATACTAGATGGTTTGTTCCATATACTACAAGAATGAAGTATTTATAACGGCGTAAGCAGTTTCGTTCAGAATATTTTAAATAAAATTGGATTTCACTGAAAAAAAAAATGATACCAGACGTGTTACCTTTTTAAGAAAGATTTGGATTTATGAAGGCAACCCACAGATCATATATATTTTAATCCGTTTTACATGCTCATGTAAACTTTTTAACATATGACGTCATTGTTTCTAGTGATATTGTATTTATGACGTAAACCGCTTGATTCGCTGGATGGCCTATACTTTATAAACCCATTTTAATAAGAAATGTACTTTTTTAACAGACGCAAAAATACTATTTTTAATCCTTTATGAAAACGTCAAATTAGCTCATTATGATAAATTGAAAGCTCGTTATCCCCTTGCGCCCCTAGCGGAAAAATCAGGGAAATGCATATATCGTTTGAGTAAAACAACCTGTCAATATTTTAAATTGTAGCCATTTTATATTATGTATTCAGTGTCGTAGCCTAGCGTTGCGACGGCGACGCCCATTCAAATGTCATACATACTTGTCAATACGTTGCCTAAGCAACGCAGTCAACAAACACTCGTACAATCATTAAAACTTTGTCTTACTCACTAAAATAGTGATTCATAGACGCCTACAACGTTGTAAGATGATTATTTATTTATTTACGGAGTTATTTATAATTTCATTTGCATATATCATACTTTGTTTTACTGCTTCCGAAATTGTAACAGTTATTCACCGCATCCAATTGCGGGAAACAATGGCCGGTAGTATTTACTCTTAAACAGGGGTGATTAAGCGTTGACTAAAGTAACAAATTCATTTGTTTTTTAATCACCCCAATGTATTTCTAAATGGTAGTCATGGTAATTAGTTAGTCAGGGTGACTAAAATTTTGAGTAAATACTACCGGTCAATGTGTTTATTACATAAATTATTTGAAACCTTCAATTTATTATTGTCTAAGTAAATGTGGTAAAAGTTTTTGTGTAACAAATGATTAAAAGTTTATTTTTTCTGCGTCCACTTAAAAAAAGCATATCTTACTTAATTCATTTAAATGTACGTAAATAAAATATTCGTTAAAAATAAGTTTAGAGTGTGAAAATAGTTCATTACATATTATTTTCCTAGTTATTTTCTTTTAGTGCAAAAAAAATTATCTTGAAATTTTAACTGTGGATTGAAGGAAGATGACAAATTAATATGACACATACTGCAAAGTTGCCAAATTTGCAGGGAATCCGATTATTTTTTGCCACCCCTGGTATATTTACTAAACATAAAAAAAAATGTTTTAGCATGGCAAAATTATGTTTTGATGACCTGATTAATAGACCTAAAATAAAAATTGAGTTTTTTTACATAAAAATAACTATCAGAATTTTGCTGACGTGAGTTAGGTTATGTTATAATAAGTTATATTTCGCAAAATTATCGAGAAGAACGTTTGTTTATATAAATTATATATATTGGGTCTCAAATAATATTTTTGATAAGAAAATTAAATATTTGTATCTCAACTTGATACAGAATCAGTCGTTAGTTTTTTTTATATTGATTATCAATATTAATTTTATCTTTGGCGGCGAATAACAAATATTTGGAACCGAAATCAATATGACTGAGGTAAACCAGTAAAATCTGTTGCAATATTTCATTTTGTTTTTCATTCTGTTTTCTGTAAGTAAAAAAAAAAAAATATTAGTCACTCACGAGCACATTAAGAAAACAAGTAATTGTTATTTTCTTTTGAATCCTTGAATAAAAATTACGTTGAAATATTTTTATTCACTGTTAAATACATAAGTAACAGTACAACATTCATGTGTTATGAGATAATTGGTGTAGGATTCTGATATATTTTAAATAGCCATATGGTTGAAGTATTTAATTAAAATGCAAGTTTTTATTAATCATTACTTGTAAACAATCTTAGGATAAATAACGAGGAATGTTGATTAATTACATCATAAAAACTGAACCACTTTTATTTCTCTATTTTTAACTGCAATTTATTTAATGGAGAATTGTTTGTAAGTAGCTTGTAATACTTTTCATTCTTGTTGTTTATTTTTATAACACAATTTCTTATGCTGCCGATAACGCGTCTGCAATTCGATGCTAAAAGTTATAAAAATAAATAAATAAATAAAAATAAATATATCATCACGGCATATTACCCATTACTGGGTGTGCCAGTATCTACAACACATGTAGACGTCGGTAATGATGACGACATATTTTACCGTGCGAGCGTTTACCAGGCGTCACCTCGCAGGCACTCATTGATGGCGTGGAGACACGGGTCACTTTTGTGCCATTTAAAATAGGGCTGTTGCAAGAATTTTTATATGACTTCTAAGTATTAAATTTGAAAAGATATTGGTCTTTAAAGAGCCTCAAATTTGAAAATATCACGAAATATCCTTTAGATATATTACAATTAATTTTTGAAATTTGGATAAAATTTTGAATAAGTCACGTGATCTGAAACAGAATGTGACGTCAGAGTACATACATCTTCAGCGGTTCTAAGGTGTCAAGTGTATTGTCAAAGTTGTCAAACAAGTGTCAAATAAGAATCACGACCAGAACTTTAAAGTAAAATATATTATCAATTTATATAATAAATTCAGTTTTTATATTTTATTTTACCTCAACTCTTTAACACCCCTTATTTCGGTAGCAGTAAAACAATCGTTCTGATATAAATTCAGCCATCATCCAGGTATCGACCTTCGGTTAATTGTCCGATTTAGCGTGAGTATAATTTGAATTAGGCATTATTACTTTATTATTCATTTACAATGAGTAATGTCAGCGTCAAATGTCAAATTAAAAGATTTGGTTATTAACATGTGACAAACTTTAGCCTGCCTACGTTTATTTATATAAATAATATGAATAAACGTAGGTGATGGAAAAACTATTTTCCTATTGTCATACGTCACAGGAGTGGGGGGTAGTTTTTCAGGACGCCAATCTTTTTATTTAATTATTTCCACAAATAACAACAAATTATTAAAATAAAAATTATTACTAAGAAAATCATTCCATAAACTTTCATTTACAATAGTTTTTGAAAAATGTGAAACAGGCTCATTCGAAATATTTGGCGTCGGTCGGGAAAAGTTAAAAGTTAAGATAAACAAAATAATATCTGAGGTGTCACTGTCTATTAAGGAAATAATTACATAGGGCTAGGATTTAGAACTGGGTAGTTTTTTCACCCATAAAACGCATAAGAACCGTAAGAACCAAAGACCCATAAGAACCGTATAACCCATGTAACCCGTAAGAACCGTATTACCCGTAAGATTTGATGTCTTGTGTGAAGCGTACGACTGCTTGTCTTAAGGGGCATACTTCGCCACACGAATACATATATATTTCTTTATTTCATTTATATACACATTTAAATTATTCATAATGATATTAGTTTTACAGATCGAGATTTTTTTACTTCTCTTATTATTGTACAAATTACTAACTTATCTTTTAAAACTAATTTATTATGTGAATTACTTTAGAGAAAAATACTTCAAATAACAGTTACATAAAAAATAATTGCACACATTTTTTATTTGATTTTGCACCAAAATAATCCATAAACGATTGACAGAGATAAAATGCTAGTAAACTACTCACTAATTACCGTTAATCAGATGTCTAATATCAATTCGAAATATAGCATCCATTATCCAAAATCTATTGACTCAGGAAGTAACCTTCATATGAAAAAATAATCAAGTGGAAAAGTTCTTGTTAAGTTCAATGCCCTAGTACGTTTACATAATCCACCCGGATCTAAGATCTTACATTGTTTATATCAAAAATAGGTCACTATATTTTTAGCAATGTTTCCGGAAATTGACATAAATAAGTCATATTACGTCACACAGGTGCTTAACTAATGCGAGTTCACTCTTAACGACGCACTTGAAAATTTCAGTTCCTACAAATCAAACAGAAATTTTTTTAGCGACGCAATTTTTTCTCAATTGTGATCATTAATCATTTGGAGAATTAAAGTTCGTGAATGAAAAATCAGTCTGCAGATGGCGTGTAGGTAGTAAATTAATTAAATCATTTAAGTGTTTGTTTCATTGTTAATGAATTGTAACTGTAAAATATATAAAACAGAATTAGGTTTTTAGATTAGATTTCTCTTATCGTAAATTAAACTACTGGTTCTGTAGTTTGACATATGGCATTGTATTTTTTTACACCTCGCTTGTTTCATAGCAGATTTATTATTTTAGCTATAATTGAGAATTTTTTAGCAAAACTAATCTTAGTCAATTTTTCTGAATTTGGGATAATTAAATAAATAACTTTCTAGCTTCCTTACTTTTATGGAATTCTATGTAACTTAATTTAACTTAGAATCATGTTTAAATATTAAAAAAATCTGATGTGGCCAGCACATTACCTTCTATTAATTCTATGTATTTTGATTAAATTCCGTACCAAAAGTTCAATGGAAAAGATTCTATATATCCAGTAAAATTGTAACACGAACATATACTATTTTCTACAAATTCCATACCGAAAGTTCCTTTGAAAGATTCTATAAATCCAATCAAATTATAACACGAACATACACTATGTAAATTGCACTGACATCTGTCAATTAGAATTATTTGAATATATCAGCTGTTTCCATGATTATAGCAAAGCTGACTGAATAATAAAAGATAATCTCTTTATAATTCTTTAATTCTGTATCTGTTGAATATGAAGGAAAATATATAATCAAACCGTATAGGCAATAAGATATTCTTTCATATTGATAATGACATAAAATGTCAAAAAATTATATTTAATTGTGTTTTCTCAAGAAAAACTGTTAAAAAACTTCAAATAAGAGAACTTCCGTTTTACCAATTATAACCAAAATCTAATCAGTTCTTCACATGGATGCAAAGAAGAGGAATACGAAAGATATAATTTTTAGAATTGTAGTATTGGAATTATCGTCCGAGAAATTTTTGTCACAAACACACGCACGCGCGCTCGCTCCTACACATGCATGCAGTCTTCATCATAAAACTAGTAAAATCGTATTCTAGGGACCCTAAAACGTGCTTATTCATTAAAAACTCACTCCAAATTTTTTGACCAAAGAGAATACCTTACCTAAAGGTGACGGAAAAATTATTTAGTTTTTTTTACATAATAATTAGACATTTATATGGGATGTTTTTGTAGAAACGTCCAAACTTTAAAATTTTAAAATTTAATAACGTGTGACTACTTGTTAGATACTTTTTGCGAAAAACAGTTTTACCAAACTGTTTGGGCTCCTTGAAAGTAACTCATATTTATAATATTTAGACTATTTTTGGTTTTACCAAAAGCTCTTCACCTCCTCCACCATAACAGAAAATTGAGTAAAAAGTTCGTTATATTGAAAGTAGATAAGATAAAATCATGATTGAGACGATAAAAGTTTTTTAAAAATTGTTAAGGCTCATTCACAGCACCGTAATTATACTTAGTACTTATACTTATAATTATAATTATAAGTATGTCCTATTCGCTTACATATTAGCATTCACAGCATTTCCACTTATACTTACACTTATACTTACGACACAATTTTATGTATATTCCATACTTAATACTTATAATTATAAGTATAAGTATAAATGCGCCAATCAGAATTTAGTTCTTGAAATATTAGTGATTTTAAGCATTTATACATCTACGTCAGAACGATTGCTGTCTTTCTCGCACAGCCTACTACAGAAACTGGCGCGAGAAGGATAGTTATAGCTTTTTTAAAAATCAAATGCAGTTGAACTAAAAACAGTTATGACTTTTTAATACTACAAATTGCTTCAAAATTAAACAAACTTTCATTTAAAATAATAAAAAAATTAGAGTGGAGGACCCTATTGTATATAAAGGTAAATCGACTCAGCATCTTAATTGTAATTCGCATTAACAAACATACATGAACATCATTCTTTGTTCCCATTCTCACAAATATATCAAGTATGACAATGTTGAAAAATCAGACGTTGATATTCATAAAATTGCAAAGTAGGTGCCCTATATTAGAATGTTAGTAAACTGTGTTTATTCGTAATTGAATTTAAAATACTAGTGAAAGGAATAAATATTAGCCGACAATCGATGAATAAGAATAAATGAATTTTAAACTTTAACATATATGGAAATAAATTGTGCAATTGAGCCTATTACTTTATTAGGATTTATCATTAGTACAACAAGGTATGTTTACTGTTATAGTATGTTTCAAGCTACAGTGTAATGATCTCAGAAACAAAAGTTTGTTTACCAATTAAATAAGATATGATTAACAGAAATGTAGAAGTCATTTGAAATAGCACAAAAATGACTCCTGTGGCTTGTGGTGTTCTCTCCACGTAGCTTCGAGAGTTTACGAAGTGACGCCTGATATACACCCTCAACGGTACAAATACAGTCCTGTGCAATAAAACAGGTGCGAGAGATTCTTAGTCTCTATACAAAACATATCTTCAAACTTATTAAGTATACTTACAGAAGTATAGTAGTCTTCACGTAAGAATGGCATTGCGCATATCGTTCATTGATTATTGATAGTTCCATTCGCTCTATAATTTGTGCTGACACCGACTAAGATATTATCTTTTTCTATATCAAAAAACACACATGCAGACAAAACTACTATTCTAGCCCTTTTTACCTTATTGGATTCATGCTAAAATTCGCATATCTAGATTTCAGTGAATAAGCACGATTTAAGGTCTCTAGAATCCGATTATAACATTTTTAAAATGATGTCTGTGTGTGTGTGTGTGTGTGTGTGTGTGTGTGTGTGTGTGTGTGTGTGTGTGTGTGTGTGGATGTGTGTATGTGTGTATGTAAGACTTAAAAATTGTTTAACTATGGATTCCTCAATCTGACATTTCTGGGAAGAACTGAAAAGGTTTTGGTAACAATTGAACAACCGGAAGTAGTATTTCTGAGAAAAATTCTTCTAAATATAATTTTTTGGAAAGTTTTGTTATTAAATATTGAAGAACATAAAATTCTCCATCTAATACATTTAAAATTTTTATTATATCTTTTATAGATTATATATAGAGTAATTTAATCGCAGAGGCCAAGGCACTAAGGAAACAAATTCCAATGTTTATAACATAGTTTTTAAATGACACACGTCAGTGTCAAATATCAACAGTTTTAATGACATTCTGACAACTTTTTCTGGGAAGTATCTTTCTTATTGTTTTATTAATTAAATATTTGAAATTATAGGTTCAATTGCATATATCCATCAGAAATACCGCCGATCTGCTTAATGAATTGGAAGAATCTCTGACATTTCGAAACTTCCTCAAACAATGAAAAATAGATATAATTAGAATTATATGTGTGCAGAAGACATGTTAAATACAATAAAAAACAATTAAGTTCTGTATTTTTTTGTTATAAAACGACGGTTTAAAAGGAAAGTGCAATAAATACTTATATAGCCTAATATGGAAATGGCGAGAGGTCTTGTGCTGGCCACAACAGATTTTTGATTTTGATAAATCACGTAAATCAACACAAGACACAAAAATGCTAAAATGCAGGTGACAATTTCAAATAATTTCCTGAACATATTTACTATACGTCGCCTTATGAATAGATTCTAATGATTCTATAATCTGTGTGGCAAAAAAAAACTACTTCAGTTACGTATATTGCCGAGAAATACACTTTTTATTGCGCCAATTTTACCTGAAAAATATAATACATACGCATTATTCTATTTTTATGTTTTTTATTGTCAAGTTTAATAAACTAGATTTATAAGAAAATGAACACACTTTACTAGGGGGCAAAAATGGGTGTATGTATTTATTAATTTGTATATTACTTTGGGTTGAGAAATATAAAATATAATATTTATTTGAAATCTTCACTCAAGTGCACAAAAATCGTAAATAAAAGTTCAGAAATTGGTACAAATGCAGTGTTGCAAACCTTATGATAATTTTTGTACAACATTGAGTGTCAGACTGACAGTTACAACACATTATTCTAATTTTTTGTTTTTTATTGTCAAGTTTAATAAACTAGATTTATAAGAAAATGAACGCACTTTACCAGGGGGCAAAAATGGGTGTATGTATTTATTAATTTATATATTACTTTGGGTTGAGAAATATAAAATATAATATTTATTTGAAATCTTCACTCAAGTGCACAAAAATCGTAAATAAAAGTTCAGAAATTGGTACAAATGCAGTGTTGCAAACCTTATGATAATTTTTGTACAACATTGAGTGTCAGACTGACAGTTACAAAAACATAACCTATAAAAATTAATATTCCTTTCATTTTCATAAATTTTCGAATTCAAATAAAATTTAATATGCAACTCGGCACTGAAGTTCTTTTTTATCACTCATATGGTTTATTTTCCTCGGCCTTACAGCCTCGGCAACTAAATTCGTGATAAAAAGTAGAAATTCAGTATCTTGATACATAAATAACTATTATGCAACAAAAATTTCGCTTAATGAATTTATGCTTTACGTTGTCCAAACATTTGTAGCAAATTAAAGTAATTCGGTGTTTTGTTAATTTATCAGCATTTTTGGCTTTGTGCCACGTTGCCAAATACCCAAAAAAAACATCCCAATTTGATAAATTCATTTCTAGTTAGAAGACATCATTCTGGCTTCGGATAATAAACCATTGGCTTCGAACATATTATTAATGTTCCAAAACTTTATTCAAGAACATTATAAATAGTAGTGCATGTTTTAAAAATTATTTGTGTTGTATGATGCCATCTTGTAAACACATCGAACTATGTAAACTGTTTGAAAATGTTTATTTAACATGTAACCAAATAGTTTGTATGGAATTTTATATTAGTTATTGTTTTCATGAAACTAGAACACTGTTTTGCTTTTAGATTGCTGATACTTACTTACTGACTCAACGATATAAAAATGCATAACTATGTCACATTATAAATCAAATGAATTAAAGAAATGAATAGACACAAAATTGACGTCACTGCAAGAGAGAGATAGAAGATCATGCATCCAAGCAAACCTCCCCTCGCTGTATTGCGTCCCGTTCCCTGTTCCTATCTGTCATTGTGTTCGCATCTGTTATTCAGTGTTAAACCTAATTCTTAATGTGATTTGTACGTTGTGTTTAATAATATTGGGTTTAAAACCAGAAGATTTGTTTGGGGCAACTTTTTTGTTTGATACTATTGAAGATCATTCGATTGTTTCACTAAAACGATGGCTAGAGTGTAGAGTCTACGGCTGATGACAGGTCTTTGTTTGGACGGGGTAACCATAGCAACCCTGATTTCTGTGCTTTGCCGTTAGAGGCGCTCGTGCAAATTGCAATTTTGTAAGTGTCTATTAAAATATTTCCAGTTTCATAATGGATTCTTCATTTTTTTACCTTTCGTCACAAGCTATTGTCTTTGATCAAAAATTTCGATGATGTATTTAATGAATAAGCACGTTTTAAAGTCTATAGAATACGATTTTACTATAGGATGAGGTAGAGTCCCCACAACACGTTTTTATTACTATTGACCTCTCTCTCTTTCTCTCATTCTCTCTCTCTCTCTCTCTCTCTCTCTCTGTGTGTGTGTGTGTGTGTGTGTGTGTGTATATATATATATATATATATATATATATATATGTGTGTATGTGTGTGTGTGTGTGTGTGTGTGTGTGTGTGCAGTAATTAAACAAATCATGTTCGTTGCTACAATTTGTACAAAACGTCAAATTTACTGTCAAAGAATAGCTTCTTAGCTTCTATTTTATGAAATATAATAATATTTAATCTAACTCATCAATTTTAAATCGAATTGTATAATTCATTTTTGTTGTTTTAAAGTGTTCCTATACAATCCATTCGGAGTTGTATTTTTGTGACGAAGACTTAAATCCTAAAAACAAAATGCCAAAATGCGGCATCGGACACAGCCTAAATAAGTTTTCAATAATTTTAGAATTTTATAATAAATAATAATATTTTAAATTTAATTTTATCATATTACAGTTTATTTTAAAAATATCACTATAGGTTTGTACATTTTGAAAATGAAAAACAGAGAAAATTTGAATTTGAACAAGTGGGAAAAACAACCTCTTTATTTTTTGTCATCAGTGCCGGATTACCATTGGGCAAAGTAGGCGATTGCCTATGGGCCCCGCGCCTTTTAGGGGCCCCGTTACATTGAATTAAAATAATATTGATTTGATTTTGATTTTTTTTTATTACAAACAAAGATATCCTTAAATAAATAAATTTTGATTACAACAAAGATATGCTTATTTACAATAATGGAAACTTGATTACAATAATAAAAAATATCAATCAATATGACAGGACTCCAAATTAATGCTAGATCTTGCGATGGAGACGGCTATGATAACAAAAATACTGTCAAATGCTTTAATTTTTTTGGACATTCCAATTTACGTTCAAAATGATTAGTTAGACGTAGTCTTCATCCAGTGAAATAAAGTTTGCAAAAATTTTAATAGAAGTTAGAAATTAAGGTTAATTCAAATTTGACAGATAAGTACGTAATTTTGACATACGAGTCTGTAAAGTTTTACTTTAGCTATAACTATTTTGCCTAACTTCGGGGATTGTTATCGATTTCTTTAATGTCGATTTCGGAAAAAATAATATTGTTAATATTCATTCTGTGAAATAAAATCGATTTATTGTCATTTGTTATACAACACTGTAATGCATACGCCCCCTTGCAAACAATTTCCAAATAACAAAAGAAATTGCGCCAAAACCTTGCACCAACATCATCTAAATTCATCCACCCGTAAAATTAAAAACATTTATAATAATCAGGTCTTGTTCCAAATATTACGAAACTTGTCAAAAGCATTCATCTTCATCAAGAGATGTAAAAATCTTTGAAGTAATCTGGCAGATGTGAAATCTGCGCGCGCAATTCTAGTTGAAGATTATCGTATACCTGTTGAAGAAGAGCCAGTCATGTCGCTTTGTTGTCGGAAGTCATTCTATACTGTAAACAGAGGTTTATAATTTGAGTCAAGGTCAGCAGAGAACTTTCGCCGTTGGTTTTTTGTCATTTTTTGCTTGAGAAGTATTTGTTTTTATTGTAATAAAGCGCGATCACAGATGTGGATTCTTGTGAACGTGCTGAAAAAGCGACGATGTTGAATGGAAGATTTATTTGTTAGATGAAAAACCTTTATCATTAAAACATTTATCTTTCTGTACGTCGGAACAACTTTTATTATTAAATAAATATGTAGTTTGCTCAAATGGATGTGACAAATAGAATTCAATCAAAATATATTTTATTAGACATAACTCAATATCTCCACCCATTTTTGAATTATTGCCCCGAAAGTCAATATACCCCACATTTAGATAAAAATTTCAAAATTTTCAAAAATCTAATTTCTATGTCTCTGGATACTTCTCAATGCGCTGATTCCAAATTTTGAAACCGCAGGTCGATATCTCGTTTCGTTCTCGAGATATTTAGACTTAAAGTTTTGCTCAAAACTGCCCATTTTTTGGTATTAACCCAAAAATGGGTCGAGATATGAATTTGACGACATCACCATTCGATTCTACGGACAAAAATACATAAGTATAGCAATTTTCATAAATTTTGTCCTACCGGTTCCTTTTTTATGAATAAAAGCTTGAAAACCCCTGAAAATGGTCAAAATCTGAAAAAATCGTAAGGGGTACCCCTTACGATTTTTGCAATTTTTAGCCATTTTCAGTTATTTTGCTTTAGAGATTGTATGTGGTGTTCAAAAATTCTGAAAATTGGTGTACTTATGTAATTTTGCCCGTAGAATCGAATGGTGTTGTCGCCAAATTCATATCTCGACCCATTTTTGGGTTAATACCCAAAAATGGGCAGTTTTGAGCAAAACTTTGAATCTAAATATATCGAGAACAAAAAGAGATGTCGACATGCGGTTTCAAAATTTGGAATCAGCGCATTGATAAGTATCTAGATACATAAAAATTAGATTTTAGAAAATTTTGAAGTTTTTATTTAAATGTGGGGTATTTTGACTTCTGGGGCAATAATTCAAAAATGGGTAGATATATAAACTTGGTAGTAATATTATTTGGTTGTAAAGAGAATGTTTAGTAAGTGTCCGCAATTTCTAGAGTACCTATTTATACAGGTGAACATTTTGAACAAATGTTATAAAAAAAATCGTTATTATTTTATTGTACATAAATAATAAATTGTTTTGAATTCATCGATAATTTTCATTTTTGCCCTGACCTTAGGCAAGCTAACTAAATTTTGTATCGAAATTAGGTAATGGCCAAATCATTTGCCTATAATTAATTTAATTGTTACGTCATAACTTAGAGGCCTATTCTGTAACTCGGTGGTTAATTTTTAACAACTGGTTAAAAAAATTGTCCAATAGCTATTGCTTTGACAACTAAAAATCCAATTTGTTTGTTATATATTAACATACTTGATTGGTTAAATTTTTTAACCAGTTGTGAAAAATTAACTACTGACTTACAGAATAGGCCCGTTAATAAGATAATATTTGATATCTCGTTATAAAGTTGATTTTTAAGGTAGCGCTGTTCCAATAAGAAAAACATGAATATCTCTGAAACAAAGCATTTACGGACATTTGCTCAAAGGAACTTGTCACCATATTTTTGCGTGTTTAATCCATGGTTAAAGTTATGCCGTTTAAATCTGGGACACTCTGTATATGAGTATACATAATGTATATTCATGTGATAATTTTATTAGATTTACAAAATATTTTCCAATGAATTTCCTGTATGGAATTTGTAAAAAATTTAAGTTAAGTAACGTTAAGTTGCATATGAAAAATGTCCAAATATTAACATGGTCAATGAAAACTAACAATCCTTATGCTTCAATATAAATAATATGCTAACAAATCCAAATGTGGACGAAACCTTGAAATATCTGAAAATTTTGCACTTTTCACTTTTCATTTTTACCTTCCGTCACCTTTAGGTAAGGAAGGTATTGTCTTTGGTCAAAAAATTCGGTAGTGAGTTTTTAAGGAATAAGCACGTTTTAGGGTCCCTACAATACGAATTTACTATTTTTAAGATGATGTCTGTATGTTTGTGTGTGTGTGTGTGTGTGTGTGTGTGTGTGTGTGTCCGTGTGTATGTGTGTCCGTGTCCGTGTGTGTGTGTGTGTGTGTGTGTGTGTGTGTGTGTGTGTGTGTGTGTGTCCGTGTGTGACAAATTTTTCTCCGACGATAACTCCAATACTACAATTCTAAAAATTATAATAAGAGTTGATTAGATTTTGGTTATAATCGATCCACCGGAAGTACCCTTTTTTGAAGTTTTTAACAGTTTTTCTTAAAAAAACGCAGTTAAATATTATTTTTTGGCATTTTGTTATTATATATATATATTAAAGAAAATACTCTTCTATATACGGTTTAATTATACATTTTCCTTCATATTCAATAGATGTAAATTTAAAGCATTATAAAGAAATTAATTTTCAAAAATTAGTCAGCTTTGCAATTTATCATGGAAACAGCTGACATAATTATTCAAAAAAAATTAATTGACAGACGGTTGCAAGTGCAAAACCAAATATGGAAAGTATAGGATCTAGAGAAAGGCCAAAGAGAAGATGGAAGGACATTACTTAGTGTAGTTTATGTTATAATTTTATTGGATTTAAAGAACCTTATCAAATGAACTTTTAGTATGGAATTTGTAAAAAATAGTATGTGTTCGTGTTCGATTTTACATATTATATAGAATCTGTTCCAAGGACCTTTTGGTATGGGATTTGTACAAAATACATCGAATTGACGGAAAGTTTTGTGCTGGCCACAACAGATTTTTTTTTTTGCTTAATTGTAATTCTTTTTTGTAAACATTTTTGATTTTATGTAAAGAATGACATTAATACAGATTTTGAAGTGGCATCATTTTAATAATTTGACATACTTTATTTTATTACTGTCACTAAAACCAGCACTGCAGTTATACACGTACGAAACCATATTAGCATTGCATTTATGTATTTGAAAACATGCTTTAAAATCACAGCATTCGGAAATATGACCTAAATATCTGCTATAACTTCTGATTCTGAAATATTTCTGTAAATCTTATTTCACATTTTACACTTTTCATCATACACGCAATCGGTTATATTGCTGGTGTGAACCAAATTTAATAAGATATGGTTCCTACACATTAGAATGAAATAAGTAGAAAGTGATAATTCTATGTCAGTGTCAGGTTTTGGTGGAACGAGAAGCACCTTCACCATGACAGATGCAGGTGAATCGTGTCTCTATCTAGGACAACACATATCTTATTTTTCTCCTCTGAGGAGAATTCAGATTGCGTGGACAGATTTATTCTTCTGTCTTATTTTTAAATTGTAATATTTCGTTGTCCTTGTCCTACGCGAAAAGGATTTGGTTGAGCGCCATAACCTATTAATTTATCAGGAAATCCTTGCCTTGCGCAGTAGACTTATTCGAAAAAATTTCTTTGATAAAAAATAATGACTCATCTTGGAAAATATCCCAATGTTGAATAAAAAAAACAGCACTGTAAAATGTTCTATCATCTACTCTTATTTTTGTTAATGGTTGTGGCCATGTAAAACAAATCTTGTTTTAAAAACATGTGTAGTTTTATTTACTAATTTTCGCATAATATATTTTTCTTGTTTTTAAATTATGTTTAGTGTTTTGAAAAATATGTTGTTTTTAAGGAATAACTCATTTTTAATCTACATTAATAACGTTAAACAACGTCTGTACTTTTTATCTTCTATAAAATTAAACAACTCTAAAGAATTTCCTGATATTTTGGACAAATATTCTCAAATAATTTTTTATACTCTCATGTGTAAAGTTAGTAAGTACTTTACACTCTGCCAACAGTGTGTAAAGTTAACGATTTTCGTATTTTACCGCCAACAATACACGTGTTGTACTTATCTTACTTAAATTTAGTTTTTTCTGTACATTCATGTTGATAATACTGATTGAGTCCTGCAGTATCAGGGATTTGTTAATTACTGGATGGAGCGAGTGAATCTTTACCATGTACCCGGCCAGATCGACAGAGATAGTCATACATAATTCCGATTTCTTGTCTTTCTTTCCGTTACTTGTCAAATTTTTTGTTTGACAGGTTTGACAGATTTTAGGTTATTCTTGGTATCATCATTGAAATATAATTATTTTAATATATGACAATGGTTCGAAGGTGTTGTGTTGAAAATTGTGTATCAAAATATGTGATGAACGGTGCTGTGTCGTTTCATTAGTAAGTTATGATTAAAATTATAATTTCTTCTAAAAAATAATTTGACAAATAAACATGACATATTCTTATATGTGTTCTAATTTAGCGTTGTATTGGTTGTATTCGTACTTATTTCACGTTTCATGATGAAACATACTTAAACACAATTAATTTTTGACGTAAATTTGACAGATGTGAATATGACAGATATGAATATCAAATTCACTTGTCTAAAGTGGAATTATCTATATCTTTCTCAATCACACTTCCTGTGTTCTCTCTTAATCCAGCCGGGTACACAAGAAATACATATATCGATATACATTTGCTCCATCCAGTAGTTAACAAATCCCTGTGCAGTATTAATTTCAGATCTGTTATATGTCAAATGAGAACTCCGTATTTGGTGTGTTGTTCAAATTGTCGTCTGCCCGTCTATCAAAATTCTAATTCTTTTCAGAAATGTCTGTCGTATATCAAAAATCGTGTTAATCAACTGTAAATAAGTTTTATGAAATTATCGGTCAAAATACATGATCTCATATCATAAAGCTTGTGTTTACACTCTTATTGCATTAGCTATTAAAATTCTGACGAGTAATGGATATATAAAACAAGAAACTTTAATTTCTTTATAATTTTTACCTTCTGTCACTTATAGGTCTTTGATAAAAAAATCCGATGCTGACTTTTTAATGAATAAGCATGCTTTAAGCCCATTTGAGACGGTTATAACTTTGTTAACAAAATTTTGTGATCATACCAAACTGATATAATTATCATAATTTATAATGAAATTTCTGATGGAATAAAATATTCCATCATTTGTCATAACATTTTTTTTTTTATTTAAATTTTTGAACTGGTTTCTGTGGAGCTGTTTGGGCTGTGAGATTCATTACAACAGAATCTTTTACATATTGATATTTCTTTATATATAAAACTTAATAAAAAATTAAGGCCAGAGTGTCTGGTCGCTAACCTGGGGGAACCGGGTTCCATCCCGACCGACGCCAAATATTTCGAATTTTAAAAATGGCACAAAAGTGACCCCTGTGGTGCACTCTCCACGCCAGCAATGAGTGCCCGTGAGGTGACGACTGGTAAGCGCCCGCACGGTACAAATATGTCATCATCAATACCGATATCTGCGATAAAGCAGATTGTGGCACACTCAGAAATGGGTAATATGCCGTGATGATATATTTATTTTATTTAATAAAAAATTTAAATGCATCGGATAGAGAATTTTATTTTCTAATAACATAAATTAAAAAAAAAATATGTAGGAGAATTGTTTAAGAAACTATTTGCAACTCTCAATGTCAGATTGAGGAATCCGTAGTTAAACAGGTCTTAAGTCTTATAGAATTTGAGAAATCGTTTATCGACATCCCCACATACACAGACATCATCGTAAAAATGTTAAAATCTGATTGTAGGGATCTGGCTATGTGATTTTTAGTATGAATCCAATACCTCTCTTAGCGAGAGGTAAAAATTACAATTTTTCGTATTCTTCGTTTTTACATCCTTATAAAGCGCTAAATCTGTGATGATAAATATCAACATCGTCTATTAAAAGTAGCAAAGAAACAACTTTTTCTTTTCAATTTCTCCATTTCTTGGAAACCGAAGAAAAGACTATAAAAAAATTCAACAAAGACATTTTCCCTGTCATTAGAAATTTTAATCAATTCTTTCTCTAGAAACCTTCATTAATTAATTTTTAAAAGAAATTAATTTTGTGACACAAAGAATCACCCGTCGTTTGAGTCAAGTTCGTGTGAGTAATTCTAAAGAACAGAACAATTACAGAACATAATCTTGGCAAGAATTTAGTAAATAAAAAGATGGAAAAGATGTGACATATAGCCAAGGAGAAATAAATCAAGAATGAAGGAATTTCGTGGAGTACAAAAGAGCTAACTTTCAGTATAATAGGTGAAAAGTCCGTATTTATTTTGGAAAAAGCAAATTTGGATTCACGGGATCTACGTATAATAAACAAGTTTGAATTTTCGCCCACTTCTCGGCACTTACTTAAATGACGTAATTCATAAATGCATGCGATATGCGATTTTCAGCTGTCATACATGTTTGTTGTATTTTAAGTTTGTTTTTCTAACCACAACACGAATTATGAATCTAAGTTTAACACTATTAAATTTCTAAACACTTGTTTTATTTTTTATATTTATATTTTGTCCAGGCACATTATCTTTTTCTTCAAACATAAATTTAATATAATGTGGCAGCATTTAGTTCACCTACTCGCCATAATAAATTTCATGTTTGTCTGATTTTATTTACAAAAAAAGAACATATCGGAAATAGGTCCTTTGTAACAGAAATAATAAGGAAAAGTTGTAGATTTTTGGCTATTTGCCTGAACATTAGTAACTACTAATGAAATTACAATGAATTATTTGGCAGATTTTGCCGTAAAACTATAAAATATTGCATACACAATGGGTTTACAAATATTCACGTTCATTCATTCTTGAGACAAATATATTAGTGAATTCTAAATGAAGCATTTAAATTCAAAGACGTCTTAGTGCCATAAAAATATTCTTAAAGCAAAATACTAGAATTTTAGGCTGTGTTACACTTTTATAACTTCATTATTATTATCATAGACAAATAATACTCTTTAGACCGGAAACTTATGTGTACTTACACTGAACATTACACCTGGTGGTTGGAATAGAACTAAAATGGAAATTAGGCAACCCGTTTTTGAATTTTATACAAAATATTGTAGTTTTGTTTGTTGATATAAATTTATTTTGATATTAAAATGCATGTGCACACATTTAATGTTTAATTATACTCTCGATTATACTTTTTCATTTATACATAATAAAATTTTATTTTCAAAATAGATTTATGTCATCTTCATTGAAATAATTGTAATGGTTTAATAAAACATGATTTGAATTACTTATCAGCACACAAAATTAAACAATGTTTATATTAAAAACTTGCCTAATAGACACACAGATGTTACAATGAAAAATCAAAGTGAATTATATAGAATCGTGATAGAATCGGAAACACAATTCAAAATATGTCAAATTCATAAATTTACGTCAAATTCAAATGTTTCCCACGCATCCTTATTTCCCACCTCAGAAAAAATACGTGGACCAATAGTTGCTTAGTAATAAAAAATTCAAATTCTTAAAGGGACGTTCGCGACATCTATTGACTGGAATTGAGTACTAGTGACAGAGGCCCGGCACTTGCCATATAAGTTTCTAAAGGTTGATTATTATTAAACAAATCATATTCGTTGCTATAATTTGTGTAAAACGTCAAATTTACTGTCCTGAAGCTTCAAATTAAATCAAATTGTATAATTTATTTTGTTATTCTAAAGTGTTGCCTTACAAACCAATGGATGTCATTAATGTGCCATTTGGAGTTGTATTTATGTGAAGAAGACCTAAATCCTAAAATTTAAATGCCAAAATGCGACATCGGACACAGCCTTAGAAATGTAACAAGTGTCAAAATTCCAGACAGGGAAAGTCAAAAGCCTAAGTGTCAAAAATATTCTTAAAGCAAAATACTAGAGTTTTAGGCTGATGTTACACTTTTATCATCCTAATATCTAAATCCTAAGTTTATATGCCTAAATAACGTCATTATTTAGGATTTTAAAAATTAGATTTTTGCAGGAGCGCACTATGTCTGCCTTGAAGTTAACACGCAATATAATTTGTACAAAACGTCAAATTACTGTCAACGAATAGCTTCTATAAGTTTCTATTTTATGAAATTTAATATTAACATTTAATCTGAAGCATCAAATTAAATCGAATTGTATAACTCCTTATTGTTGTTCTAAAGTGTTACCATACAAACCATTGTATGTCATTAGTGCGCCATTCGGACTTGTGTATATGTAACGAAGATATAAATCATAAATACTAAATCCCAAAATACGACATCCAATACAGCCTTAGAAATGTAAGTGTCAAAATTCCAGATAGGGAAAGTGAAGATGGAACTAAGTTTATGAACAATGAGAGTGATAATTTATAACGTTTTTATATTGATGGATATTACAATCAATAATAATCGTCCCGTGGCCGCGTGCCTGAGTGTCTGGTCACGAACCTGGGGGAACCGGGTTCGATCCCGACCGACGCCAAATATTTCGAATTTTCGAAAAGTGACCCCTGTGGTGCACTCTCCACGCCAGCAATGAGTGCCCGTGAGGTGACGCCTGGTAAGCGCCCACACGGTATAAATATGTCATACTTATTACCGATGTCTGCGATAAAGCAGATTGTGGCACACTCAGAAATGGGTAATATGCCGTGATGATATATTTATTTATTTATTTATTTATTTATAATAATCGTGGTGTTTATTATTTTTTCCGCAATCGTTAGCAAAATTCATTATTATTCAACTTAAAATAGTGAGCAAAGTAGCATATTGAATTACAAGTGAGCAAAGTAAATAACTTTCTTCACAAGTTAGCAAAATGCATAAGACTACAATAAATATGTTGTTAAAAATATTAGGAATTTAAAAAATTTAAGCTTCTTATGCTTCAGCATCTGATTTTCTTTATATATTTTGATTTACGAAAAATATATTTAAAGTTGATCAATAGGTATAGAAAAACAATATCTCAATACCTATAATCAGTCAATAATCATATGTTTATATTTATAGGTTAAGTGAAAAATATATTTATACATAGTGAATAAAAAACTTTTATTTACATACAAGTATTTTAAAATAGTATGTAATTTTATATTTATATACAGTGGTGCAAGTGCAACAGTGTGAAAAGAGTGGAATTTGGCAAAACTGAATAAATATTTTAAAATACTTCAAATTTCCTTGCCATAAAATATTATGTACATAAATTTGGATTTCGTTAGGTAATATTTTTAAAAATAAAACAATATTTAAAAAATTATACACTTACTTACACCAAGTGTTTTCTTCAACAAATTTTTCGTTATTTAAATATGTTTCACCAAGTGCCTACCACCGAATCTCTCAACATTATTAGAAATGGACTACTTTGCAGCATCAAAATAAAACTTATGCTGTTTGAAATATCATTTAATATGCATGAATCAAATTAACATTTACACTTATAAACTGAAACAACACTGAAAAGCGAATTATGAGCAAATCACGGTGAAAATTAATGCAGACAATAACGTAAATCTGACTGTGCAATTACGTAAATATGTGCTGTTTTTAATATCGGTTTCTGTGCAGAAACTTTTTGCCCTTGATAAAAAATATAAGCACTCTTGATAAATTTAGGCTCATGTTAAAATATATTAAATGATCTTGCAAGCAGTACTGCCCGGTTTTATAAAGAAAATTAACCTTCACTTAAAATTTACTTCCTCAGTAAATTTAATGAAATGAAAAAATGCAATGCGTTTTTTTGACAGCAATGATATGTCATAAGAACAGAGAAACTGATTCGAATTTGATCATTTCATTAAATTTACTTGTCAACTAAATTTTAAGTGAAGATTAAATTTCTTTAGAAAACCGGCCCTAGGCCCGATTCACAAAAAGGTCTAAGCTAATCCTCATTTTTGAATTAGCGAATTCTACTCTAATTTTGGCAGTTTATAATTTAAAATATAGTCTAATCTATTCCTAGTATCTACCTTTATTGGTAATATCAGGAAAATTAAATTTTAAATTCCGGAATAGAATAGAATTCACTAATCCAAAAATGAGGATTAGCTTAAACTTTTTTGTGAATCGGACTGTATAAGTTTTATTTTAATCTGGATCAAATCGTGATCTATTTCCATGCTCGTAAGTGTATATGTGTATTTCAGGAACTTTGTTGTTTAAAAAATTATAAAAATATTTCATTATTTATGTGTTTTGTTCATATTGTTTTTAAATATATAAATAGGTTTAAAAAACAACAAAATAATCTGTATTTGTGGATCTTGCAGTCTATTTTACTCCAAGAATAACAGTTTAGGTTTAGAGTTTAGATAACATATTTGGTAATTGACAAAAAAATGTCAAGTGTCAAAAAATAAAGTCTAGTTTACATATTATGTTCGTGAAATATTTTTCTGGAAATACATATTTTACAAAATCTTTCATAAAAATTTAATTGCAGAAGTAATTTTCTGGGCATATCATTTTACTTTTTACTCCGGAAAACAAATTACTCAATAAAACAATTAGAAACTCATTAGCAGACTTTTTTCTCTTCTTTTACTTGTCATCGTTGCAATGCATTAACTTTCTTACCGTTGAGTGATGCATATTCTATTTTAAAGCCATAGTTTCATTTTCATAGACTTAAGCAAATAACGTTGAAAGCTTTCCTGAGATTATGTGAAAAAACACTAAAATCGGCGAGTGAATACAGTAGTAAATTTTATCGCCCGGAATGTCGTAAGCAGTAAAGTTTAATTTCAGTTCTGATTGGAAATAGTTGTTGTAATTTTGCTTGTTTTAAGTTCTATTAATATGGAAAAAGTTTAATTTTGTATGATATCTATTTAAAATTGGCAAATCGAAAAACAGATTGTGCTAAAATGTGGCAAATTTTGTTATAAAAATAAATATCAAAGTTATGTAATGTGAACATCTTAATTTAACGATGAATAATATTTTCTAAAATTGTGGAAAACAATACGAGACAAAAGCATGGAATCATTTCTAATATTACATAGAAAAATAAATTTGCAAACACCATTTACTTGGCCAAAATTTTGCTAATATTTCTTGCTGCATTTAAAATAATTAATTAGTTTTCATGAATACTTCTTTATATTTAATCTAAACAAATCTACATACTTTGCCAATGAAGTTCTATATTCTTTAGATTGTTTTCAAAAATGATAATGACTGAAGTTAATAAAGATTCACAAAATATGTAATGAATCCAACCGAAATAAAACTTGAAAATTATTACAACTTTACAACAGCTTTGAGTGCCCGTAAGGAGACGCCTGATAGACGCCCTCAACGGTGCAGATCATTACTGAAATTTGCCCAATAAAAGCAAATCGACACACCCAATAATAGGTAATAAGCCGTGAGTGAATATAGAGTTATTTCATGAAAACTTCTTTATATTTAATCTAAACAAATCTACATGCTTTGCCAATGAAGTTCTATATTCTTTAGATTATTTCAAAAAATGATAATGACTTAAGTTGATAAAGATTCACAAAATATGAATCCAACCGGAATAAAATTTGAAAATTATTACAACTTTACAACAGCTTTGAGTCCCCGTGAGGAGACGCCTGATAGACGCCCCCAACAGTGCATATCATTACCGAAATTTGCGAATAAAAGCAAATCGGCACACCCAATAATAGGTAATAAGCCGTGAATGAATATAGTTATTTATTTAATTAATAGTTTGTTTATAATTAACTAAAATAACTTCTGGATTTTTCAAAAAATTGTTGAAATTATCTACAACTTATAATTTTTATTACAATATTCTTTTGAAAAATCTAAATTCGGTATTTAAGTTTAGATTCAATTGTTGGGCCAATTTTTGTAATACTTTTTGTTATAATATCGGACAAGACTATTGTAATTTTTTAAAAGTATGATAAACTCAATGATGTTTCGAATTGCTCACAAAAAGTTTTGCCAAAGTTATAATAGTTATTTGTGCATACGAGACTTTTTCCACTACAGTGTAGAATAAGTGTATTGATAATTAATATTTACAATAAATAAAGCTATTACTTTTTACCTCCCGCTACCCTAGGTAAGGGAGGTATAGGGATCGTGCTAAAAATCACATATAGAGATTTTAGTGAATAAGCACGTTTTGATGTCCCCAGAACCCGATTTTAACATTTTTACAATGATGTCTGTGGGTATGTATGTGTGTGTGTATGTGTGTATGTGTGTGTGGATCTGGTGGACACGATTACTCAAATACTATCAATCAGAAAATTTTGAAATTTTGTATATCCATTCTACACTAATATGGGAAGAGCTGATTAGTTTTCAGTGTATATCGGATAACCGGAAGTATCACTTGTACAAGTTTTTAACAGTTTTTCTTGAAAAAAATTCGTTGAATATAATTTTTCAGCAACTTTTACTAATAATAATGAAATATAATGGTACAATCTTCCATTCTGCGATAATGCATTTAGTAAAAAACTCTAAATAACTTTAAATATAAATTAATAATATAATTTATTTTCATATATCATTTTGCCCATGCCTCAAACAAAAACAATATTTTAATAACAATTTTGACATATTTAAACAAATGTCACTGTCAGGTTGCAATTATATTAAAATTAATAGTGAAACCGTGTTAAGGAGAATGTAAAAAAATTAAGGTTAGTAAAAATAATATATTTTCAATCGTACATAAATATATTAGAATTACTATTGATTTGCTTCATTGGCTTCCAGAATACGGGTTTGAAAAGACTTTGTGTCAAGATGCAAGTACTATTTTGATTTTTGTTAAGTGTTTCTATTATTTTTGTCAATATTTGTGAAATTTATTTTGTGTATGATATATTTGTTAAATGTAAAATAAAAATTATGTGTGAATGCAAAAATATTTGAACATAATGGCTGCTTTCTTTATACTGCGTGGTTAAATACCCAGCGGGTATCAGATTTTTCTTATTCATATGAATAAATGAAACAAAGGATATTTCCGAACGATAGCAGGAAAAACATCTTGTATAATTGCCCAAGTAACACCAGAAAAAAAGCCAACTCCAACCTTCCAGAAATTCTGGAAAAGTGCTTGTATTTACCGTGTGTTCCTCCCGTTCTGTCCATTCTTGAAAGAACTCCATATTCCATAACTTAGTTTAAACAGTTTATTCACTAAACACTAGAATAGCTTGCACCATATAAAGTATAGAACCACTATTCCAACTATAAATATATCAGAATGCACAATCCCTCTGCGGGGTGTTCCGCCCTGAAGACACTCTCTGTATGACCCAGGTGGGTCGTCGCGACGCTCGCCTGCCGACGGCGCCGCTAGCACTGCAAAGTTTTCTCAACTACGGATTCGTCGGTGCGTTACTTCACATATTTTAGGAGTTTTGTATCGGAATCACAACAGTGGAATGAGCTAGTGGCTAGCTGTGGTTAACGGGTGCTTCTGCTCAGTAACCAACGTAAGAGACAAGAATAAATCCTAAGCCTTCTTCGAAAGGTGAGCGTTCCATTCAAATGCTTCGCAGGTCAGATAGATTGATACGTAATTAAATGCGAATCCAATGGGACTTCCTTCATATTTTTGTATTTATAGCATGACTGACGATCTGTCACCAACTCAGAGCGTACTAGTATTGTTTTTGAACAAAGGTTTGAGTTTGTTTAATGTCTAATGCTTTCTGTTCTGCTGTCCAAAGTATGTGTTTCGACATTTTTATATTTTGAACGCAAGAGTGAGGGACATGAATCATGGTCCAAAATGATCATGGTGAAGGCGACATGAAGTTCTATATGGTTTTCAAAATTATGATTGTATTTTCACAATTTATGATATATTGAGTTATATTTTTTATCATACCATGTTAATTTTAACAGACCTTTGCACATAGAAAGTAAACAAATGACGGGAGTCAAAGATTACGTGTTTGTTATATAAGATACATAGCGTTTGTTTTTTCGAAGTTTAAACGTAAAAATCTGATGTGGTCAACACAATACCTCCCGTTTTTTATTTTTTATTAATTTAAATACATACCTACATATTCTGCAAACTATATTAAGTTCCTTTGCATATATCTATTGCTTTACATGATCCATTTCGTTAATGTGTAGTTGTAAACTAATATTTGACACTTTGATAACACGTACTTATTCACAGTTGTTTGATTTTTAGTACTGCAAACATATCAAATTTATATCGGACCATTCCGTACATCTAATATTTATGTATAATGGAAATAGTATATTGTATAACTAGTGCTGAAAGTTGGATATTTCACACGAACGTTAAGTTTGAGCCACGAGCCGAAGGCGAGTGGTTTAATCACGTGAGTGTGAAATACCCTTTTAGCACGTGTTGTACACGATATTTTTCCGAAGACCCCAAAAAATAAAACAATATAAAATTTTCATAAAAATATTAAAACAGATTATGTTTACATCATTGCTAGCAAAATTCACCAAAAATTATGTTAAAATCTGATAAATCAGGGTCCAGCCTTCATAATCCGTGTAAATTTAACAAATTATTTACAACTGTCAAATTTTTACATACAAATTTTTAGGTTAGTTCGCTCAGTTATCGCAGTGTGTGATAAAATCATATCACACAGTTGCGGACGCATCTGATTGGCTAACGAGCTTTCATTTCACACAGCTTTGGTAGTGATGTGCAATGACCAATTTTCAGTAATAGTTTAGCGTGTGAATTTATGTACTTTTCGTAGTGGTCGTCGGAAAAATATATTATTTTTTACTAACCTTAATTTCATTAGACTCAATACAATCTTCTTAACACAGTTTCATTATTAATTTTAATGTAATTGCTTCCTGGCAGTGACATTTGTTTAAATATATTTAAAGTTATTTCAAGTTATTTACTAAATGTTATTATCGTAGAATTGAAGATTGTAGCTATATATCCAATTTTTATTAGTTAAAGTTGCTAAAAAATGATTTTTAATAAATTTTTTACAAGAAAAACTGTTAAAAGCTTGTATAAATGATACTTCCGGTTATCCGATTTACACTACAAACTAACGAGCTCTTCCTACATTAGTATGGAATGGGTATACAAAATTTCAAATTTTTCTGATAGTATTTGAGTAATCGTGTACACAGGATCCACACACACATACACACACACATACATACCCACAGACATCATTGTAGAAATGTAAAAATCAGATTTTTAAATTCAAAATAATTAACAGTTTTTTTTTTGTATGACCTCTTTAATTTTATTACCTACCGTATGATAATATTTGCGTTAAGTTTTGTTTACACCAAAGGCAAAAAATTACCATTCGATAAAGTGGTACTTTATTTTGTATTCTTTATTGAAACAATATACAATATTTACTTTTTGTTTATAATATACTTTACATTAGCTTTTAAAAGATAAAACCTGTGTTTCTATTTCAAATCGAAAAGTGTAAACAAATCGATCGAATCTTACAGAATCCTGGCATTATCTTATTCATAATATATTTTTGGATTTTTATGTTTATTTTCATATGTGATTCACTTGATGTTCAATACAAAGTATAGACTCTTCCATGAGCCAGACCCGGAGTTAGATATGAAATATGTCCTCCCACGAAATGGGATCAAAAGTGCGACTCATTTTCGAAATTTACTTTGTAGTGTGCACAGAAGAAATTTTAGAATAATTTTCTGAAACTGCCACAAGGAACTGATTTTATTTGCATATTAATAAAAGAGGTTTACGATTGTCGTAAAACACTTACGCTGTCAAATGCAATTTTCGTCAGGCTAAGTAAGTAAATATTTTATATTCTCATTTCTATATAACTTTTGTGTGTACTAGGAACTTATAGCTTTCATGATATTCGCAAATTTACAGTAATTTTAGAGCACATTAAATACTAACATTTACAATGTCTCTTCGAAGTTTGATTAAAAAATAATGAGAATTTTTATTTGTTTCAACAAGTAATGATTTTTTTATCAATGTTAATAGTTTTTCCTTCAAAGTATTTCCCATTAAATATAATGTCTTTCTGCGAACATTATTTCCAATAAACAAAACACTTGTAGATTTCATTTTGTAGTATAGCCTTCAGCTCCTTCAACGATTTTGCCTTTAGCTTCTCTGTGGTCGCAAAGCATTGCCCTTTCTATGTCTAAGGTAAATGCGGTGAGAGAACAGGCCCGTATGCCTACTCTGTGGCGTCACAGCGAGAGGCGAACGACAAAATTGTAAGCATAAGAAATATACGGAATTTTTAATAAATAGGATTACAATAGATATTTATACACCAAGTGAGCTAAGATAATGTTTATTCATGAGAAGAAAGTTTAGCTGACGAGCCCGTAAGGACGAGTGAATAAATTTCTTCATGTGAATAAATATTCTTAGCTCACGTGGTTTATACATTATTTTATTCAATTTTGACGAAATAATAATAATAGTAATAATAAAAACCATTCTAATATTTAATTTTGACAAAATAAAAAACTAATCAGTTAGTAGGCTGTGCATGACAATCGTCGATGATAAACGTTAAATCATCTATTTAAAAATCTTTATTGTCTGTCATTTGTATCGTGAA
Source organism: Ophonus ardosiacus (assembly GCA_943142095.1). Classification (NCBI taxonomy): domain Eukaryota; kingdom Metazoa; phylum Arthropoda; class Insecta; order Coleoptera; family Carabidae; genus Ophonus; species Ophonus ardosiacus. Next base: position 7,968,750 of record OW964824.1, read on the forward strand.
AAATAATGAAAATGGCTGATAATGTCCGATAAATACCGTGGTGAGTGTTATTTTCGAGCTTAATGTTATTTTAAATACATTATTTGTTGCAGAGTGAGTTAAAATTTTGTGAGAGTGATTTAAAAATGTTTAATTCACTTGTGAATAAATTATTACTTATAGTTGTTGCTATAGAGTTAATAATGACAGTTTAAAATGTTAAAATTGAATAAAATGTGATTTATAAATACAAACAATTCTTAAATATGTGTAAAAAAACAGGAAACACAAAATGTCTCAAACCCTCAATCTAACTAGAAGTGTATAGTAAGAATATAGAACTATTTATTATTTCATAATAATTACAATAAAAATCGCAAGATTATCACATTACGATCACGATAATGCAACTATTGGTATACAGGGTGTCCCATTTAAGGTACGAATGCATTGGTATCTCGAGAACCGTAAGAGCTACGATGTTGGTTAAATTAGACAAAAGTTGCCCCATTAGGAGGCTATTTTAATGGTGTTTTGTTATTTGCGAAAAAATGCATAGGTCACTAGATATAGGTGAAAATGTAAATTTAGCGATTTTCTTCTTTTGCTTATAACTTTGTTATATGAAATAATACGAGATTCTGGTTTGCACTTTCTTAAGGCACTTTTGTACGGTGAATTTGCAGAAGTACTCAAAAAAATTTTATATCTAACCATTTACGAGTTACTGACAGCAACTTTTATTTTTCATATTAAGCTGTGGCATTTTTAAATAGAGATTTTTTTTAGCTTTACAATGATATAAAACAATAATAATTTATTTTTATAATTAACAGAAAAATGAACAAAAATTGTTATTTATACTAAAATTGAATTGAAAAAAGTAAATCGAAGGCTGCTATGGAAACAACGAACAACAAAAAAGTGCAACAATTGAATTTCTGAATTTTACTTGACAATAGTAGATTATTACGAGTAATAAACGAACTTTGACAACGAATGTAACAACTCAATATATCATATTTTTCTCAACGAGAAAAAATCATTTTTATTACTCGTAATAATCAACTTGTACAGCGACAGTTCCCTCAGTTATAGCAATATATCGTCATTGTATAATAAAAAAAATTTGGAATGCATTTTACCATGTGATCGTGCTTGAGAAATGTATCAGTAAATTTTTACGTAAACAATTCGGAATTACAGATGGGTCTTGGCAGAGTAACCAAGGATCAAGGTATGTAAACGTAGTCAAAATGTTATAATGGAAATCAAATAAATGAATTCGTGTCGAAAGTGAGACGTTGATGGAACGGTATTCGACTTTGCGGTTAACTTTATGGAAAATTTGCAAATATTTCGCACATGCAGACATTAAACTACAGAGTGATCGAACAGAACTGATTCAGTTGGCAATAACAAAAAATTACTTGAAATTGGTAACACTGATACAAAATATTAATTTCCTGTTGTTGACAGTAACATTTGAAAATTTAAATTTGGGCATATTTACAATTTTTTATTAAAATGTTGTTTCCCTTACCAACGTACTTTTATTTCTTACATTACCCATAAGCAGTAATCTAGAGTATTTCACTCAAAATCCTATTAGCTGTCAGGCCCCTGCTCTGACATAACCTATTTGTATTTATTGTCAAAATGACAAGTCACACAGTATTTCTGCTTTCACCTGGTGTTGTATAAACTGATGAATAAAAATGTCCCCAGAAATTCTGGGAATCTTTGCAGAATGGGCTACTTGCGTACCTTTTTTTTATTTAATATTTTTGAAGAGAAGGTAAAAACTTGCTACCCACATTTTTCCTTTTGACAAAATTTTTATTAATTAGCCAGAAAAAAATAATGAAATTTGATTATTTGAATTCCCGCCATGTATGACGTAGAATTACGCCGCACCAATGAATAGTCGTAAAGCCACAGCGTGGTGCCGTCCCACAGTAATGGTATGTTTGTGCGGGTAATGTAGATCACATGTTTGACGTTTCAATAATAGTTTGGAGGTTAGTATTTTAGTTTATCTTTTTGGTATCGATATTTTAAATTACAAATAACTACCTATGTGTTTATAAAGTAATTAATGTATTTGAGAGACCAGAGAGAGAGAAAAATGAACTAATGTCAAATTCAAATTAAAACTTTCTCGCGCGCCATGCCATCTATTGATAACATTCTTAAACATGCTTCCCCTCCCCAGTTCAATATAAAGACGTCACAAAAAAATTCTTTCTTAATTTAATAAAAAACAAATAATTATTTTAAAATAAAATTTATATTTTTATATATATTTTCAATATAACTTTACGTATATATAGTATGTTAGAAAATTCAACCGCGGTTATCGTGGTAATTTTACATGGTAACTGAAAGGTTACGGTTCTCGCGGTAAGCAGTCGAACGCATTGGTAATTCATGGTTATTAATAGCTGTCAAAATCATTTTAATATACATTGCAAGATACTTTTGTTCGATACTACTTGTTTTTGGTATCATAGTAGGGTAGTTGTTTTTAGATCAATTTATATTAAGTGACGATAATAGTTCCGATGAAGATGAAAGAGGTCATTTACATATATTTGTATAGGTACATACCACTAATAATTAATTTCATACTTTTAAGTTTTCAATAACAGAACATGCATACAAAATTATTTGTATTTACATCAAAAGTTAGGTTAGACTACAAATTACCACGAAAACCGTGCTCTGAGCACGGTAACGGCGGTAACTAAAATTTACCACACATTTCAGTTACCGCGTTCGAAAATAGTACTGGTAACCTGAAAAAATTTACCGGTAACGTCGTGGTTCAATTTTCGAACATAGTAATAGTGACAGAAATCGGATTTTCAGTACCACGCAAGTAGCCCATTGTATTGCCAACTACATCGTCTAAATCCTAAATTATCCCGTAAATCTAGTGATTACTTAGGATTTAACAGCCCGATTCACAAAAAGGTTTAAGCTAATCCTCATTTTTGGATTACCGAATTCTACTCTAATTTTGACAGTTTATAACTTAAAATTTAATCTAATCTATTCCTAGTACCTACCTTTATTGATAATATCATGAAAATTAAATTTTAAATACCGGAATACAATAGAATTCACTAATCCAAAAATGAGGATTAGCTTAAACTTTTTTGGAAATCGAGCTGTTAGGAATTAGATTTTAAGGTTTTGCAGGAGCACACTATGCCTTGAATTAAATAAATCATGTTCGTTGTTATAATTTGTAAAAAACGCCAAATTTACTGTCAAAGAATAGCTTCTTAGCTTCTATTTATGAAATATAATATTAACATTTACTCTCAAGTATCAAATTGAATCGAATTGTATAATTTATTTTTGTTGTTTTAAAATGTTGCCATACAAATAAATGGATATCACTAGTGTGCCATTCGACTTCGACTTCAACTTCAAGGCATAGTGTGCTCCTGCAAAACCCTAAAATCTAATTCCTAAAATCCTAAATAATCACTAGATTTAGATTTAGGGTGCAACATCGGGCACAGTCTTAGCTTCTATTTATAATATATAATATTAAGATTTACTGTCAAGCATCAAATTGAATCGAATTGTATAATTCATTTTTGTTGTTCTAAAGTGTTGCCATACAAACCAATGGATATCACTAGTGTGCCTTTCGGAGTTGAATTTATGCGAAGAAGCCCTAAATCCTAAATACTAAATGCCAAAATGCAACATCGGACACAACCTTAATAAGAATAATAAACATTTATAGCTCAAAATAATATTTCAGGCGTGTTTACCGAAAAATTATAAACTAAACGCCCTTGACGCCATGATAAACTAAGTCGAAAATAACATAAAATTCGCAAAATGAATTATACTCTTTGCGTTTCGCAAACGAAAATGATGGACCCCGGTCGCCAAAGATTAGCGATAGTAGTTCTCTGGCAGAAGTGCAGCGCACGAGCCATGACTTTATCGTCAAGAGGTTCAAAGCAGGAGTAATTACCTTCACAAAGAATCTGCGCAAATCATATTCGAAGAGTGGGAGTTTCTTTCATGAGTTATTTTCAACTTTGATATTTTATACAATTGTGCAGTTAGCAATATAAAAATAAAAGGATGAGCTAAATAAAGATCTTTATAAATGTCATTTTAACATTCTCTTTACAATCAAATCATATTACTACCAAGTTTATATCTCTACCCATTTTTGAATTATTATATACAGATAGATATACAGCATATTACTACCAAGTTTATATCTCTACCCATTTTTGAATTATTATATACAGATAGATATACAGAAGGTATAGGGATCGTGTTAAAAATCGCATATCCCCAGAAAATTATCACATGAATATACATTATGTATACTCATATATCAATACTCTAAAAATTCGTACACTTACGTAACAATATCTTTACAATCAAATAATATTACTACCAAGTTTATACCTAAAGTCAATATACCCCACATTTAGATAAAAACTTCAAAATTTTCAAAAATCTAATTTTTATGTATCTAGATACTTCTCAATGCGCTGATTTCAAATTTTGAAACCGCAGGTCGATATTTCTTTTCATTCTCGAGATATTTATATTCAAAGTTTTGCTCAAAACTGCCCATTTTTGGGTATTAACCCAAAAATGGGTCAAGATATGAATTTGGCGACAACACCATTCGATTCTACAGGCAAAATTACATAAGTACACCAATTTTCAGAATTATTGAACACCGCATACAGTCTCTAAAGCAAAATAACTCAAAATGACCAAAAATCGCAAAAATCTAAGGTGTACCCCTTACGATTTTTTCAAATTTTGGCCATTTTCAGGGGTTTTCAAGATTTTATTCATAAAAAATGAACCGGTTGGACAAAACTTATGAAAATTGCTATACTTATGTATTTTTGTCCGTAGAATCGAATGGTGATGTCGGCAAATTGATATCTCGGCCCATTTTTGGGTTAATGCCCAAAAATGGGCAGTTTTGAGCAAAATTTTAAATCTAAATATCTCGAGAACGAAACGAGATATCGATCTGCGGTTTCAAAATTTGGAATCAGCGTATTGAGAAGTATCTAGATACATAAAAATTAGATTTTTGAAAATTTTGAAGTTTTTATCTAAATGTGGAGTATATTGACTTTTGGGGCAATAGACATAAAAGTATTGAAATAAAAATGGATAAATTCTATAAAAAAGTTTCTTGCAAAAGATTATATAAGTATTTCCAGTAGAAATGACACTGAACTTTGTCAGAATTATCTTAATATAGGTAGTAGCTACTGCTATGGTTATAGCATAGTTATCGACGGAGAAAAATTTATCACGCACAGACACTTATACAGACGTCATCTAAAACTAGTAAAATCGTATTCTATGGACCGTAAAACGTATTTATTCATTAAAAATTCCATCGAATTTTTTGACCCTTTACCTTACTTAGATACATAAAAATTAGATTTTTGAAAATTTTGAAGTTTTTATCTAAATGTGGGGTATACTGACTTTTGGGGCAATAATTCAAAACTTCGTAATAATATTATTTGATTGCAAAGAGAATGTTACGTAAGTGTACGCATTTTTAGAGTATTTGAACAACTTTGTGAATTTTTAGAAATAGAAGTATTGAAATTCCTCTGAAAAGATTCTATAAATCCAATAAAATTATAACATGAACATATACTATGTAAGTTGCATTTGACAATTCCTTCTTTCTTCTGCTTTCTCCAATTTTATTAGGGGCCACAAATATATCCGAAAACATTTCGTTCCAAAATAACAGCTCTTTGAAAGTGGACCTGATCAGACACATTTTTATTAATTAAATAACCAAAAATAAAAAATTCCGTAAAAAAATTGTATCAATTTTTTGAAAAACTTCAAATCTCATTACTTTTTGTCGTATGTTTATAAAAAAAAATAATGGGAAATCCGACAATAAACATATTTAGAAATATTTGTACATCTTGATCTTAAATATTAATGTGATAGTTAATTTTTACAAGTTGGTATTTTATAGCGCTTGTTTAGTGGTATAAATCAGATCTATTAGATTTTATTTTTAAACTCCAATAAAATCCATTTGAATGTTGATAATCGTGATCGTTAAGCAAATATATTTGTTGACAAAATTGAGAGCGGTTAGCCGAATAGCCGATCTTCGGGGTTGAAAATAGCTCGTTATAATGTCAGATAGAATTAACTACTGCAGCTGTTCGTTAACTTCCGTCATTTTGGATTCAACAGAGCGTTTTGGATTTCGACAAAGAACCTACAACCATTATACGCTGCAATATTTTTATATTTGGACATCCTATGATTTTATTGCTCCAAAAATATATATTTCAAATTTATAGATGTTCTTGAATTTATTTATAATCTTTATTATATTGATTCAAATCTACCAAGCCTTGAATCGCGCGTAATTTATTGTCTATTTCCAATATAAAAATAAACGAAGTGAGTCAATGTTGAAAATCATTAGAAACTACGGAAGTTTCCTAAATCTTGATGGATTATGGTTATTTCGGGTTCCTGGAGAACTGATGCCTAAAATATATTTAGATTAATTATTGTTTTGACTTCAGGGAAACAGTTTCACTTTTGGTATCGATCCTGATTTATTTTCTCATATGATCTATTTTCGGACGTGCAAGCAAGATTTATAGTCAAATAAATTGGAAAACAAATTTGAGGACTGTATACTAGATTCTAGTCAATGAAAAACGAAAATAGCTATTTATGTATTAAGAGTGCACAATGGGATATTGTCCTACGTCGCACGGTATTCTTTTAAAATCGACAATGACCATTTGCGCTTAAAACAAACACAAGATTTTTTCTACAGTCGCCACAATAGGGTCCACCATTATAACAAAAAATAATATAAAGTACACTTTATATTTACAGTACTACTCAATAGATAACAATAATATTTTTACCTACCGCTTTACCACGTTTTAAGGTCCCTAGAATCCAATTTTAACATTTTCACGATGATGTCTGTATGTGTGTGTGTGTGTGTGTGTGTGTGTGTGTATGTGTGTATGTGTACGAATTTTGTTTCCACTCTAACTCAAATACTATCATTCAGAAAATTCTGAAACCTTGCATTTCTGCCCTATTCTAATAGGAATAGATGCCATTAGATTTTGGTGTAAATCGGATAACCGAAAATGGCACTTTACTTGAAGCTCATAATGGTTTTTCTTCAAAAAATACCATTAAATGCCATTTTTTCGCATTTAATGTCATTGTAAAATTATAGATTATTGAATTTCGTACAGGTATACATTAATACTTTTTCTATATAATCTAATCACTTCAAATTAATAATAGTGACATATTAAATAATAAAGAAAATCGTAAATAAAGCAGTAGTTATATACAATGGAACATAATATAGTTAAAGCATTACTAAATACGTAGGTATATATTTAAATTAATAAAAATTAAATAGCGGGAGGTTTTGTGTTGGCCACATCAGATTTTTTAATTTTGATTTGTAGTTATATTTCCATTCTTTTTGAACTATTGCTTCAATCTTATCTAAGAAACTTTAGTTTATGTAAATGGATGCCCTATTTTATTTCTGTATTCATTTACACAGCTGTACGGCATTTTGTTTTCTTATGTAATATACTGACAGAACAGTCATATGTCAGATTGACTTGTTGAGGTGGTAAATGTGTAAGTAACTACAGCGCCATTAGTTCCTGACTAAACGTTCACATTATGACATTTCTCAACATTTTATAGTTGGAAATTCGGACAGCGAGCGTTTTACGCTCATGCGCGACAAAGTGACATTTTGCATTGACAAATGCAAATGCCTACTTTGTATAAGGACTGTAGAATAAATTCTTTAACGAACTTGTTCTCAATAAAATTCTACGCTAATCTAAATTTTTCCTGGTAAATGATTTAAAAAAAAGACTAGGCTAATTCATTCACTCACTTGTTTTCATTTTTATAGCAAAAAATCTAAATATAGACTTATTATTGTCTGTTTTTATATGTAAAAACAAACATACAATACAGTAAAATTTATTATATTTTTATAATAGTACATTGAACTGAACATAAATTTAAATTTAGCGCACTTTTAGATTCAGGTCATAAAAGAGTAATTTTTATATTTTGCGTTCATAATGATGTCATTACGAAACTCATTGCGTATGGAAAGTCTTCATTTCGATATGCATTTTTTTTGTTTTAGAAGGTTGGTACTAAATGACATTTACTTAAATTTTCAAACCCAATGTTACCAACTACAACATTACACCTACAAAAATCCCTAAATCAACTCGGTTTAATATAGCAGTTTCTTTAAAATATTTTTATAATTTAAACATTTCATAAGACTTTCTTCGCACTTGTCATTTAGAAAACTCGTCTTATTAAACTCGTTCTTTAATATACTATTTCCAAACTAATTTGTATTTCCATTTATTACCGATATCTGCGATAAAGCAGATTGGCACACCCAGAAATGGGTAATATGCCGTGATGATATATTTATTTATTTATATTTATGATGTAACAATAGCCAACGTAACAACATTATTAAACCAAGTGATGCAAACATAACCTCACTAAACAACGACCAATCATCTGCACTTGACAAATGACAATCTGGGATCCTCCCTCGTTATCTCTAACCACACCAGCCGACCAAAACAAATGAACAGAGGACGGTGGTTGATGCAACAGGTGCAGATTTAAAAATATTTTAAATTTATAGTCAACAGATGAATATTTTAGACGCAAGGCAATAAAAACTATATTTTACTCTTTATTTTCTTCCTAATTGTCTTGACATTTTGGACAGATGATTATTTTTTCCTGTTTATATTTAGGATCTTGCGAAATTTTGTATTTTGTAGGATAATTGAGTCAAAATTTTAGACAGAAGGTATTAATTTGAAATTTAAAAGCTGTAGTAAATGTTTCTTCGCATATTCATATTTCCAACTCTTTAATCTCTTTATAGTTGGCTAAAGAGCAAGAAAAAATTACCTTCATAACTTTTATGATAGGATAACTGTTCATTCAATATGTCATCAAAATGTAGCATGTGGCACCTCGTGACTTTCAAGTTTCAAGTTTGAATATACATTTTAAAAAAGATCTCAGTCGTTATGTGCCACATCAGCTTTTTGATTTCCAAAAAGCGGCACGTGAAAGTATTTGCAAAAAATAATAACACAATTGAATAGAGGTTTCCAAGTTTACGGCTTTTAAAAAAATACTATTGGATATCATTGTTCATCATATATAAGTAATATTAAAGTGAATACAATCGTTAATATTCTGATTTTTATTACCTTAATAAAACTTTAATGGCCAGTTGCGCTTATAGTTATTATTAAGTAAGTAATTAATTAATTTTAATTAATTAATTAATCATTAATTAATAATTAATTTTTAATTAAAAAGTATTAACCAATAAGTAACAAAAAAAGTGGGTATGTATTCAAAATTTTGACAACAATTTTTAAACACTCATATGACTTTTCGTGTTGATACGATTAACCAACAGTTAATATTTAACTACAGAGTGATAAAAAAACTGATTCAGTTGGCAATAACAAAAAAGTACTTAAAATTGAAAACACTGATAAAAAAAATTGACTTCCTATTGTTGACAGTGACATTTGAAAATTTAAATTTGGGCATATTTACAATTTTTTATTAAAATGGTTGTTGTGTTCCTTACCCACGTATTTTTATTTCTTACATTACGCATCGCATAAGGACTAATCTAAAGCATTTCAATCACTCAAAACTACAAATAATATTACTACCAAGTTTATATTTCTACCCATTTTTGAATTAATGCCCCAAAACTCAATATACCCCACATTTAGATAAAAACTTCAAAATTTTCAAAAATCTAATTTCTATGTCTCTAGATACTTCTTAATGCGCTGATTCCAAATTTTGAAACCGCAGGTCGATATCTCTTTTCATTCTCGAGATATTTAGATTCAAAGTTTTGCTCAAAACTGCCCATTTTTAGGTAATAACCCAAAAATGGGTCGAGATATGTATTTGGCGACATCGCCATTCGATTCTACGGACAAAAATGCATAAGTATAGCAATTTTCATAATTTTTGTCCAACCGGTTCATTTTTTATGAATTAAAGCTTGAAAACCCCTGAAAATGGCCAAAAACTGAAAAAAACCTAAGGGGTACCCCTTACAATTTTTGCGATTTTTGGCCATTTTCAGTTATTTTGCTTTAGCGATTGTATGCGGTGTTCAAAAATTCTGAAAATTGGTGTACTTATGTAATTTTGCCCGTATAATCGAATGGTGTTGTCGCCAAATTCATAACTCGACCCATTTTTGGGTTATTACCCAAAAATGGGCAGTTTTGAGCAAAACTTTGAATCTAAATATCTCGAGAACGAAAAGAGATATCGATCTGCGGTTTCAAAATTTGAAATCAGCGCATTAAAAAGTATCTAGATACATAAAAATTAGATTTCTGAAAATTTTGAAGTTTTTATCTAAATGTGGGGCAATAATTCAAAAATGGGTAAAGATAAACTTGGTAGTAATATTATTTGATTGTAAAGAGAATGTTACAATGACATTTATAAAGATCTTTTAGCTCATCCTTTTATTTTTATATTGATTTTGAAGTAAATGTGGGGTATATTGACTTTTGGTTCAATAATTCAAAAATGGGTAGAGATATAAACTTGGTAGTAATATTATTTGATTGTAGAGAGAATGTTACGTAAGTGTACGCATTTTTAGAGCATTTATATATGATTATACGTAATGTATAATTTTATTGGATTTATAGAATATTTTCCAAGGAACTTTTTGTACGGAATTTGTAAAAAATTGTATTATGTTCGTGTTACAATTTTACTGGATATATAGAATCTTTTCCAATGAACTTATGGTATGGGATTTGTACAAAATACATCAAATTAACGGAAAGTCTTGTGCTGGCTACAACAGATTTTTTTTTTTTTTTTTGGACTTATTTAAAATTTACGGGGTATATGGTTTTCGTGTGATCTGAAGAAAAACTGTTGTTGCAAATTCATGATCATTTTGAAATCACACCAAAAGAAATTAGTTGTGAGCTTTTAAGGAGTGGAACAAAAAAATGATATAACGTATTATTACATTGTCTGTAGTTCTTTATAGTATTTGTTTTCTATCTTTACATTTTAATTGTCATATAAAATCTATACCAACCGATTGCAATTGTGCATTTCTGTGTCGATTTCTATTCAGCCGGGCAATTTAAAAGTCCATCAGGTCGTCTGCGTTTAATAGCCAATAAAACAAAACAAATGGAAACTATTTATTACCAAGAGTCAGAATTAATCCCGGTCTTTGATTCGGTGTTGGTATCACACAGTCAACTAGTCTTTGACATTTTTAGTAAACAGTCAATCTATTCCGGGCCTTATTTGTATGTGCAGTCTAATTTAAGCTTGGGAAAGGGCATTAACATTTAGCAGATTACTTCATCTTCATAGGAAAAGCTGCAGATTTTGAGAAGAAGAAACAAGAATTAATCGGTTGATGAAATATCCGAGTGCAGGCGATTAGACAAAATGCAGACAGATGATTATCTTTTTGTGTCTAGCGTTCGCACTATTAATAGAACTACAAAAAGTAATTTATTGCTACAAAATAAACATAAAATATTGCTCTCATTCCAAATTTATATTGTTTGCAAAATACTGGATCAACTGTTTATGCTTAAGTTGCGAGATATTTATATTCAGCGGAAAAAATGGTTTATAACAATAAAATTTATTAGTACATACATATTTCTATTTTAAAATAGATTTCCAATATTCTAATCACAGAAAAATTTAACACTTACAGATAAATATAGAGGAAATATAGGTACTTTTTTCGTAATACCATACTGTCACTATGGTGTAACAGGACTAAAAACAAAAGTGAAAAAATAAAAATAACGGCCGAAGATGTTTTTTTTTATAACAGTCGCCTACAAATTAGAGATCAATGGGGGCTCGATCGAATTAAAGGAAAATAGTAAAAAAAAATACAAATGTATATGCTGAATAACAAATATTAATAAAAAAATGAAATGGTATAATTGAGATATTTCGGAAATAAGGGGTTTTTTGTTATAGTGCTTCGATACGTATGTATATGAAATTCGAAAGGAGGGGCAGTTTTCAAACAGTTTTTATTTTAACATAAATTTCTTGCGTTAAACTTAATAATTTAAATACACCTGAAATTATAAAGTATGTAGACTTATACAGTGTTATAATATTCATTTATTTTATGTAAATATTACTTAAAATAGCATATATTTCAAGAACATTAGGTCCATGATGAAAACAGTTTGATAAAAAAAACACGTAAGCGTGACGTCACGTCAATCTTTTCAAAATTCGGGAGACCATAACTCGCTTATTAATAGGAATTTTTTCACCGGATATAATAAATAAAATTCAATCATTTTTAACCATCAAAAAGTGTATGGCCTTATATAATTATTATTAAGATGAATAGTAGAGTTCATTACTTATCGTATATGACATGAATAACACATAAATAATGTACATCTACTTCATATTATTCATTTATTTGTAACTATAGTTGGCAACATTGATAATTTGTATGTTTATACTGTCAGAGTTATTATTTGACAATTTGAAAAATATGTGCATCGTGTTTAAAACAATTTTGTGCGTAGAAAAGGCCTATGATACGACACAACGTGACCGTAAACGCAAACACAAAATCTGTGAATCTGCCAAAGGTAGCACTTCTAATCTTTATTTATTGTTTGTATATGACATCATAACTACATAATTATAAATAAGGTTAGTATTATAAAATAATTTAAATAGAAATGGACAGTGACTAATATATAGTATTTGTTTGGAGATGTGACAGTTCATTAACATGTCGATAATACAGATTGCAATCTGTATAACTCCTTTCACAAAGATTCTAAAACCTCTGCAAACGTACCAGTACATGACGTCACACATCTAGTTACTTTTATTCAATTTTTATTAATGACGTACATTGACTGCTTGAATGATTTGGGTATACAACTGAACATAGGGAGTTGTCAAAGTCATGAAACTATCAAATGTCGTACGCGTACTTATAGGCTACTTCCACGCTAGGCAAATGAATAATAAGATTTTCGAGATATCCATTTAAAAAATAGGCTACTTGCATGTTGAACATTAAGAAAAAAAATCTGTTGTGGCCAGCACAAGACCTCTCGCCATTTCCATATTAGGCTATATATGTATTGTATTGCACTTCGCATTCGAACCGTCGTTTTATAACAAAATATTACAGAACTTTACCCAAGTATTGTTTTTTATTGTATTTAACATGTCTTCTGCACACATATAATTCTAATTATATCTATTTTATATCATTTTCATGTCAGAGATTATTCCAATTCATTAACCAGAATGGCGGTATTTCTGATGGATATATGCATTTTACCACAATTTTACCTATAATTTCAAATATTTAATTAATAAAACAATAAGAAAAATTAAATATACTTCCCAGAAAAAGCTATCAGAATGTCACTAAAAATGTTGATATTTGACAATGACATGTGTCATGTTATAAACATTGGAATTTGTCAACTGGTTTCCTTAGTGCCTTGGCCTCTGCGATTAGTGTACTCTATAAATTATAGTGTCTTTATCTCTAAATGTATACAAGATATAATAAAAATTTTATGTGTATTAGATGGAGAATTTTATGTTCTTCAATATTTAATAAAAAAAACTGCCAAAAAATTATATTTAGAATTTTTTTTTTAAGAAAGTACTACTTCCGGTTGTTCAATTGTTACCAAAACCTTTTCAGCTCTTCCCAGGAATGTCAGATTGAAGAAACTGCAGTTAAATATTTTTTAAGTCTTATAGTTTTTGAGGAATCGTCCCTCCAACATCCATACATACACACACACACATACACACATCCACACACACACACAGACATCATCGTAAAAATGTTATAATCGGGTTCTAGGGACCTTAAATCGTGCTTATTCACAAAAATCTGGATATGCGAATTTTAGCATGATTCCAATACCTCTCTTAGCGAGAGGTAAAAAGGGAACATCTGTGACAGCGAACAGTTGACAACGCTTGCGTAACAATACCTTTAACGCTCTCAACAGTAACAGACATTGACATTGCCGAAATTTATGAAAAAAAGTAGATTGGCACACCCAACGATAGGTAATAAACCGTGATGATATATTTATTTATTATACAAAAAATGAAGAATATAGAAATACAAAATATTAATGAAATTATCTGTCACCGCTTGTGTTATGATTTGCCTGAAACATCTGGAACATAAAAGGATCAACAATAATTTTCTTATGGCTGGTTTTAGAGTTTTGTACTTATTTTTAAATTCGACAAGTATTTTTAATATTTAGTCATACTCCTGAATGCCAGCATTTCAAGTTCAACTACTGTTAAAAGTATTTTAATAAAGAAATAAAAATAAGTAACAACTGCTCATTTTGGACGTCTTCCATACCCAATTTCTCCACGGAGAACAGTATATTTTACTATTTCTGAATCTTTCATGTTTGCAACAGCCGCATGCAAAATGCATAATATCAAAAACTAAAACATTTTCATCTACATGCAAAATTAATTACTGTTGCTACTGGCAACGGAACAAAATATTTTCCATAAGATCGAACATATTCTTGGCAAAATTTGATTCGAGACGCAAAACCTTTCAACACATCACGTGGAGTTAAATGAATAATTCGCAATAAAGTGGAGATAAACAAACAAAGAGAAGATGGCAGCCTTCTAGAAATAAGTTAAATGCAATAGTATTTTATGCAAATAACAAGAAATAAATATTCTGGTAACCTTGTTCACCCTTGATTCATTTGAATGTTTTGGTCGGAATTTTTTAGACGAAGGTTGCTCGCGTGTCAGGAATTTCGGAAATCACGGATACACCAGGAAGGAACCCTGGCCCTCATAGTTTAATTTTATCCTCAAACCAAAGGATGAATTAAATTTAGAATTCCATGGGCGCCGATAAAACTCTCTACCCGATTTTATATCCAGTATATTATATGGAACTGACAATTTTTACAATATTTACTATTTTCAAAATTCAAATAACTCTATGGTGCTCTTTCCATGACCTCATGGAGTGCCCATGAGATATCTGGAAAGCGCCCTTAACGGTATAATAAGGTCAATCTGCAAATTTATAATTCAGTTATTAAAAAATGAGTTCACATGTGGAAAAATAAAAGTAACAGAGTGAAGTCAATGTTGACCTACAAATCACCTCTAAATTTGACACAAAAAAGAGATAGACATATGAAAATATACGTACAGCCAGTAACAACAAACAAAGAAAGCATTATATATCTGTACAGTTTTTCATAATCTAATTTTAACACAACGCATCAGATATATTTTGATCCATATCCTTTTATTTTAATTTGGTATCACTAAGATAGTGAATTAGTGTCACATTTTGGTCTGTAGTTATAAATTTTTTTTCCAGCACAAGTACAAATTATACAAAGTTATGAATAGAGACTTACGAGCTTGGATTTAAGCTTGTAAGTTTGGTTTGACTAGGCATGTAAAAAATATAAAACCAACCAAATTTGACTTGATTTCAAGGTAGGGTTGTCAGCATTACAAAATTATAAAAAAGGACATTTTTTTCGGGAATCTTATTCTGAATTATGTGTAAGATTTAAAATTTATGAGAAAAAATGCGCCGATTTTTTGAAAATTTTCGAGGTCAAACGTATTTTATTGCAAAGTTAGATAATGTAGAGTTTTTTACAATGAAGCAAATTTAACAAATTGTTAAAAAATTAAAATCATTATTTTATGACTTAAATAAAGTAGTACTAATACATCAATAATTCTAAAATTCTATCGTTATTTCATTACATTACATAAAATGTGAAATAATTATATCATTTTCATATTTATAATAATAAAAAAAATATTATTAATAACAAAATTTACTATAAAAGGACAAATCGCGTCCTTTCCTGGTTTAAAAAAGGCCAAGGACAAAATATGCTCAAAAAAGGACAGTCCTTTCCAAAAAAGGTCAGTAGGCAACCCTACTTCAAGGCAAGCAAAACTTTATTTTTATCAAGCCCAAGCCAAGCTTTAGGAACTCTATTTAAAATTGTACAAGAATTTAAAACAACTGTATACTCCCATATTCTTTGTTATGTTATATATTTTATATTAAAACTTCACTGTATAAACAAATAAGATAATTACGATGTAATATTCTGTTCTATTTCTATCATATTACAAAGTCAGTAGGTAATCATTTTCTAGTGTACTATTTTATCCTCCATTCAACTTCTTGCATGAGCTGTGTGTACAAATGATCATTTACCTAGAATTCTATGATCCATAAACCAATTTTTAAAAAATATTTTTAAAGTTCGTTTAATTTTGGAGCAATACGTGGTATCAAAAAGTCATAATTGTTTTTTGTATAGCTGCATTTGATTTTTAAAGAAATCTATAGCTATACCCAAATCATTCAAGCAGTCAATGCACGTCATCACTTAGTTTAAAAACCTTACCATATTAAAATCACTAATAGTGAAAAATGAAATAAAATGTTAATCATTTTTAACCGTCAAGTGTATAGCCTTATATAATTATTATTAAGATGAATAGTAGAGTTCATTACTTATCGTATATGACGAGAATAATATATAAATAATGTACATCAACGTCATATTATTCGTTTAATTGTTGCTATAGATGGCAACATTGATAATTTTTATGTTCATACTGTCAAAGTTATAATTTGAAAAATATTTGTAACGTGTTTGAAACATTTTTGTGCGTTGTAAAGGCCTATTTATAATAAAGTAATGTTAAACGCAACGCAACGACGCAACGTGACCGTTAACGCAAACAAAAAATCTGTGAATCTGCTAAAGATAGCACTTCTAATCAATCAGAAGAATTCGGTATATTTCTTTGAAATTCGGCTCACTTTTAATTATTGCCTTTATATGGCATACATAAGTATAAATAAGGTTAGTATTATAAAATAATTTAAATAGAAATGGACAGTAACGAAAATATAGTTTTTATTTTGTAGATGTGACAGTTCATTAACATGTCGATAATACAGATTGCAACCTGTATAACTATTTTCCTAAAGATTCTAAAACCTCTGCAAACGTAGTTCTTTTTATTCAATTTTTATTAATGACGTGCATTGGCTGCTTAAATGATTTGGGTATATCTTTCTCACACCAGTTTCTGTAGTAGGCTGCGCGAGAAAGTTACCAGTAGTGTGACGTCATCTGTATCCCTGGAAATAAATTCAAATATCTCGCAAAGTAATTATTAAAAAAATGTTTTTTTTTATCTTAATCGTTATTTATTGAATAGTACTTTAAGGATTAAGCGTACATTTTATTATTTTTTGTTATGGTTTATGGGCCTATTCAAGTGCAGTGACAAGCTGTACAAAAGCTGGACAGAGTATTTTACATTCATAAATTTTCACTCGTACAAATAAATGCTAGCGTAGTACCTACATAAGTTTTCGTAGTACAAAAAACGTTGGCGTACAAAATTCTTAGAATTCCACAATATAAAAAATCAAAGCGTGTTCCAGTTCATTGAAAGAAATACTCGTTTGTAAGATGACAAGTATTAATTTTTCTACAGTAAAGATTTGGAAACTCAAGTTATTACGCATTTTCGCCTAACTAAAAACGTACCTACGTCCTTCGTCTATTTAAACAAAAAAAAAATATTAATAACTCTCATTCAGGGCAAACAACTGCATTAATTTCTGAATGAAAAATATCTATTTCTGAATTTCCGCCGTTTCCCAAGTTCCCAGTTATTTTTTTAAACAT
Organism: Ophonus ardosiacus; assembly: GCA_943142095.1. Taxonomy (NCBI): domain Eukaryota; kingdom Metazoa; phylum Arthropoda; class Insecta; order Coleoptera; family Carabidae; genus Ophonus; species Ophonus ardosiacus. Next base: position 7,986,641 of record OW964824.1, read on the forward strand.
ATTTTCTTCACTGTCGTCATGGGTCAAACGTACATATTTATTTTTGACTTTCCTAAACTAATACATTAATATTTTCCACTCACTATTTCAATGTAAGTATGTTGGGGGCAGTTCCTTCCTAGCATAAGACAATTGTTTATGTCAAGAGGATATTTATCTTGGCCATAATATTTGGCGCTCGCTGAAGGCCATGTAATAATTATTCAATGTTTTGTTCCTAATTTGAAAATTTCACAAAGGGTTTCCGAGTTGCAGACATACTCTTGGAACATAACTCAAGAAAAGAATGACGCTGTAAATGACGACTTTGACTTTATAGTTGCAGTTTTCTATAAAAACATGTTTTTCAAACTAAAATTAGATGTTATTGATTTAATATCTGTACTTTAAATGTTTAGAAAACAACGCACAAAATTGTTAGAAAACAAAACGATAAGCACTACAGCAACCGCATAGTCAATTGTAAATAATATCATTACTTTTCTTTGTTCTGCAAACCTACGATTTAACGACGTACCTATTATAAAACTTCTATTTTGGCTACAAATTTTATATTATTGAAAAGAACTTTAAACATTGATCTTATAAACAAGTGATTAATCCTTGCCTGAACATAATATTACCGGTTTTTTATAAATAATTCCCATAATAGAAATATTACAAACAATTCCTCTTGAGAATTCTCCTTAAAAATTTTAGTATTTTGTTATAATGTTTGTTTAAAAATCGCATATCCAGATTTTAACGAATAAGCACGTTTTAAGGTCCTTAGAACCCGATTATAACATTTTTAAGATGATGTGTGTGTGTGTATGTGTGTGTATGTGTGTGTATGTGTGTGTGTGTGTGTGTGTGTGTGTGTTTAACTATCTATTCCTCAACCTGACATTAATGGGAAGAGCTGAAAAGGTTTTGATAAGAATTGGACAACCGAAATCTCCTAAATATTATTTTTTGATAATTTTTGTTTTGCACAGTGCAGTCTGCACTAATGGGGTATTCCACCATAACAAAAAAAATTTAAAAAATACAATTTAACATAAAGTTTGGCTCAATAAATAATAGTTAAAACAATGAAAACATTTTTTAAATAATTGCTTTACGAGATATTTCACATTTGCTAAAAGGGAAAATTGACGTCATACAATTGTTATCTTTCTCTCGCAGCGTACTCAGAGCAAGGTGTGTGAGAAAGACAAGTATAGGGGAAATGTGAGGTTACACTGATTTCTCAAAAATAAAATACTGTTATACTAGGAACAATTAAGATTTTTTAATACTATGAATTGCTTCAAAACTGAATGAAGTTTTATTTAAAATAATAAAAAAAATTGAGTGGAATAGCCCATGTTTGGAATCAACAGATAAATGTACATTTAATAGTTCTTATTGAATTATTAATTAAATATTTTAAATTGTAGGTAGGTAAGAAATACCGCCAATCCCGTCAATAAATTAGAACCATCTTGAACATTTTAGAAGAGTAGAACAAGATTCTTTATAGAAAGAAAGAATAGATGTAATTAGAATTATTTGTGTGTACAAAAAATGTTAATTTCGATACTTATGTAACAAAACGGAAATAGCAAGAAGTATTGTGCTAGCCCTACAGATTTTTTTTAAATATATTTTTTATTGCACTATAATTATTTAATGTTTATTTAGATGTCTTATTTTATAATTATATATATATATATATATATATATATATATATATATATATATATATATATATATATTTTCTTATTATTATTTATGAATGTGGCTGAGGTGAAAGAAGTGTGCATGGATAGGAATGTGTGGCGAAGGATGATTGTTGCGTAACTATTATTGTGGTCCGGATGCGGTTATTCGCTACCGAAAATCGGTCACTTTAATATGTTCTTGTATGAATGTTATGATGATTTTGGGCAAGGCGAAAGAAGAATGTTTTTAAAGAGTTAAGTGATTCAGTGGAGCTCTTACTTTCATCCCTTTTCTTATTATTTTCGGGTTTTTGCTAACCCACTAAGTGGGAAACGCGTGATTTTATGTATGTTTTTATGTATGTAATTATTAAACAAATACAAATTTGGAATAATACTACCTTTTTTTTAGTTTTTGTTATTTCACATATTTATGTCAATTATTGCCCCTGAAGAAGGCACCAGTTTATGGTGCCGAAACGTTGGGTATTAATAATAAATAAATACAGAACTTATGCCCGTATTCATAAACACTCATAAAAATTTTATACGGTTCGTTATAATATTTATCCAATAAAAACAGTCGACATTGAAAGAAAAATCAAAATTTTATTTGTCAAGTTTGATTCTATTTGTCAAAAATTATAACGAGCCGTTTTGAAACTTTACGAGTGTTTAATAATATGGACATTAAACTAAAAAAAGGTAGTATTATTCCAATTATTAATATGAGTTCTGAAAGATATTTTAATAAATACAAATTTGCATAATTATTAATAAAGAAAGTTGATGCAACACTTTTCTGAAAAATCCTGAATTTTGTTTAAATATGAGTTAACTATATTAACTTAATTATATTGTATTTAATTCAAGAATGTTTCTGAACAAATAAAACTATATGTACTGTGAATTTTAACAAAGTTAATAGTAGATAATTTAGTTTTCTGTTATAAAATCGTTAGTTTTCGATTTATTTTTGTGTGCAGCCCTTTAAAATAAAAACAAGTTCACTCCTGATCGCTATGTTTGCTTGGATGGACGCCAGAGGCCCATCTTCAGGCTCCCACGAAAATTTTATCCAATTTCACTCATTTGCAACAAGTAAACTAATATTTTATTACTAAGAAATGTGGGATTTATTTTCTGAATATTTATGACTACAAATACAAAGACTTTTTTATTAGAAACAAAAATACAATATTGTAAACATTTTTTTTTAATTATTGAGTTGTTCACTGTGAATATATTTTGTAGAAACTCTGTAGTAGAACAGATGATTTGAAGGACCGACACTTATAAAATTTTCTTAAAATAAATATAGCTACTAGCCAAAATTAAATATTTAAAATAACTGTTACTGAAACGAAATATTGAGCGTTGATAATATATAACAAACATATTAGAAGTTTAAAGTAAATGTTTATTAATACATCATTGCAATTAAATATTCTATTCTTGATTATTCCAAATTTATTTCTGGACGGAAAAGTCAAAATCGTAGGAAGTCATGAAAGTAGAAAACAACGTCATACAATAAATTACAATTTTCTACATTAAAATTAAAATTTATTCATAACAGACGAAATCAACTAAAATATTTATAGAAATAAACAATTTTCGAAGCCAAGTGCGTTTAGCGCAAAAATATATTTTAAATTATTGCGAAAATTGTTAACGTCAATTGTAAATACAGGGATTATTTATGATATATAATTCAAAGGAAAACTACTTATAACTGAGATATAATAGCATTATTTTGCGAGGTTGTTACAAGCTTATTACGTACGAACGGAACAAATTACTCAGGACACATCAGGAAAATAGATAATTCCACTCCTACGTAATTTCTGTACAATTAAAGCGATATATACTATACTTTTTCTACGACTACTTGTTTTTTTTTGACATGAAAGCAATTGTCATAATCGCTTACAAAAAAAACATGCATGGCCACCCAAGTAGATAATGTCACGAACTAAGCATGAATTTCGTAATTTTTCTTATTTTTGTGCATGATTGCATTCGTTTCAGTCACTAATTTCCCGCACTCGTTACGAAAATACCTATTACTTACGAGTTTAATGTTTTATTATGTAACAGTGTTTATATTCAGATATTTATACCGTGAGTATTTTTTAACGTGAAACATTGGGTTTGTCATATCCATGGTTACTTAACATTTGATTGACAGCAATGTATTTGCCCGTTCCATTTAAAATGAAACATAGGGAACGAATTTGACATTTGATAAGACGTCAATAGAGGTTAATTTTGTCAATCAAATGTCAAATCATAAGTTATAGGAAAATTCAACGGTTATCTGTCATATTGACAAGATGTCCTTAGAGGTTAATTTTGTTTAAATAATTATACCTGTTTTCTAAAAATTAAATTTAGATGTAGAAAAAATACTGTGTGCACCTTGTGCCCGAAATATGTTTAGTACTCTCGAGTGGTTTTCTGACTCCGTTAAATTTCTTACAATATTTAAGTACGATAAGTACTTCAGTCAGATTCGTTCCCTATGTTTCATTTTAAATGGAACGGGCAAATACATTGCTGTCAATCAAATATGAATTCGTAACCATGGATATGACAAACAAAAAATATTTCACGTTAAAAAATACTCACGGTATAATAAAACATATCATGTGTAATATACATACAACTTTTACAAGGGAATAGAAAAATAAGGTTAAAAATTTAGTTCTCAAGAACGAAAAAAAAAAAATTCCGTTGACCGTTTACTAATACGTTATGTTAATGTATAGAAAATAATTCATTAATGGCCTCTATTAATACATGATTATATTAATAAACGGTAGATACTAGATACCACATAATATTGCTGAACAAATGTCAAAACTTATGTGTCAAACGTTACTAACCTAAAAATTTTTGTCGTGGAATAAAATTAGGTTTTCTAATTCAGTAAGATACGGTCAACGGAAAAATATTGTAACTAACACGTGTGCTAATTGGCGATTAATGATTTCAATCATTAATCACCCTCATTAACACTCTTGATAGTTACATAACTATAAATTAACTACGTTTCTAAAATTACATTTATAATAACCGTTATGACATTATTTGAAGATAAATGCATTATTCTTTACGAAACAAAGGTTGAATATAATAAACAATATTTCGAAATCGCAAAAATATTCTAAACTAAAATGTCAGATAAACATAGAATTACAGCCTTTCATTAAACGATGTGTTCCTCTTTATAGAAATGCCATCTCGGTTGTAGCTGGTCTGTTTGTCATTATATAAATCCTTACTGACAACTGACATGGAAAATCTGTGGCATATTGTCAAATATTTTGCAATAATAATAAAAATATTAATAATAGTTCCCTGAAAGAAAATCTTTTCGAAATTGCACTTTCATGCAAACATTTCCACGTATAAAATATGTGCTCCAACAATTATCATGATATATTTATTGTAAAATGTAAATATTTTACACCTACATGAATTTATTTGTAACAATATTATGATTAGAGTAAAGCTGTTGAAGGTCGAGAAAACTAGAAAACATTCTAAAAATATTTAAATATTATTCTGGGGTTTTTATAGAAAGTCTAGATATTACATTAATATATGAATTCCAAATATTACTGTAGAAATTCAGATATAATTTAGGAACATACCTACAGATACAGAATTATTTGAAGAAAGAAAGAAACCGAAAAAAAATACAGGTAATGAGTCACCGAAATTGTAAACGTAATTTTTAAAACGATTTTTGGTCAAAAATGGTTTACCCTTTATTAAACCGGTTTTTAAGTTGGGGAATAACATAATTGATCCATCAAAATCAAGAACGTAACTCGTAAAACGGTTTTTGATTTTAAAAACCTGTTTCTTTTTATTAAACTGGGTTTTAAGTCTATTAATAATGGTTAATAGTTAAATGAAATGAAGAAGGTAATTTTTTAAAACGGTTTTTAATTCAAAACCGGTTTTAAGTTGGTTAATAAATTGGGTATTCTACCCCAGTTAAAAGGTTTGCTTCCATTTTAGTATAAACAGTAGCTACTTAGTATAATTTAAAAAAAAGTTAAAAGGGTGAAAAAACTGCACTTTTTTTCCTGTTAAAAGCTGTTTAGGTAACTTGTTTTATTTATTTCGGTTAATTATTAAAAATGCTGGCTTCGATTACGGTTAAAAAGAACGTATTAAAAAAAATATATTACAAAGAGTAATTTTAACTGTGTTCCTGAGGTTTTCATACATAGATATTATTTAGGAATTCCAGGTATTACTACAAAAATTAAGGTATTATTGACTTCCAAAGATTTATTAGTTATTTGATAAAAAATATTTGAAAAAAAAAAATGTTTTTCAGCATTCGATAAATATTACTGTAAAATTAGTACTGCACCGTGAGTTTCAGCTAAAATGCAATATTTACTATTATATTATATAATTAATGTATTATTATGGATACCAGTTACACATACTGTATCGTTCCAGATAAAATGAGTGCTTAAAAATAAAAGTTTATCTGAGAAAATCTCAGAGGTCGTGTGGTATTTGGTGAGATAAATTCCAAAGACAACGCAAAATGAAACTTGACACATTAATTGTCACACTGACAGTTATAAACAATAACAACAGTTTATTTACTTGGTAGCGGAAAATTATCGGGGTAACGGGGTTTTATCAGTATAATACTGTTCCCATTGGTTGAATTTTCAAGTGCTTTGCATCATGATTGGTTAAAAACTAGTCTTTGGAATTTATCCCTAGTAACACATTAATGACAGAATTCCAAAAGTATTAATATGTTGTATCATGAAAATACAAGTTTTATTTGGAAAATATGGCAATATGTAGGAAATATTTGAAAAATAATATTCAGATATTCCGAGAAAAGTATCAGATGTGAGTACTATGTAAGTAAACAAGAAAATCAAAGATTTACATACCTAAAATAAAACTAAATTTTCGTGGAAAAGAATTGAAAACTCATAAATTAAGAAAATTATAAACAATTATGTGTGAATTAACAAAGAAATTATTGCAGTGGACACATTTTATAAACATTATACACAATTTTATAACGTGCGTAAATCATTAAAATTATATTTTGGCTTCACAGATCGCCTTGAAGTGTGCAACCAGTGTTACGGTTGAGATATTTTCTTGCCAATATTAAAATAATATTTAACGTTCATACACACACATCTTTCAAATTTAATTTTCTTGATTTATTTATAAACCTCTTTACTTATAGTTTTTATAACCTCATTTTTAAGTACAAAGAAATAATAAATCGTTTAAACACACTTCATCTGCTGTAAAGCCAATCTTTAATTAAAATTAAAAGCAAGAACAGAACTAGGTCATTATCAAACGGATGTTGTAATTCAACATAACAAGCTGGGACCACACGAAATTAATTTTACATTTTAATATTCCTTCGCGGAATGAGTCAAATCGACCTAGGCCTAATTCTGCGATATTCTCTGAAATCACATTCTTGCTATGCACCAAAACGTGGGCTGGGAAATCTTGGCACAAAACGCGAGAAACAATAGAATTTCATGCCTGAAGATGGCGCCATGACGCAATGGAAATAGTTGAAAAACACAACAGCTGAAAGGGAAAATTTTGCGGGGTATGTAATGATGAAAAGGTTACATGTGCATGTGATGTTTAAATCCAGATTGCGCCATTTCAAAAATTGAGATTTGTCCAAAAATTTAATAAACAATATTAATATTGAATAGATCTGTCAAATGGTTTTATTTGAAACTGTATCCAAATTATAGCAAGAGTACCTACGATGCAATTTTTCAATTTTAATTTATGAATTAAAACATTTAAATTTTCTATTATAAGTAGCAGCAAGTACTTCTCTTATTATTCTTATCAATTTTGTTTAAATAAATACTAAGTACTTACAACACAAAGGTCCAGAGTAGGTAGTAGTCAAAATGTTTTACAAGTTGTACTTGTTTACTAGTCCAAGAAATCTATTGAAAAAAATACCCAAACCTCAAAGAAATTGCAAGCGTTTTTACGGAATTCTGTCCAGAAAAATGCGCTGAACAACGTATTAAAAGTTTCCGGAAATCCGAGCATAGGAACTTCCCGCCAAATTAGGAAAAATGGCATATTTAGGTTTTTGACTATTTTCTCGAAAACAATTGCCCGTATCAAAATGTTACAGGAAATAAGGATTCTTACATTTTTTCCTAGGATGAACTGTCGAAGAGTTACGTTAATAGTTATTTACGACACAAGTACATAAATCTAGACTTTAGTCACGAATGGGACAGAATTAAAAAAAAACACACACACACACATACATACGTACGTACATACACATGCACACACACACATACGCACCCACATACGCACACGGATATCATCGTAAACATGCTATAATCGGATTCTAGGGACTTTAAAACGTGCTTATCCACTAAAATCTGTATACGCGATTTTTAGCATGATTCCAATACCTCTATTAGCGAGCCTATGAAAACAAATTTAATATTTGTCATTTTAATTTATTATTCAGTGTCTGCTTCTGTTATTCTGTTATCAGAAAAATTCGACAAATAATTCGCGTCTATAAGAGAATTACTGTATAATATTAAAAATATGCTTAATCATCACTCACAGTCTCCAGACTTTAACCAGATTAAGAAAGTGCGGAAAATTCTTAAAATAAATAGGATTATGAAGCAAAAAAGAATTTCAAATTAATAACAAGTAAAATGGCAGAATATAATGCCATCGGAGACCAAAAATTTGGTAGATTCAATGACTCATCGCTTAGTTACTGGTGGAAGAACCAAAGGAAAACCCTCCAAATATTATATTTCTTTATGAAACATAAATAAATGGTTTATTATTTAAATGTTTTGGTTATCGTACGGAGACTTTTTTGTCATGAAATTATGAATACTTTCAATGTTTACCCCATAATTTAAATAAATTAAGTAAATTATTTGTTTATTTTATATTTATAATAACGTAATATACTGCTCTTCATTTTGGATTAAAAGGAAATTAAATATATTGGGTTTTACACTGCTATTTTTCCTAAAATACATTAAAACTACTGTCGTACGGAGACTTTTTTGAATGACTGTATGTATTTCTCAAGATCCCCATATTAGACACTTTATCCTGAATTCTCTCGATATTTTATATTAATTTCTACATTAAGTATAATTTTCTCGCCATACTTTATTTATCATCTCATTACGGTTTTCTTAGCCAATTAAATCCCTCGGTATATCTCTATTTTCTGTAATTTTTCTAAAAAGGCTTCCTCATGTGCCATATTTGGTAGGTGCTCCTGCGGTTAAATTTAATAAGCATCTCCCAGGTAGTGCGTGCACAGTTGGCTGTACGGCATCTGGTGTTACGTAATTAATTAACGAGTATCTTTAATTGATGTAGGTCAGTAAACATGAGCACGAGCACACACACGCAACTTAAGTGCCGAGAGGATTACGTGCTACCGCACCGCGTCATGCACATATGATGATGATGATGATTTACAGTATTCTAGGAGTAGAAAGTAGAATCTAGTCTGCTAACGCCCAATAGATGGTGCGGTAGTAGCGTCATCTGTCATATGTTTGCCCAGAGTTCCAAAATCAGTTTTGTAATTCTAAGAAATGGAGCAGGAATACTTAAAATTAAAATCGAGTCGCCTTGTTCTCGACTACAGTGAAGATATTGGGTGATAGTATTAACAAATGATTACGGGTAATCAGCGAGGAAATGACTAGTAGGGTTTTAGCGCTGTGCCAATTTTTTATGGATTATTTTAGAGATAAATACTTCAAATAAAAATTGCGTCAAATTAATTTGCCTATAACTTTTATTTGAAGTATTTTTCTCTAAAATAATCCATAAATGATAGACAGCGCTAAAACACTGCTAGTCATTTGCTAGCTAAGCTAATCACCTTTGAAAAAATTTTATATGTATAAGTATTTGTATAAAACAAAATATTGTTTGTTTCGAACGCAGTGGTTTTCATGCATTTAAAATAAAAATGGAAAAATATTTAACCATTCTATTATTTTAGTGTAACAGTATTTATTTATTAGATTATCTATTTAGATTCTGAAATAAAATTTATTAAACATTCTGAATTTAAAAAAAATCTGTTCTGGCCAGCATAAAACCTTCCGTCAATTCAATGTATTTGTACAAATCAAATACCAAAAGTTCCATGGAAAAGATTCTATATATCCTGTAAAATTGTAACACGAACACACTATTTTTTACAAATTCCATATTGCAAGTACCTTTGAAAAGATTCTATAAATCCAATATAATTATAAAACGAATGTACATTCTGTAAATTGCACTTCACACTTCCTCATTCCTATCCAACGCATCTTTTTCACACAGTTCTTCCTCTCTCAAATATTCTGCTACACAGTCCTTCCATCTTCTCTTTGGCCTTCCTCGTACTCCCCGCATTGAAACGGCAAGTCACTTGCGAAGGACACTCTGTCACTTATGTTTCCTATACTTTCCACTTTGGTTTTGCACTTGACACTGATATCTGTCAATTAGAATTTTTTGAATATATCTGCTGTTTCCATAATTTTTGCAAAGCAGACTGATTTTTGAAAGTTAACCTCTCTTAATCTCTCTATAACTCTATATTTATTGAATATGAAGGAAAATGTATAATCAAATCGTACAGAGAATAAGATTTTCTTTCATATTAATGATCATAAAATGTCGAAAAATGATATTTAACTGCGTTTTTTCCAGAAAAACTATTAAGATCTTCAAATAAGGGTACTTCCGGTTGACCAATTATAACCAAAATCTAATCAGCTCTTCATATGGTTGTAAAGAAGAGGAATACGAAAGAATCATAATTTTTAAAATTGTAGTTTTGGTGTTATCGTCGGAGGAAAATTTGTCACACACACACACATACAGACATCATGTAAAATTAATAAAATCGTATTCTAGGGATCTTAAAACGTGCTTATTCATTAAAAACTCACCACCGAATTTTTTGACCAAAGACAGTACCTTCCTTTTAACGGAAGGTAAAAAGATGTATCTTATATATTAATTGATTAGTTTCTATTTAATTTAGGGCCGTTTTCATAATGAACTGTATCTTCACTTTAACACTTTAAATTAAAAGTAACGTTGTTTTCATTTCCCTAATATAACTTTAGCACTTTAGTGAGCACTGTAGTGTTGATTTAAAATAAAGATAAAATCAAAGTAATTTAAATTAAAGTCTTAAAGTGAGCCTGATTATGAAACTAGAACAACGTTTTACATATTAAAATTCTAAATAACGAAGAATCAGAATATTACTCGCATATGTATTGGCAATTCAAATTAACTTTTCGTGCTATTAGTTACGAGCTGTCATTTGGTCATTTTATACTTTTTGGTGAAGTTTAAAAATATGAAACTTATGTTAAAGAATATTTTAAATTACTCAAATGTGACTACAAACTCTTTAAAACTTAGCTACCAGATAGTTTGCTTAATTTGAATCACGAATATGAATAGTTTTTATTTTTACTAATATAATTTCTGTTCCTTTTTCAGGTAAGTGATTTTGGATTCTACCTTCATTCATCTTCTGGTAAAATAGTAAGTAATCTTTATATACTTACCTACTTTAAAAAATATTACCTTCAATATTTTTTTAAATTATATTACCGAAATCAAAACATTGAAATAATTAACCCAATTAAAACGGGAGTTTTTTCTTTATATCTCCATTCTATTCACATACCGAAAAGTGGGTAGTAAAGCAAAATAATAATTTTGTCAAATGTGACTACGTAATGCATAAAACATAATATGCTTAATTTACATGAATATGAAGTAATAAAAAAGTGAAAATTGAAATAATTATTTAATATGGAGATTATGTTTTTATGTGAGTTATTTCAAGCAAAATTAATTCAAAGATTTCTGGTATCTACTTAATCCTGCAATTACATTTATACTTCCTTTTGCGATTTATTTAAAACTCACTCTGTGGAAAGACAATGTAAATTAACTTCGTGTACTAGTTTAATAGTTCAAATAAAAAAATTCGGGATTTTCACAATTTATTTTTACAATTTATGTCTTCTAATACCTACTAAAAATAAGGTGCATATAGAAATATTATACAGGGTGATTCATAAAGAATGTGCCAAAATAAAACTATATATTGAGGGAAGTCATTTTGAGCAGAAAATGTTATATGAACGTAAGTTTTCGTTACAGAGTTACAGCCCTTTGAAAGTACACCTCATTAGATACTTTTTATTTCTCCCTAAGAGAGGTATTAGATTCATGCTAAAAATCGCATATTCATATTTTAGTAATTAAGCTTGTTTTAAGGGCCCGAGAATCCGATCATAACATTTTTACGGTCATGTCCGTGTGTGGACCACAGTTTCTGAAATGTAAGACTTAAGACATGTTTAACTACGGTTTCCTCAATCTGACATTTAGAAGAGTAGGAGGAAACTTGTTCATAGAATGAACTAAAAAATATGAAAATATATACTTATTTAGCTTAATATGGAACCGGCGAGAAGTATTTTTTTTAATGGCGTCTCATAAGGGAAAGGTTTTTGTTTTTCATCGTTATTATTTTATCTATTAACATTTTTTCATTTTTACTACACATACACAGAGAACATACTGTTTCCAAAACTTGATGCATTAGTTTTTCAGATGTTTTAATTTTTAGAAAAAAAAAGATAATTATTTCCAATTTTCAAATATGTAGTACAAAAGTGGTCCCTCTGATGTTTACCTATACCTGATATAGGCTCAATCGAATTAAAGGAAAATAGAAATAAAAATACGAATGTATATGCTGAATAACGAATATTAATAAAAAAAAAAAAATGAAATGGTATAATTGAGATATTTCGGAAATAAAGGGTTTTTTGTTATAGCGCTTCGACACTAATATGAAAATATTTTGATTCGCGACCGAGAGACCGCCTATACATGCATTACAAATAGCGTGTTAAGAGGTGGGGATTACTACCAATGGAAGTTAAAAAATTCAAATTCGAAAGGCGGGGCTAACATTCGTGTACAGCAGTTTTCAAACAGTTTTTATTTTAACATAAATTTCTTTCATTAAACTTAATCATTTAAATACACCTGTAATTATAAAGTATGTAGACTTATACAGTTTTATAATATTCATTTATTTTTATGTAAATATAAATTAAAATAGCATATATTTCAAGAACATTTAGGTCCATGATGAAAACAGTTTGATATAAAAACACATAAATGTGACGTCACGTCAATCTTTTCAAAATTCGGGAGACCATAACTCGCTTATTAATAGGAATTTTTTCACCGGATTTTCATCAATAGTCTTAGTTTTCCTAATATTTTCAGATTATAAAAAAATCCTCCATTTTGACAAAATCAATGTTATACAAATCTAAACTGATAATACATAATTGCACATAATTAACCGATACAATACGTGCAATTTTATGAATGTGTCTATTATAATAAATATTTTAATTATTAACAAAATATGTATAGTGTAACAGGCGTACAAGGAAGTCATGTGGTGTCCACATCAGATATTTTAATTCTTGCTATACCTATCCTGACCGGTCGGTAAGAAAATATTCCGCTCTGAACCCCGACAGTATCATTAGTGATGTCAATTCATTATAAGTTGAGACAGCCTCATTCAACGGTATACTCGCACATAATATTGTCATTACCAAATATGTGCATATAAAAGCTCATTGGCCCTCCTAAGAAAGGGTAAAAAGAATAAGCAGTAATGATATATTTATTTATTATGAAAATAACGTCAGAACGTAGACAAAAACCTGAATGGAAACTTTTCTACAAAAATAAATTTATCTCTCTTCTCTCTAATCTTAGCTGTGAAGTAGTACAGCTTTATATTGAAACAACAAACTTACATAATACTTTTTGCTATGCTACGAGTATCCTCATATATCTCTAAAAACATCAATAAGGATTCAGTTTCTAGATTCCAGTTTGTTGTTTCATCATTGGATTCACACTGCGTGAACAGCAACCATTAATTTACCTTATTTATTGCGAAATAAAGCCATCAAGTACTGCTACGAATGCTACGTATCTAGCTCAGTGGTTTTATCAATGATACAGTGCGTTAAATAAGGGATATAATAGCGGGTATTGTGTTACGGTTTACTCAAATGTGAAATTAATAGAATTACCATTGTTAGTATTTCCTGGCGAAATTACTACAAAAAAAGAGATCTTGATAGTAATTGAAGACCGTGCTGCACATCGGTTTTTTTTACATTTTACCTCCCGCTACCCTTGGTAAGGGAGGTATAGGGATCGTGCTAAAAATCTCATATCGAGATTTTAGTAAATGATCACGTTTTAAGGTCCCTACAATCCATTTTTAACATTTTCACGATGATGTCTGTATGTGTGTATGTGTGTATGTGTGTATGTATGTGTATGGATTTTGTCTTCGCTCTAACTCAAATAGTATCATTCAGAAAATTCGGAAACATTGTATTTCTATGCTATTCTAATATGAAAACAAGCCATTAGATTTTGGTAACCGGAAATGGCACTTTACCTGGAGCTCATAGTGGTTTTTCATCAAAAAATACCATTAAATGCCATTTTTTCGAATTTTATGTCTCATGAAAATTAAAGATTATTGAATTTTCTACAGGAATACATTAATACTTTTTCTACATATTTTACAATAAATTTAAAAATATTTTTTTTATTAGTCGCGAAGCCTAAGATAAAAACTATTCCTTTGTTACACAGTTCATTTTTCAAATGAATGTAACTAACAGTAAATGTCACTGTCAGAAAACTTATCACTTCAAATTAATAATAGTGACATTTGACTGATGTCAATAAAGTTTATTATTATTATTATTATTATTATTTTAAAAAGAAAATAGTAAATAAAGCAATAGTTTTCTGCAATGCAACAGCTCGCAGCGTTAGTAACTAAATACGTAGGTAGGTATGTATTTAAAATAATAAAAATTATAAAGCGGGAGGTTTTGTGTTGGCCACATCAGATTTTTTCAGGAGAGTAATAAAAATTGTTTATTTGAAACAGCACTTTAAAGTGTACAAAACTCAGCATTAAAAGATCAGAAATCGGCACTAGAGTAATCCATTATACAACGATTTCAAGCAAATGCAGTGTTGCCAACCTTATAATAATTATTGTACATACGAGTATAAGATAATTTCGGTAGGTGTACGATATATAATAGTAAATTTATACCAAAAATAACAAAAAAAAGTGCAAGAAGAAGGAACTAATCAATTCAGGTGAAGATTATTGAAATAAAACATAATTTTGAGTGTTCCTTACGATAACCTGAAGGAGGTTAGGTAAGTTAAGGAAGCTGAAAAACCTCGGTGAAAAACGCTTTTTAAAAGCGTAACTTTTCACTATGGCGTCCACATAAAAAATAAAACTTTTACGGCATAACATGAAATCTAAAGCAGTGATAGTAAAAATCCAACATTGCTATTTGGAAGCTCTTTCCAGTAATAGTTCACTAAAGAAATGCAAATTAAAATGCAATATTATTTCACACTTAGAAAACATAAAAAAATGCATTATTGCCAATAACGATAGGTACATCAGGCCCAAATGTTTGCTATCAATCTAACAAATTATTCTATAATTATGTTTAGTTATTTAGCAAAATGTTTAATAAATAGAGCAAAATTCTATAACATTATCAACAATTTTCTTGGAAAACCTTGTAAATAAAATCACGCATATATAATTTATTGCATGCAAGATGTTTCATTATTTTTTTTTCAGAAAGTTAAAATATCTGGTACAGCTATATAAAAAAATGTTATTTAGTAACAAATAATTGCATAAATTAGTGTACTTTAGTACATTATATTAGAATTCTAACAAAATATATGATATCCAGTTGATTTTAAATTTGAAAACTATTAAATAATCCAGAAGTGTAAACAATAAGTTATTTATTAGTTTGTTTACTAAAAAAATCCATGTTAATAACAATAATTTAGACAGATAATAGTTAGAAAATGTTGTAGGAAAAACAGCAAACAACACATGGTTAATTTCATAAACGTATAAACGTGTTCTAAAAATGTTTATTCAAGAGATAATTTTATGTTTCATTAGTAGACATGCGTAATTCATAAATATAGACTAGGCATAGGAAATTCTATTGGCAAATTACTGCAGATATGAAATCCAAAATCATTTATAATAATTCACTTCTCTTAACCCTGAATTATAAAAACTATTCGTGGAAAGGCATTAAAAAGAGAAGCCCAGCTCTTATATATTTTACTAAAATTTATTTTAGGACGTAAAACACAGACAAAAATAAAAATTTTCTGCTTACACTTGTATTTTTCTGTCCTGAAACCTGTCAAATTTAAAAATAGAAAAATTTGATTCAAAAACAATATTTATGTACACGATAAAGAAAAAATATTTTTCGCAACAGTGTTTATATTACGATGTAAGTAAATCGTTAGAATTTCTGCACCTGAGACCTATAATATCAAACAGCTGTCATCAGTTCTTTATAAAATAAAATTTTAACTGGGAAAATCTACAAGCCGACAAAGCTTTCATGTCCTTCAGAAGTTCTAAACATTTTTAAAGTAAAACACGGAAGTCACGTTTCAGTGATACGCAAACACTACTACTAGAATGAGTTTAAAATGTTATGCGTTTGTGCCGAATGGAGGGTTATGATTTTGACGACGCGCAAGAAAGAGACTGTTGATGTAATAGATGAGATGAAAGATCATAATTCAAACAAACCATCGCCATTTTTAAGGTTCTAAAGTGCACAAAAATCGTCATTAAAAGTTCAGAAATCGGCACTAAAGTAATACATTGAATGACGATTTCATGCAAATGCAGTGTTGCCAAAATTACGATAACAATAGATGCATTGCACAAAGTGAGAGAGATAGTAAAAATGAGATGTTTTCAAAGCGCAGTTGTTTTTCTGCGCATAGAGATGATGAAATGGAATAAATGTCAGTTTTAAATTCAAAAGCTTGGTATGAAATCAGATTCCTTAAAATGTTTACAACAGACAAATGCGAATTACTTTACTTCTGTATTTATTTTTTAATGTAATTAACAACTTTTTCCTCATTTCTGGGTTCTTCAGAAATCTATGATACGATAATAATTGGGATGACGCATTACAAGAATCTACGGAACAATATTTTCGAAATAATTTGTGTTTCTTAACACATTTTACTTCTATTTGTGCCATAGTTTTGGGATATTTTTTGAACTTATAACATTTCAACAACGCTTCACAAACTAAGCACAAGCACATTCATTACATGACAGATAATCCATTGTTGCCAGTTGCGTTTATTATTAAATTTTACTATTGTTTAAAACTTAATTTTGACACAAAATTCATTTTTCTTTATTGGATATATCATATTTAAATTCAAAATTGCAATAATTTATTTGTTTTGGCATTATTAGAATAATTTTTAATTAATACAATCTGATTTAATTATTTATCAAATATGTGGCAACGAGCATCATCTCTACAAAACTTTATAAAAATATCGCTAGATGACAGACTTAATATGACGTCAGAGGGCAATTACTGTGCAATGCATCCATTATACATGTAAGATAATTTGGACAGGCCATACGATGTACAATAGTAAATTTGTACGTAAAGTGACAAAAAATATGTGCGAGATGAACGAACTAAATAATTTTGATGAAGAAGTTTCACATCATAAAACACATAAATTTGAGGCGTTCTTTACAATAACTTTACAATAATGTCCGAGATCAGCTACATTGAGTGTCAGACTGACAGATATGTAAACATAACCTATAAAAATAAATATTCTTTTCATTTTCGCAATTTTACGATTTCAAATAAAATCTTATAAGCACCTAGACACTGAAGTTCCTTTTTATCAATCATATGGTTTATTTTCCTCATTCATGTTAAAAAATTGAATTTCAGAGCATTGATACATAAATAACTAAAATTAATATGTATACGAGAATGGGGTATTCCACCATAACAACAAAATTAAGAAAATTTCAATTTAACATAAAGTATGGCTCAATAAATAATAGTTAAAACAATGAAAACATTTTTTAAATAATTACTTTACGAGATATTTCACATTTGCTAAAAGGGAAAATGACGTCATACAATTGCTATCCTTCTCTCGCAGCGTACTCAGAGCAGTGTGTGTGAGAAACACAAGTATAGAGGAAATGTGACGTTACACTGATTTCTCGAAAATAAAATACTCTGAAACTAGGAGCAATTAAGATTTTTTAATACTATGAATTGCTTCAAAACCGAATGAAGTTTTATTTAAAATAATAAAAAAAAATTGAGTGGAATACCCCATTATTTTGTCTACAAATGGTGCTCTAATACGCAGAGTAGAGAGTAATGACTATATACAAAGAGACTTTAATAGTAATAGAACAGTTCTGTTGTGATTACCCTCTAGAACTAGATGCTAAGATAATTTTCCTATTCATCGCGCTAACAGATGTGAATCATAATATATAACATAACGGATTCTTCATTGTCCAGCTACATCTCTGTAGATAAACTTCACAAAAGTTACAAAATGACTTCCCATAAAATTTAAAGTAAACAATAAAGACTACGAAAGGACATTTATGATAGTACAAACATTTTCAAGAGAGCCGTGAAGACGAGAAAATGATAAGAGAACCGGGTACATCAACGCACCAATGAAAAGAAAGAAAAATTGAAGATATTGGCTGGTATTCGCGAGTGAAGAAGAGGAGGAGCTTAGCGCGTGACGTAATAATATGGCCGGTTTAAGGTAGATGCTTCGTTTCTCGCAACTGTATTCTTTTACACTGCGGCGTTTGAAATACAAAGTAATATTAATATTATAGTTAATATTAAATAAAAATAATGTTTCTAGTATGAATAACATTTTGAATTTTGCGAACTAGTCCGTTTCATATAAAAATTATGTACAGCATTCTCTCGAATTTTGAATTTACATGATTCGAGTCTTTGTTTTCTTGGATCTACATAGTACTGCATTATTACAGTCTTTGGTAGATTAATGGAGAGATAAGTATTATTATTTTATTGTCATCTTTGTGCAGGCAGGTCTACAAGTTTAGATTTCATTACGAAGTATTTTAATAAAGACACTAAGTAATTATTATCTTGTAGTTATACCCGGCAAAATATAATCTTGCTTTACAAAATGCAAGGAGCAAGCATTATTTTTACTCGGTTCCTTTCCCATTTTTAAAAGATAAATGCATAACTTTCGTCTACCAATTATTTCAAATTGGCAAATTTCTCTAATAAATTTTTCTATAGAATTTAGGTTTTTGTTTTCGGGAAATTATGGAAATTAATTATTTCTGGATTTCTGCGTGCTAATGACGTACATAGATTAAACGCAACTAAAACGTGTTGAAGTTTTAGATTTTGTTATTATGCTTTATTTCACGTACGAATAGTGTTGGTTTAGTTAGGGATATATAAATTCTACCCTTTGATTGGTCAGAATATAAATCTATTTCACAGAAACGAATCAAATATCGCCTGTCAGTTGGCAAATAAAATCTACAGAATTAAGTGATGTTTAACCATATTTTGTTGCAAGTTTAGATTTTGACATTTTTACAGATAAATATACAGGGTGTCTCTTAAATAGGGGGACATGGCTTAACCACAGATTCCTGAGATAAAATAACAATTGTTTTATGGGTTGTCAAAAATATTCTTCGCAATATACTAAATTTAGTAACATACGTTTGTTCGGCCTTATAGTATTTTATTACCATTATTAAAAATAAGACGATTACATATCTCAGCTTACTCCTAAACAAGTTGTGAAGATTGACAACTCGTTACTGTCATTAAAAATTACTTGTTTGACATTTGGATAGACTGCTAGATTAAATTTATTTTAAAAATTTAGCAGTGCAGACACTCAGATTTTATTTTTTTCTAGGTGAACCGTAACAGATATCACAAATTACACAGAGAGAGAAAAGTTTACTATTGAATGTATCTTTCTGAAGAAAAATAATTTCACGTTTTCGGCATTGCCATTAAAAAGTTACGGTCTAATTAATGTTGGGGGACCTAAGTTTCATACACTAGTGGTTCACTAATAATAACAAGTATCACCTTAAAAGATGACATAACCATATAAAGTGTCATACCAAATTTCATCCAAATCGAATAAAACGTCTGATTATTATAAGCAAAATTAATTTTTTTTCGAAGAACTTTGAAGCAGATTTCTGGCTAAATGGTACCTACAGTTTCCGGTAGAAGCAAGTTTGGTTAAATCGTCTTATTTTAGCCTCAGGAATCTGTGGTTAAGCCATGTCCCCCTATTTAAGAGACACCCTGTATTTATTATTGACAAAGCTTGGTTTCACAAATTTAAATTATTTATTCAATGCATGTAAAAACGGTCGGCTCTTAAGAGTAATCTACTATTTTCTTAGGTAAAATGAAGTATAGCCTACAAATTTCAATCCATTCGTGATTTATTTCTTAAATAAGTGACAGAAACGATGAGTTCGCCGCTACCTCGGCTAGGACTTACTACCATGTACTAGTTCATATTTTCGCCGCTAGACGTCATATTGCTCTATTTCACTAGCGAATAGCTGGCGCACGATTAGTTGGCAAGGACGTTACGAATATTGACGTTTAGCCTAAAGTTTACAATAATTGCAACTTAATTAGTTGTTAGTAATTATTATATGCTACGAGGAAATTAAAAGGGGAAGGAGATTCATTCATACGCCAAAAAATTGTAGTCGATGTTTTCAGACTGGTTTGATGCGCAGTTCGTCCTTGGTTCTCAATTTACCGACAACTATAGTATCAACAAATGATTAAAAATTAAGGGAGATTAGGCAGCACATTGACAAGTACTGCTTTTATCTCCCGCTAATCTTGGTAGGTATAGGGATCGTGCTAAAAATCGCATATCGAGATTTTGGTAAATGACCACGTTTTGAGGTCCCTAGAATCCGATTTTAATATTTTCACGATGATGTTTGTATCTGTATATGTATGGATTTTGTCCACGCTGTAACTCAAATACTATCATTCAAAAAATTCTAAACCCTTGTATTTCTACCTTATTCTAATATGGAAAGCAGCCATTAGATTTTGATGTATATCAGCTAACCGAAAATGGCACTTTACTTGACGCTCAAAATAGTTTTTCTTCGAAAAAATCTTTAAATATAATTTCTCGCGATTATTAAATTTTTCGATAGGTATGCATTCTTACTGTTTCTATATATTTTATAGATAGATATATAAAATAATCTATTATAAATCCCGGAGCGTATGTTTTAAAGATAAACAAAATTCCTTAGTTTTACAATTCAGATTTCAAATATATGTAACTGCCAGTTAAGTGTTACTGTCAAAGAACCTGTCATTTCAAATTATTAATGGTAACGTTTTAAAAAGAAAATTGTAATAGTAAATAAAACAATAGTTATGTTATACGAATACGAAGGAACATAATATAGTTTCCAGCATCAATAAATATGTAGGTATGTATTTAAATTAATAAAAGATAAGAAAAACAACTCTCGGATTAGTTTCACAAGAGAAATATATTTTTACTTAATTGTACAATTTCGCCAATTGCGGCATCATTAGCAGTAGGTACTGGCGGGAGGTATAGTGCTGGCCACAACATATTTTTTTTTTTCTCTTCCAATTGTTTATAGACTATTTCATAGAAAAATACTTCAACTAATATATGTAGAAAAAATAATTGTACGCATTTTTTTGACCTTCCGTTAATTTGATGTATTTTGTACAAATCCCATACCAAAAGTTCATTGGAAAAGATTCTATATATCCAGTAAGATTGTAACACGAACATAATACAATTTTTTACAAATTCCATACAGAAAGTTCCTTGGATATATTCTATAAATCCAATAAAATTATCACATGAATATACATAATGTATACTCATATATAAATACTCTAAATATGCGTACACTTACGTAACATTCTCATTGCAATCAAATAATATTACTACCAAGTTTATATCTCTACTCATTTTTGAATTATTGCCCCAAAAGTCAGTATATACCCCACATTTAGATAAAAACTTCAAAATTTTCAAAAATCTAATTTTTATGTATCTAGATACTTCTCAATGCGCTGATTCCAAATTTTGAAACCGCAGGTCGATATCTCGTTTCGTTCTCGAGATATTTAGATTTAAACTTTTGCTCAAAACTGCCCATTTTTGGGTATTAACCCAAAAATGGGTCGAGATATGAATTTGGCGACATCACCATTCGATTCTACGGTCAAAATTACATAAGTACACCAATTTTCAGAATTTTTGAACACCGCATACAATCTCTATAGCAAAATAACTGAAAATGGCCAAAAATCGCAAAAATTGTAAGGGGTACCCCTTACGATTTTTTCAGATTTTGGTCATTTTTAAGGCTTTTCAAGCTTTTATTCATAAAAAATGAACCGGTTGGACAAAAATTATGAAAATTGCTATACTTATGTATTTTTGTCCGTAGAATCGAATGGTGTTGTCGCCAAATTCATATCTCGACCCATTTTTGGGTTAATACCCAAAAATGGGCAGTTTTGAGCAAAACTTTAAATCTAAATATCTCAAGAACAAAACAAGATATCGACCTGCGGTTTCAAAATTTGGAATCAGCGCATTGAGAAGTATCTAGATACATAAAAATTAGATTTTTGAAAATATTGAAGTTTTTATCTAAATATGGGTATACTGACTTTTGGAGCAATAATTCAAAAATGGGTAGAGATATAAACTTGGTAGAAATATTATTTGATTGTAAAGAGATTGTCACGTAAGTGTACGCAATACCTTCCTTACCTAAAGGTGACGGAAGGTAAAAAGACGACGTAAAGCTAATTTTTTTTAGATTATGGGAGCCATGAATCATGTATCCCAAACTTTGTTGGTCTTGCTGCACGTACACGAGATTTCAAATAAACACAATTTAAAATATATCACACAGGTTATATGGTTTTAAACAATAGTTTTTGTTTTGATATTACATCCTACATATCACGGTCACTGTTTAATTTATCCTTTATATATTCGTTCCAGTGACACTAAAACTGTTTACTTCACACGTGCTGTGATGACGTCACAGCACCGCGACGTTACAAAACAGACAGCAGCAAGGGACGCGCTATTTTCGTCTTCCTAACACTCAAAACTCTAAAGCTGCGATTGAAAATGAGAACCTACGGTTTTACGAGTATTTATTCAACGATGTAAGTCACCCACAGATATAGGAAAAGTCTCCAGTTTTGAAAGAGATATCAAGAACTTCACTAAAATGTTCAGAATGTTTCAAGATGATAATATTGACAAATTCTTGATTGTTCAAATATAAAAGGTTTTTCTTAAAGAAAATGTTTAATGTTTTTGATAAAGTAAAATAATATGTGGTGCGTTTCCGGTGGGTTTTAAAATGTTTATTTAAAGTGTTTATTTTGGCCCTAAAGCAGAAAACTTCAATCCGAACAAAAATAATGTTGAAATAATGAAAGTTTGTGATTCATTTTAAAATTTTCACACTCACTCAAAATAAACGCGATTTTTTGACAGCAATTATTTATATGTCAGAAGAACAAGGAAACTGATTCGAATTTGTTTGTTTTGATTAACCGTTGATTGAACAAGGCGTTGATTAACGTTTCTGGAACCGAACATAAACTATAATATATATTGTCGGCGCCGATTATGGTTAAATTTTTAATTAAAATAATAAATTTTACATGTTTTTTTTACAGTACACTATCACCATATTTAATTATGTCTTACGGCCGGTTTTATAAACGACATAAATTTCCTTCCAAAGTAAATAAAATTTTGAAAGTAATATTACATTAAAAATGCCTTAAATTTTAAATAAATTATTATGGAGGTAAATTTATTCTATCCTTTATAAATCTAGGGCTTTTCAGTTGGCCGTTTATTAATAGGTTATATTAATGTATAGGCAATGATTCATTAGTTTTCTGTATATCCATACCGAAATGTAAAAAATTTAATAATTATAAAATACACTGACAGTTGACAGTTCAAGTTAAGAGTTTGCAATCTTTTGTTTTTACGCACTGCTCTTAGCTCTTAAGCCTCATTCACAGCCCCGAAAATAAAAATAAAATTATACATAAAAATAAAAATAACAATATAAACAATAGATTCTTATGAAAGTGTTCACAGCTCTCGAAAATAAAATTAAACATAAGACATAAACACAAGGATTTGCAAATGTTAAATATTTTACACAAAAATAAGCACATACATAACAACTGTCATTTGAGCTGTCAATTTAAGTTCTGACAAAAGGATTTCAATTTAAATATAATTTTAAAAAGCTGTTGTAAGACGAAGGTTCGCATATATAATTGCCTACTGTGCTTTAAAAGGTATGAAGTTGTGATTATTGCTTGTAAATTGTAAATCTATCAAATGACAGATGATGATTTATTTTCGAAGCTGTAAACACTAACCATAAAGTCTTATTCATAATTTTATTTATATTTCTTATTTTCGTAGCTGTGAATGAGCCTTTAAATATTTTACACAAAAATAAGCACAAACATAACAACTGTCACTTGAGCTGTCAATTTACCTTCTGACAAAAAGATTTCAATTTAAATATAATTTTAAAAAGCTGTTTTAGGACGAAGGTTCGCATATATGATTGTATACAAGATACGAAGTTGTTATTATAGCTTGTTAGTTATGGACAAGTGACAGTTGATGTTAATTTGCATTTTATTTTTCAAGCTGTGAACTCCAACCATAAAGTCTTATTTATAATTTTATTTATATTTCTTATTTTCGTAGCTGTGAATGAGCCAATGAGCCTTAAGAATTAATTATTCCGCAAAGCAGGAAATTATAGCAACCGTTGCCGTATGATAAATATTTACGCATTGCGCTTAGTTATTAATTATAACCCTTACGCATTAGGTAGGACAATCGGTGGAAATGAAGAATAAGTTTTTATGAAGAATAAGTTTTTATGAAGAATAACCTCAAAAAAAAAAAATTGAATAATTGTTGAAACCCCCATTATTTTTCTGAAATTATATGAACTGTCTTAATTAGAATTTTTTGAATTAACGTGTTCTTTTTTATTCTTTTGATGTGTGAATCTAATTGTCTATTTGTGGACACTCTAATATACTATTAATCATCCTGATACATTTCTTTGTTTAAGATTCTAATAATATTCTTGATTTTAGCAAGATAATGAGAAATTAACGAAGACGAAAATATATTTACTAAGAAACTTTTAAACTTAATGGGAGTCAAAGGAAAATACTTGTATTCTATTTATACATTTAAACTAAAATGTAACAATAATTTTCTTTGTTTCTCCCATTTTTATTTTTAATGTTTGTTTATACAGTGACGTATATAGTACACGCCTTCTACGGTTAATTTGTTTTGTATGTCCATGCCAAATTTTCAAAGGAAAAAATTCGAACAATCTGCATTTGTTTTTACAGGGTTAAGATATTAAATAAGTCTAAAACAACATTACTTGTACCACGAGTTATAATGTACGAGTACATAAATTAATTTTACTTTTTAGTTGCTTTCTTCTATGTAACGGATATTTGCTCTCCGTAATGTATATTACAACTTATGCACGGTTTTATGAGCTCTAATTTATTTACTTTAAAATATTTTAATTGCTAATTATTATTAAAAAGATCATAACCGTGAAATAACATTCATTAAGAAAATCTTTTTATGCTTATAAAATTTCTACATTTTACTGAAAACTACGCACGCAAATAACTATAAAATATGAGATTTATGTAAAAGCTAGCATTAACATTGAATTTGTCAAAGAATATAAGGTCTGCAGTCTGTTGTTAATTCATTTTAAAATATAATCTGTGCCAAGTTATCAAAATAATGTAAATGTACTAGAAAACATATTTATTACTAATGTATTTATATTTTTAACACTAAAATAAAATTCACAAATCCTTGGATTTGCAAAAACATCGCATAAAATTTAAAAACAATTGTCTCGCGCTGAAATTACAGTTTCCTTCAGAGTTTTTAAATATTTCCGTTTCCTTGAACACCGCAATTTATTTCAAAGGTAAACGATCTATGGCAATAATTAAATTTCTCGATAAATATTTACTATTTTGCAACTGCAACGAAATTTTCCGTGTACTTCTCGTCTGACGTCATATCCGCCCACGAAAAAGAAAACATGTTTTGTTCTAATAATTTTAGAATAACAGGTCATTTGACATTTGCAATAATTTAGTGTCTTCTAATGCATAAATCATAGCTTAATCTTGAATGTATGCCTAACAAAAAGTGGAAATAAAAATGAAGTTAGTTTCTACATCTGTCAATGCGTCTATTTTGTGAGACATGATTTAAAAATAAATCTGAATTGTATTACTATCGAAACTGAAAACATTTTCAGAGCTCTACGAACGATACTGATCGTGCTCAACATTTTACAGACGTCAAACGGAAATTTCAGTAACGAGGAATGTAACTATTGTTTTGTTAAGAATTTATTTTCTGAATATCTCTTGCCAATTTCATTTTATTTTTCATCGTATATATCTTGCAAAGAGATTTGATTTTAATCCCATTCATAATTTTTACGTCCGTATTATACTTTTTATTTTCAGCAAAATTATGTTACGAATATATTTATTACAATAAGGCCCCCTGTTTTTCAATCTCCTAACAAAGTGATTGATAAAAACAACTTCCTAATAAATAAAAAATATCGCATCGAAAATTGACATAACTAAAAATTATTACAATTTGAATAATAATTTTATATCCAACCGGTATATTATTATTATCATAATAAACCTCCTTCTAGGGTAATTATATAACAAATAATGCCCAAGGGCATTATGAGTTGTTGCTATGGTAACTTTGTCAAGAAATTGATTTTGACACTGGGATGAAGCCTCAAAAACAAGAGAAAGCATTCATAGCTTCGTAAATTTTATTAAAACTTGCTGATTCATAATTCGTAGACTTAAACGTATACCTTAATTACTATAGTGCGCAGTTTTTAGTTTATTAGACCGATAATTTTATAAGGAACTTTGTTCGGAGATTGAAATACCGGGCCTTAATTATGTTGATTATATTATGTATAAGGGTGGTGATTCGAACACCAGAATATAGAACTTCGGTCAACGTATATTCCTCGGGCCAGAGACATTATTGTCCTTGGTACCTTAATTACTATAAATAAATAAATAATTGTACAGTTGAACAGAAATTATAAATAATCTAATAAAAATTATACTACCCTAAATTGATTTATAAATGGTTAAACATCATGTGTTAGTTTATTTGTTTCAATTCCCATGGCTATCGATATTTTTGAGTTGATTTTCGACATTTTCATACCTAATTTCTGCCGAGCATATAAAACTTTCATTTGAAACTTTTTTACCTAAAATAATTAGGGAAGCAGAAAATTACGAAAGTATGATTTCATCCCTGTATATATTTTTACTTCCCGCTACCCTTGGTAAGGGAGGTATAGGGATCGTGCTAAAAATTACTTATCGAGATTTTAGTAAATGACCACGTTTTAAGGTCCCTAGAATCCAATTTTAACATTTTCACGATGATGTCTGTATGTGTGTATGTGTGTGTGTATGTATAGGGATTTTGTCTTCACTCTAACTCAAATACTATCATTCAGAAAATTCTGAAACCTTGTATTTCCATCCCGTTCTAATATGAAAAGAAGCCATTAGATTTTGGTGTAAATCGGATAACCGGAAATGGCACTCTACCTGAAGCTCATAATGGTTTTTCTTCAAAAAATACCATTAAATGCCATTTTTGCGCATTTTATGTCTTATGAAAATTAAAGATTATTGAATTTTCTACTGGAATACATTAATACTTTTTCTATATATTTTACAGATAAATTTAAAAATAATTTTTTTTATTAGTCGCGAAGCCTAAGATAAACACAATTCCTTTGTTACACAGTTCATATTTCAAATGAATGTAACTGACAGTAAATGTCACTGTCAAAAAACTAAACACTTCAAATTAATAATAGTGACATTTTAAAAAGAAAATAGTAAATAAAGCAATAGTTTTCTGCAATGGAACAGTTTGCAGCGTTAGTAAATACGTAAGTATGTATTTAAATTAATAAAAATTCAATAGCAGATTTTTTATTTACAAATCTATAGAAGATATAAAGCAGAATATAAATGATAACACAGAGAGAGAATTTAATGATTTTTAATATTTGTAACAACATAAATTTTCGAAATATGATATTTAGATGAATTTTAAGAAAAACTGTTTTTCTGTTTCAAATAAACTATTACTTCTAGTTGTTGTTGTACAATTGTTATCAAAAATTAATCAACTTTTCATTGTTAAAATTAGGAATACGAAGCTTCATACGTATAAGTTTTATAGTATTGAATAAATTGAATCTTCCACGTATGTTTCAAATTAATAAAGTACGTATATACTTGTTTATTTAACAACCCTTTATTCATAAATTTAGTTCAATCTTTGGCCTTACATTTCAACCATGTTTGGGCGCTTCTATCATTTGTAAAACTTTGGCTCATCAATCATTTTTATTTTTAATAAAAATCATGACCGGTATTATTTACTCTTCTTAATCAGTTGTGATTAAGCGTTGACTAAAGTAACAAATTCATTTGTTTTTTAATCACCTCAATGTATTTCTAATGGCCAATTCCACAGCTTATAGTTAAATTGTTAACCTTTGGTTAAATTAACAATATTGTGTCGAAACGAAATGTCAAATGAGTTTTTAAATATTGCTGTCAAAATTGGTAGTTATGATAATTAGTTAGTCAGGGTGACTAAAATTTTGAGTAAATACTTCCAGTCCATATTTTTTTTGGAATACCTAAATTAGGTGCATAAAGAAAATAAATATTCAATAATATAGATTATGTTACATTGTACTAATTTTGAATAACCAAAACATAAAACCCAAAACAATTTTAAATTATTGTAATAATATTTATCGATAGTTGAACATGCACTTCAAACAAACTAGCTTGTTGATGTATTCGTATGATCCAGAATTAGAAAATATTATAAAATATATTTCACAAAAATAACTCCAACCAACTCTTCGGAACAAAAATTTCTAATAGACAATGTAACATTTTTAAATATTACACCATCATCCTTGAGTATTCACCAAAATATTTCCATTCTTAAGTTCCTTCCTGTATAAAAATACATAAATTTATTACAATTGCCCTAACCTAAACACGTCACATTCCTTTTGAGAAGGACTATCATCTTTGAACTAATACTTTTCGTGTTATAAAACACATGAATTGAAATTATTGGCATCGGATTGTGGCTCTTATTGCGCAATATTCTACTAGACAGTCTCAGTCAAATTCGCGTGGGCTGTAGATATCTCTGCTAAAAGAACGCGAAAATTGATTCTGCAACAAAATAACTCGTCCTTCTCACGTCCTTGCGTAAGTGATGGAAATTTATACAAAATTGAATAATTTGTCAAAGAAAATAATTTAATGTAATAGTTTGTTTTATGTATTATTGTTTTACAAAGTGGTTTAAAGGAATGTAACTATGTCTTTTTGTTTTGGCCAACAAAATGGCCGTACACGTGAATCGTGCTGGCAAAGGTTCTTTACTCCGATACCGATAAACAAGTTTGTGAGTTTGTGAGTTTGTGGATGACTGATGACTGACAAGATTGTATGTCTAATAATACTAGAATTTTATATATTTTTAACGTAGATAACACGTAATCTTTATTTTTTTCTATACTGCTTGTTTATTTTTTTTGACTCACAAGGTTCGCACATATTTGTACGTTCCCATTCGCCGTTATGGGGTATATTTTATCTTATTTGCAGTAAATGGCAATGATATAATATTTGTATGTAAATAAAACTATATTTAAAGCTAGATTTTGTCTTCAAAAAGAGAGCAATTTTCATAGAAACCAACCATGGATCTTTGTACAAATTTTGCAGCAATAGGTAACGGTGTTATAGTCAAAAAAATTAACTCTGTCGTTTGTTTGTATCCAATATTATAAAGCAAACAGTAAGCGATATGCCACTTTGTCATAATTACAATATTTATAGTTTTATTGCTGCACCCGACAGTCAATTTTTCTAACCATAAGAGATTTGTTTGTAGTTTTGTCCAGGGGCGTTTAATAGTTTTATGATGATCTTCCAAGTTTAAAAATAAAAAATGTATGCTTAATTATTATTAACACTGATGATTTTAAATCACCTATTCTCTGAATTAAGAAATGTTGACACTGGTTGTTCTTACATTAAGCCATTGACTTATTTTGACTAATAACAGACATTTCATAAAGAAAAATAGAACATTTAGGGCCAGTTTTTCAATATTTGGTTAAAATTTTATCTCAGAGTTAAAAAAACAAAATTGAAACGAAATGAACTGTCAAATGACAGATTTATAATTGCTGTCAACAAAACGAAGCAACATTGTTTACTTAGCTAGAAGTTAATTTTAACCAGAGATTGAAAAACCAGCAGAGTATGTATGTATATTTAATTTACTCCTAGTTTTATTAAAAATATATACATATGCAGTTGCATGGAGGATATAGGCCTCCTTTTATAATTTTTATAAATAAAATCATGTATTTATGGTTTTCAGCACGCGTTAAGAGTGTAGCAGATTTGTTCAAACTAAAGTTCTATTTTTATTGTTTTAAATCGAATTAAATTTGTTTGATTTCGCTTGGAATATATTTTTATAAATATAGGATATAAATAAAATAAATTACCCATTTCTGGGTGTGCCAGTATCTACAACACATGTAGACATCGGTAATGATGACGATATATTTTACCGTGTGGGCGCTTACCAGGCGTCACCTCACGGTCACTCATAGCTGGTGTGGAGAGTGCACCACAGGGGTCATTTTTGTGCCATTTAAAATTGGAAATATTTGGCGTCAGTCGGGATCGAACCCGGTTCCCCCAGGTTCGCGACCAGACACTCAGGCACGCGGCCACGGGATATAGGATTAATAAGCGTGGAAGCGAGATTTGGCGGGAATTTTGAACAATTTTTAGATATAAAATAAATGTAATATGAAATTATTAGTTCAGAAATGTTCACTAGATGGTGCCAGAAGTTTTGTTTTGATTTTGTTGAGAAATATCTGTGTAATTTCTGCAATAATAAATAAAAAATAAATATATCATCGTGGCATATTACCCGTTGTTGGGTATACCAATCTGCTTTATACCCAAATTAGACATATTTGTACCGTGCGGGCGTTTGCCAGGCGTCTTACGGGCACACATTACTGGTGTAGAGAGTGCACCACCGAGTGGACGACAAGGGTCACTTTTTTGCTCTTTAAAATTCAAAATAACATTTTGGCGTCGGTCGGGATCGAACCCGGTTCCCCAATTTCGCGACCACTCTGGCACGCGGCCACGATCAATGATCTACGAAGAAAAGAATACTGGCTGTTATGTAAGTAAGTGTACAAATACAACGCTTAATAGATGATAGAACTAACCCCATAGATAATAAATCTATCAATCATTTTTGTTTTACATGATTTCTTTAAGTACTGGAGCCCCGTAAAATTAACCAATTTTATCCAGGTTCAAAAATTAAAAATCAATGTGTTCCCTGAAAAAAATGTTGATTGCCGAAACTGACATAATATGCCAATGATCTTATATTATAATATCATTGACGTCGCGGCAGATAATAGGTTTGAGACTATCACAATGAAAAACTACATGTTTATCATCATCAAGATAAGTGGAATTTTGACATTCAATAATCCAAATATAAATTATACATCAATGTAAAAAGCATCTCATGCTAGTTTTGACATTCAACTTTTTTTTGTCAGAGTCAATGGGCGCGTTCAGCACCCCGGCAGCGCTGGCAGCGATGAGCACCGCTGCGTGCCGATGATTGCCGAATGCAATTGCTAGACCAATTACATTCGTCCATTCATTGTGTTCGTCAAATTTCGCAGGTCAGCGATGCCAGCGATGAGAGGTGCTGAACGCGGCCATTGATTTATATTTTTTTTACAAAAATATAAACCTTGTCGTAATTGGTCAATTTTAAGGGATCCAGTTCTTACAAGGAGCATATGTGAAACAAATTGCCAGATTTACTATCTATGGGGTTAGTTTTATATCAGTTGAATTATTACTTCCCATTGACTCACATTGGTTGTTTTTACATTATCCCGCAAATAAATAATATTTAAAATGCAAGAATTTTGATTGAATTCATATTTTAAAATAATAAAATAAATAAATATTGAGATTATTATTGTAAATAGGAACACACCACAAAAAAATAGATAAAAACGCTTTCTATTAAATGCTATTTTGAAGAAGCACTAACAACACAGCTTTGAAAGTTAATTTAGAAAAGTGTACACTAGTTCTGAAATATTTCTTATCGAGCAATTTTTTTCATGAAACAAGTGTTTCTTAATGAAACCTAATTACCTCCCGCTACCCTTGGTAAGGGAGGTATAGGGATCGTGCTAAAAATCTCATATCGAGATTTTAGTAAATGACCACGTTTTAAGGTCCCTAGAATCCATTTTTAACATTTTCACGATGATGTCTGTATGTGTGTGTGTGTGTGTATGTATGTGTGTATGTATATGTGTATGTGTGTATGTGTGTATGTGTACGAATTTTGTCTTCTAACTCAAATACTATCATTCAGAAAATTCTGAAACTTTGTATTTCTATCCTATTCTAATATGAAAAGAAGCCATTAGATTTTGGTGTAAATCGGATAACCGGAAATGGCACTTTACCTGAAGCTCATAGTGGTTTTTCTTCAAAAAATACCATTAAATGCCATTTTTTCGAATTTTATGTGTTATGAAAATTAAAGATTATTGAATTTTCTACACGAATACATTAATACTTTATCTATATATTTTACAGATAAATTTAAAAATATTTTTTTTTATTAGTCGCGAAGCCTAAGATAAAAACTATTCCTTTGTTACACAGTTAATTTTTCAAATGAATGTAACTGACAGTAAATGTCACTGTCAGAAAACTTATCACTTCAAATTAATAATAGTGACATTTTAAAAAGAAAATAGTAAATAAAGCAATAGTTTTCTGCAATGGAACAGTTTGCAGCGTTAGTAAATACGTACGTAGTTATGTATTTAAATTAATAAAAATTAAATAGCGGGAGGTTTTGTGTTGGCCACATCAGATTTTTTTTTTATTTATAATCAGAATTAACGTACTACAACTACAAATTCATTGTTTTAAATGCTCATGTTTTGTTTTGTTTAACAATATCGCATCGCAAGCCAAACAAGAACATATGTTTATAATTAATTATACATGATAACAGTATCTTCATTACACCTGTCACCATGTGAAGAATGCGGGCAGGTGACATAAATGTACGCGTTCGTGCTAATAGTGAACGGTATTATTCACCATGTTAATGTTTTCGTATTTTCGTCTGCGGAACATTGTGGATTCTTTTATATGTTGTACATGACGTTTAGGTACTTCCTAGATGTACCTAATGATGTAAAAGTACGAATGTTATGTCTTATGTCCGAGAAAAAGTCAAAAAGGATTCTAAATTTATGGTTTACTATTTTAGTTTATCTTGTGGTTTTGCGGTTCATTGAGAATGAAAATGGTTTTGAAAATTGCGTATAAATTATTGCGATGAAATGTTAATAAGAATGATAGAAAAAGTCCAAGTAAATATTTATATCTCAAGGCGAATATTTTTAACTCTATCGTGTAAACTAACTGTATTATCGTTGGAGAATAAATAGAAGTTTAATTTACACAAACACATAAAAAATAATTGGCAATATGTATTTCAATAAAACTGTTTTTCCCTTTTCATCAGAAACTGTTCACCTTAAGTATCTCGAAAGAATAATGAAACGGAACAAACGCAAAAATGTAATTTAATGTAAAATTGTCCTAATAATTCAAAATTAAATTACATTTTATATATTTACTTATAAATAATAGTAAAATTAAAAATTACCCTTTCCCTTGAAATGAAGTGAAAATAAAAACTGACGTACTTCGAGATCGAGATTAATGTTCAGTAATAAAATTTTATACGAAACCGTATAAAGAGATTAAAAGAAATTAGGATCACTCAACATGTCAACCATGCCAGAGGTCCAGCAGCCTTTTTTCTCAAAAAGTAGTTTATAAGTTTACATACTGAGTAATCTTAAACAGTAATCTAATTAATATGAAACACTACTATAGAATAATCGCAAAATAATCACATAGACCGGTAGTATTTACTCAGAATTTTAGTCACTGTAACTAATTACCATGGCTATGACTACCATTTGAAATTACATTGGAACGATAAAAAAACAACTGAATTTATTACTTTAGTCATAGCTTAATCACCCCTGATTAAGAGTAAATACTACCGGTCAATGATTTTATGTTGTTTTGTCTAATATAGTTTGGCGCGTAAAAGTCCTGACATAGAGTTCTCTTCTACTCTTCTGACGTTTCTCATAAATTTTGCACATGAGTAATAAGAATGAGTGTACTATAAAGCGGAAGCCGGATTGCCGCTTTAGAAAATCTGGCAGCTAATATTTATATTTATTGCTTCGAATCTATAGATGCATTCGGCTCGGGCCGGGCCGGGCTTTGAGGTTTGGATCGACTCGGCCCGAAAATAAAAATTACCGGCACAACTCGAAGATCGACTCGACAAAAAAATTAGCTAGCCTGGCTCAAAAATTGACTCGAAATCGGGCCGGGCCGGGCCAAAGCTCGAAAATGGGTGCATCCGGCATTCCTAATGTTGTTTTTTATGTTAAAGCGAAATGTTTAACTTTTTTCGTGTCAAACTTATAAAAAACTTCTACATTCTTATAACTTTCAACATTAGTTAACATAAGTAGTTAAAAAAGAGACTTTTCTAGTGTAAATTTGTTATAAAAATTACAGACCTACATGGATTTAACACTTTGTTTACCAAAGCCGTTCAACAATTTAAACAACTTTTTCACAAATCTTATATAAAGAAATATAATTTACATAAGAATCTAACTTTGTTTCTGCTCAAAAATAGGACAAGAAATCATTATGGTAGGAACAAAAATCATTTTAATTTAAGTATACGAGTAATAACAATAATAATAGCAACATTACAATATAATTATTATGCTTTAATGAATAACCTTGAATTCTTGAAGTAAAATAATACATTTTTATTTATTAATATGTGAAGTTCGTTGTATTAAATCATTTTGATCCTTTTTAACTTCATCCATTTTCATTAAAATATTAAGGAAACTGTGTGCATTTGATTGAACTATAAGATTTTTCGGGCCGGCCCGAAAAGCTCGAATTTTATGCTTTAGTGAATAACCTTAAATTCTTGAAGTAAAATAACATTTTTATTTGTTAAGATGTGAAGTATGATGTTATTAAATCATTTTGACCCTTTTTAACTTAAAATATTAAGGAAACTGTGCATTTGATTGAACAATAGGATTTTTCGGGCCGGCCCGAAAAGACTCGAATTTTCAGGCCGGCCAAAATCAAAAGTCCGACTCGCCTCGATTTTTGAAAATGATTAGCTTGATTCGGCCCGATAAAAAATATCTTCGGCCCGGCTCGATGATCGACTCGAAATCGAGGCGGGCTTCGGGCCGGGCCGGGCCAAAGCTCGAAATCGAGTGCATTTCTATTCGAATCTACTAATATTTTTACTAATTTAGAAGCAAACTGCATTAAACCTGACACTGTTTTTATAATCTGCAAAAAACTACTTTGACATCAATATTTTTAAACATTATTCAACATAACTTCCATTTATCCCTCTGACCCTCTGTCAGTTGTAATTGTAAAAGCGCTGTAAATATCGTTCAGGAAATGTAACTCATGCCCGCTAAATTTAAAATTTGTAAGATGTGGAAACAACTATAAAATTTAATATTTATGTTTCAATTTTTTTAAGAAGTAGAATATAACATTGTTAGAATATTTTTTTAATAAATGCAAATTTTATTTTTCTAATTATTGGTTATGTTATATTAAAATGCATTTAAAATGATAATAATCAAAGGATGTAATTCAGATAAATGATGTAGATGTACGACTAATAGTAGAGAATTATTAAAGAATATTTATTCTTTCTATTTGCCAAGTGAACCTTACCGGAATGAAATTTCAAAACAAAAGGTATTGTTCATGAATCTTTCTCGTGTACTTGTTTACACGATTATTAAACAAACAATAATAATGAAAGTATTGAAAGTATACCCCAATAGTAATTTCACTTACACGATTCATTGTTCAACAAAGCACAAATCCTTTTCATATCAGAAACATTCAAATGCAAATTATATAATGAAGGTAAAGATGGGTAATGAATTTTAATTTCTCCGTAAGAATTAATGAATACAGAATTCTTTTTAGCATGTAATTAACTAGTGTGGCAATTTAATTACAAAATTTGCCATTTCGAAAGTGCGATTTTGTGAGTCTTGCACATGAAAATAACACATTTGTATCATTGCGTGCATAAATTAAAACTGCGTAAAGACACGTACACGTACACCATTAATAATAAGTGTTTATAAGTGCGATTTCATTATCTTAATGTGTGTATATTGTCTCTTTGAAGTATGAAATATGTGCGTCTTTTATTTATTTTGAATTATTGAAAGCCTGTTTTAAACTATCAAATTGGTTAAAAAGGATTTTGAACCGCGCAAATTTGAAAATTATTTCCAATTTTCAAACAGCAAAAAAGTATTTCCTGTGGTGCTTTCTCCACGATAACTTTGAAAGCCCGTGATTTGACACTTGCTAAGAGTTCTCATGTAAAAATCTGCAAATAAAAGTATATTGACATATCTAAAAATGGGTAATAAACCATGATGATATATTTATTTATTACTCCCAATTTATTATCATATTTCATAATCTACCATTGCTCATTAATCAAAACATCAGTGGCCGTGATGTAGCTTTATTTTGAAAATTTAGGGCCGGAATTATAAACGTCCATTCAAATTTAGTTCTATTGTAAATTTAATTAAATGAACAAATGCAACGCGAATTTTTGACAGCATTGATATAAATATTATAAGAATATAAAAATTGATTCGAATTTGTTCACTATATTAAATTTACTTTGGAATTAAATTTAACTGGACGTTCATAATACCGGGCCCTTAGACAAAAAATTAAGTTGATAAATATGGCTTCCGACAGTAAAATGTAACATTATATTTTTTTATAGTTTTAACTTTTCTTAATAGTAATTTTATTATCATGTAAAACAATCTTTATTATTTATTACATTGTTGAATGAAAGCCAAATAATGTATAATACATTGTTTTATGTAAATTTCTAAAGGTCGCAAGCAAAATTTAAACAGGAGAATGAACTGAAAAAATCCTTTATTTAAAATCGATAGAAGAAATATGTTTTTTACTCATATTATTTACTACGGGAAGAAATAGGGACCGTATTCTCACATCTTATAGTAGTGCAACTTCGATTTTTTAAATTTTATTTTATTTTACGAATAGAGACAAGAATAGGTTTGATATTTTTGTAAATGAAGCCTATAATATTTGAAATAAGTGCTATTTACAATTTAGTTTATTTTTGTTTCTCTAATTTTTAATATTAAAGTTGACATTTGACAGTTGAAGTAGTAATTTTTCGAAAGTAGTGCTACTTCAAGATTAGAGAATACGGGCCTAAGTATTTAATATATTAAACTTGAGAACATACTATTATTTGATACATGTTGGTTTTTTTTTATTAAGGGGCGATGTTAAAAGTTAATATTTTAATTGCTTATATTTCAAAATTTAACAATTACTACCACTGATGTCTAAATCTTATTATGATATTTGTGACGAATCAATTTTTTACGCCCACAATTCTTCTTTACTAATTTTTTTATGATATGCATAGACTTCATTTTACATTATATCCAGGTTTAGGTATACAATGGCTTTCCAAATATAAGCGGTGACATTATTATCCATTTATTACATCCGGGTCATTTTATATTTATAATATTTGAGAGATGTTACAAACAGTATTTACGAAATTTTGGCAACAACATTTTTCACTACTTTCAAATGTTGTAAATAATAAATTTATGGATAATTTGACATTTGTGTTTGAACGTACATACACAATACCTACCTCACATAATATTAACATAAACCCCCAAACTAAAATACTCAAAATAAATCCTGTAGAATTTTTTTCAGTTATGTCATATTTAATTATGAAATTCGTCCACATACCTCCTGAATTTTCATGGTCCTCCGTATGACTTTTCTTCTGACCTCCTCCTCATAAGTTTCTTCGATAGTTTCCGCCATTACGTACACCCAGAAATGGGTAAATCACAACAATTGCACAACAATGGAGTTCTGACCGGGTATTGTTAACGGCTATGTCTATTCGCGGTGCGTTCGCGAGCAAGACTGGCGCGCCGTGCGTCTAAAATTAATTTCTTCGCCGAACGGAAGTAGTGGTAGATTTTGCAGCCTACCAGTTTACAAGACGCTCATGTGGAAGTTCTCACTCAGAAAATGATCGATGCTTTCTCTAGCCTACAAACCAACCGATCAGTTAGAAAAAAATCGCGTTTGTGGTGATTTTTTTAGTGGACAACTTTCTTATTTTCTCAAATCGTCGTTGTAAAGTCAAAATCTCGTATCTATAATTCAATAGGTCTTACACAAAAAAACGTCTTTAATTCAAAAATGTCAGTTTCTAATACAGGTGTCACAGAAATAAGTAGGTACATTACGTTTACCAGTAAAAGAATCTTCAAAATTTGTAAAAAAAATCCATTACCTGCCTAATAATACAAAAAAAAAAAATAACTGATAATTCAAATAATCTGATGTGGCCAACAAAAAACCTCCCGCTATTTAATTTTTATTAATTTAAATACATAGCTACATATTTACTAATGCTTCAAACTATACTAAGTTCCTTTGCATATAACTTTTGCTTTATTTACTATTTTTTGTTTAAAATGTCACTATTATTAATTTGAAATGATTAGTTTTTTGACAGTGACATTTATTTGTCAGTTACACACACTGTGTAACAAAGGAATCTTTAAATCAAATGCTCTGAGATTAATTAAAAAAATCTTTTTTAAATTTTTCTGTAAAATATATAGAAAAAATATTAATGTATACCTGTAGAAAATTAATCTATTATGAGCTTCAAGTAAAATGTCATTTCCGGTTATCCGATTTACACCAAAATCTAATAGTTTCTTTCCATATTAGAATAGGGTCGAAATACAAGGTTTCAAATTTTTTTTAATGATAGTATTTGAGTTAGAGCAGAGACAAAATCCATACACACACATCAATACATACACACTCAAACACACTTACACATACATACAGACATCATCGTGAAAATCTTAAAATTGGATTCTAGGGACCATAAAACGTGGTAATTTACTAAAATCTCTGCCAAGGGCAGCGGGAGGAAAAAAATGTTACCAAGAAATATTTTTGCTTCGAACGAGTTCTGTCAATGTCACTTACTTTTTTTTGTTTCACCATTATATGTTTCGAAATTGGAAATATTTGTAAGTGTATTTGATACTTTTGTAGGTGTAATTTATACTTTTGTAAGTGTAATTTACACTGATGTAATTGCATTTTGGACTTTGAATACATTTTTGTAGTGTGCTTCCGTAAATAAATAACAGCAATAAATTACATATAATGAAGTATAAATTTACAATAGTTAGTTAAGTGTAAATTCATAGTTAGTAAGTTTTTTCTTTCGTTTTTACTAAAATATCTTTGGCCACTTTAGAAGTGAAATTAGAACAGACAGACACACATGCTAACAATTTTATTAATACACATATCTAAACAAAATACAAACACAAAGTTAATGACAGGATAAACAAAAAGGGAAATAAAAACAAAATTATTTACAATGCGAGTATTATTTCATAAAAGAAACACATTTTGAAAATAAATCTAAAAACAATGGAAAACTGTTATCACATCATGTTCATCATATACATAATCCTAACTTCCAAAAACTATTGAAAAAATACAAAACTAACAATTTTAACAATAAGGATAACAGATTTTGTACTCTATACAAAAAGATTCACAATCTACTAGGAATGATAATTTAGGATACATAATGAACAATTACATTTATATTTGAGTAGTGGCACATTGTACAAGGCATAAAATGTTACACATTTTTCAAACGATCCAGCAGTTCTGACGGACGGAAAAGTCCTTTTTCGGTGATGATTCCCGCTATAAGACTTGCTGGAGTCACGTCGAATGCTGGATTCCAACACGTTATTCCTGCAGAAAGAATATTAACATTTTTAAATCGAAAAATCCATATACAACAGAAAAAATCAAATTAAATTATTTGAAAAGGCAATGAACAGTATTAATGGATACTTAAATATTTAAAACTACTCGTATTAATAGTTATGCATTTATTTAAGTATTAAGGGCAGTAAGATTTGAAAATAAAAATTTTTGGATGTAATTTTTGATGTAAATTTTGATCGTTGTTTTTATTTACTTTCAGCCCCCGTCTCCTGATCGGTAAGTGATTCACATCACTTACCGATCAGTAATTTGTAAATAAAGCTTGTTACTGCATTAGAAACCCTATTAGTAAAGATTAAAAAAACCCGATTGTGTAAAAAATACATACGTATTTTTCATTATCTGCATTTATACTTAACTATACATATTTATAATTGTACGTTATTTGAAAAGTAGTATTTTACGCAAAAAATACAGTAATTCATTGGTGTTTTTTTTTAATAACTCGATTATTTTAAATATTATGGAAAAAAAATTCTGCAGGTTGCTCCACTTTCACGTAGTAGTATATACCTTCATATTTTCAAATGGAACATCCTATTATTTATTCAAATTTGAGAAGTAGATAAAATGGGGTACTATATCATGAAATTTTAACTGAGATAAGAAAGTAGAAATATACGTAAATTAATGAATATTAGTAAAAATTTTGCCAGTATACATATATATCTAACAAATTCGTCTGTTTTTTAATAATACCAATGTATTTTTAAATGATAGTCATGGTATAATAATAATCATCACAAAGAATAAATATTTTAAAAAATATTTAATTTAATTACTTTTCTAGATTGTTTTTATATACTTCGAAAAATAAAGCATAATAGTATTTATTTTTATTTATGTTTATACTTTTACGAAGTATTTCGCCCATATCTGACAATGAATATGAACTAAGACCCAAGAGCCTCTAAGACCTTTTTAAAAATAAAGTCAAGATATCCATGAAATTTAAAACAAAAACAAATAATGACATGTTGATTATATTTTGTTGTAATTGTAAAAAAAATACAAATTATTATTGTCGCTATTATTCATTATTAAAGAGGGGCCATACTTTATGGGGGCCCGTATGGTTGAATGGATAAAGAATAGCAGTAAACTGAGAAGCATAATACATTGGAACGGAAACTGCAAGGAAGAAATTAGAAGCTGAATTGCACAGGGAAAGGCAGCATACAGTAAAATACAAAACGCATTAAAATAGAATTTAAAAAAATCTTTGCAAAATGTTCTTGTATGGAGTATTATACTGCGAAACGTGGGCCATGCGAAGGAGAAAAAGTACTTAGACAGTTTTGAGATGTGGTTGTGGAGATAATTGGGCGGAAGAAGGGAGCTAGGAACGTGGAGAAGAAAGAAGAATTTTGAAAGAAATAAGAAAGCTAAATGAATTGGACATATTTTAAAGACGGATGATACACTGAAACAGAAAGTAGGGGATTCCAATCATATCGAAT
This sequence comes from Ophonus ardosiacus, assembly GCA_943142095.1. Taxonomy (NCBI): domain Eukaryota; kingdom Metazoa; phylum Arthropoda; class Insecta; order Coleoptera; family Carabidae; genus Ophonus; species Ophonus ardosiacus. Next base: position 8,028,314 of record OW964824.1, read on the forward strand.
TTTTATATAAATTATATACATAATTAATTCTTCCCATATAACTGTGTTATTGACACAAATCACTTTTTTTATAAATGCTAAAATACAGGTGTCTCTTAAATAGGGGGACATAGCTTAACCACAGATTCCGAGGTTAAAATAAGACGATTTAACTAAACTTGCTTCTACGGGAAAGTATACCATTTAGCCAGAATTCTGCTTCAAAGTTCTTCGAAAAAAAATTAATTTTGCTTATAATAACAGAACGCTTTATACGATTTGGATGAAATTTAGTATGACAGTTTATATGTTTAAAAGTCATCTTTTAAGGTGATACTTGTTATTATTAGTGAACCACGAGTGTATGAAACTTAGATGTCCCAACATTGATTAGACCGTAACTTTTTAATGGCCACGCCGATAACATGAAATTATTTTTTTTCAGAAAGATACATTCAATAGTAAACTTTTCTCTCTCTGTTTAATTTGTGATATCTGCTACGGTTCAGACAGAAAAAAATAAAATATGAGTCACTGCATCGTGAATTTTTTAACATAAATTTAATCTAGCAGTCTATCCAAATGTCAAACACGTGTAATTTTTAATGACAGTAACGAGTTGTCAATCTTCTCAACTTGTTTAGGAGTAAGCTAAGATATTTATTCATGTTATTTATAATAATAGTATTAAAATACTATTAAGCCGAACAAAAGGATGTTACTAGTTTCTGAATAATGCGAAGGAATTTTTTGACAACCCATAAACAATTGTTAATGTCATTAGAAATTACTTGTTTGACAGTTGGATAGATTCCTAGATTATATTTATTTTAAAAAAAATCACGATGCAGTCACTCAGTTTTTTTCTGTCTGAATCGTAACAGATATCACAAATTAAACTGAGAGAGAAAAGTTTACTATTAAATGTATCTTTCTGAAAAAAAATAATTTTACGTTATCGGTGTGGCCATTAAAAAGTTACGGTCTAATCAATGTTGGGACACCTAAGTTTAATATACTAGTGGTTCACTAATAATAACAAGTATTACCTTAACCATATGAACTATCATACCAAATTTCATCCAAATCCTATAAAGCGTTCTGTTATTATAAGCAAAATTAATTTTTTTTTTGAAGAACTTTGAAGCAGAATTCTTGCTAAATGGTACACTTTCCAGTAGAAGCAAGTTTAGTTAAATCGCCTTATTTTAACTTCAGGAATCTGTGTCTATTTAAGAGACATTCTGTATATTACACACTTTCAAAACGCGCGGTTTTTTTCGGGCTTGATGACGCTACCAAACCCGGCTCTCTTTTATTGGCCGACACCGTTAAGTAGGCGTTCCCATCATCAAACCAGTGATTGCAAGACTGTTGCATTGAGTATATGGTTATGGTGGTTATGCGATTACACGCTACTATTTTTTAAAATACTTAAATACTAATAAACAATAACTACAATATCCTAAATTTAAGATAAGTAAAATAAAAGAAAATAAGAACAAAATGAAATTTTCAAATATAAAGCGATATAATCTTAGCTGCACAGCATGATTTAGAACTAATTATTTAGAACCTCTCCACCACTGGGTTTGCTGACGTCGTAAGGTGGGAAACGGTGGATACCAAATATTTGCCATTTTTTTCTTCGATAATAAGCCGAATTTTAAAAGAAGAAAAATTATGGAATTTTTTAATTTAAAAATACTATAACATATAAAAAAATCAAAAAATCGTAGAATCCCCATTAAAGGAAAAATACATGGCAGAAGAGGACGAAGAAAATTTGGAATGTTAACTAAAATTAAGGATGGACAAAATTACGAGACTGAAGAGGGAGGCACAGGGCAGATTAGTTTGGAGACATTTCCGTTTTACTAAATGATAAGGATTATTGTTTTGTGTGGAAAATACTACCTGGTGCAGCAATTCGATGCTCGCCAACATGCGTCATTTCTCTGTCCGGCCTCTCCTCAATAACCACGTGGTCTCCACTTGGAATAGTAGCATCAATGGAAGTAAAAGGAGCAGCTACGTAAAACGGCACTTCATGGTGTTTGGCTAGCACAGCAATTTGATACGTTCCGATTTTATTGGCGGTATCACCGTTCGCAGCAACCTCAACGATAACATTTATTAACTATTAAATCTCATTACAGATTGTTAAACTCACTCTATCTGCACCGACAACTACTGCGGAAATGTTTCTGCTACGCATAAGAGCAGCAACCATGCTATCTACAATTAAAGTGGCAGGAATTTTATCGTGGACTAATTCAAAAGCTGTGAGTCTAGCTCCCTGATTATAAGGCCGTGTTTCGGTACAGTAAACGTGTTCTACAAAATACACCTACAGTTAAACACTACAAATAGAATAAAAAATTGCCAGTCGTCTATTTTGCTTCGAGCATAAATCATTTTTGTATATTCCCGCCTTGATGACGCCATAAACTTCAGAGACATACAGAATGTTAAAAAACAAGTGTTACAAATTTTGAGGATATTTAGTCATGACTGAATATAAAAAGCTTAATTAACATGGGTCGGATCTTCAATAGTTTCCGAGATATAAGGCGGTGAAAAATTTATTTTTACGGGGTTTATCTAATTTGTTTCAAAAACTAAAGTTACGACTTCGATTAAATGAGACTTTGTTTACCTTTCAAAGGTTATCTTAAATATGCTTGTTTTTTTTTTAAAAAAAAAGCAAATAATTGTACAAACATTGTGACGACCTTGGCCAATATTTATTTTGCACAGAACTATTATAAATTGGAAAAAATGTTTCATATAAAATTTAAATGTTTTATACCTACTTACAGACACGGACAAAATTTTGTTCGATCATTATCTTCGTCAAAATGGCCTCTTTTTCGGAAACAGTTGAAGATCAGACCCACGTTGATTCAGCTTTTTAAATTATTTTCGTCAGTACTATGTTCTCAAAATTTGTTACACTTTTTTAACGCCCTGTATACATAAAAAAATACGAGCAAGAACAAATAACAGTGCCAGTGTTGAAATATTTTTTTTGTTCATTCCATATTTACAAAAACATCTTATACCTAATTTTTGAAGACTGTGCAAAGTTCTAATAACTCCTAGAGCTGTTCCATAACCTGCTGTAGCTAAAGATCCAGTATTACAATGAGTCAAAACTCTAACTAGATTATCATTTGGCTGCTGAGCAAGAATAGCTTTGGCTCCAAAATCTCCTATAGCTTTATTGTCAGCTATATCTTTCGTCATCATTGCTTCAATAGCAGATATAAATCTGAAATAATATAATTAAAATTGGGTTTCTTTCATTATTATTAAAACATACTTAAATTTCATTTCCGATAATTGAACGCTTTTATCTTCTGCTAAGCCATTCGCTAGTAAGATTAGATCATCAGCCGCGATTTTCATGTTGACTGCAGTCGGTCGTGATGAAACTAAATAATTTAACTTTCCTTCAATTTCTTGCCTGAGATTCTGCTTATCTTCGAATTTTTCTTTTTGTAATTCTACAGCTAAACTAAGGCAACCAACGATTGCAATTGCAGGTGCACCACGCACCTAATACATAAAAATAATTAAGGCAAGGAATGAAGACGTGTTACAAATTTATAGGGTATGTAGGAAATGCAAAATAGACTAACATTTAATAATAGACTCATCCAAAACGCACCGTTTTCGAGTTACAGGCTCTTAAAAGAATAATTATTTAGGGTGCAATCAACTCGAATATTCAAAAGCATAATATGCTTAATTGTTTACACAGGACCATTCAAAACCCAAATAATCAAAAACAGAATATACGTTGCGTACACAACAGAGTATAGTAAAAGTTAAGTCCATTTTGCATCTCCTACACAGTACACATACCCTATAAATTTGTAGTACATATTCATTAACACCCTGTATAAAATCCTTACTTGCATTTTGTTGATTACTTTCCAACCGTCTTCAACGCCTTTTACTGGAATATATTTTGTTTGTGCTGGCAGTAGTAGCTGATCTAGTATTTCTAAACTGTTGTTTTCGTATTTTATTGCTTTTAAAGACATTTTACTCTGCAAAAACGATGTTGTATTGTGAGAAATAGGAATAATTACCCTCTTAGTTAAAGTTAGTGGAAACTCACATTTTAACTTATGTTTAGTTTATACTTATATAATTATTTTTTCAGTATTTCACAGTAAAATAAGTCACGCACTCTCATATGTGTTTCCCGATTTCTTATAAGTAAATATATTGTAAACAAGTAAACATGAACCTTAGCATTAGTTAATCTGTAGATAACGTGAAAATTATAACCTCACTTTTGTTTGTCAGTTAATAAATGTGTTTAATTTTATTCTACAGATTCAATCTATTATTAGATTATGTGCTATATAAATAATAAATTATATGAAATAAACTGTACTTACTTTTTTATTTAAATATTTCTTTTTGTATATTTTTTGTAAATTATATTCAATCTGTAAAATTGTATGAAATATGAATAAAATATAAAAATTCTATCTATAATAATTTATTCATTTGTACTTACAAATTTAAAAACCTGAATGACTAAAAATAAATTACTTAAAGCCGCTCACTGTGCTAGATTTAATTCGGGAAGAAAGCACTTAACCTTTCATAAGTAATTCAAGGCGTAAAATTATTTTGCAAATAATGTAACGAAGTAAAAGACAGCAAACTTTTAAATTTATATATTTTTTTAGAGGACATCCAGAATTCGTAACAAAAATGGTAAAAATCTAACTTATAGGTTATATTATTCCGCATGTTCACATATTATTAACATCATTTTTACTGTTTTTGTTACTAAAATGATTAAAATTGCAGGCCTTACTAGGAGCGCAACTCGTGATCACATTAGTCATGGTTAGCATGATCCAAAAAATTGGATTACATTATTCTTTTGCTAGATGGTTTCTGTGTTCAACTGGTCTAATGAGATACTTATACCCCACCAATACAGAATTGAGGCAGTTAGCTAATATTTCCAAAGAAAAACCTAAACATAAAAAAGGTGGAAAACATGATAATAATAAAAATGATGTAGATACTTTCCATGTACCTAGAAACTTGGATATAGAACTGGAAACAGCTAAAGTATCACCCCTCGATATAATACATTTAAGATATTATACAGAGTATCAGTGGTTGTTGGATTTTGCCTTATATGCTGCAGTAGTATATATTTGTACAGAAGTATGTAATATTTGTAAAATAATTTATTGTGTTAACAGAATTTATTTTAGGTTTACAATAGTTTCTTCCCGATTAAAGATGAAATCAATTTAAGCATGATGTGGTGCTGTCTTGTGTTAGGTTTTGCTATGTATCCTTTATATGTAGATTGGCACAAACACTCTATTATTTACACAACAAATCACCTAGGGGCCAATTTTATAAAATAATAATCTTCACTTAAAATTTAGTTGAGAAGGACCGGTATTATAAATGTCCAGTTAAATTTAGTTCCAAAGTAAATTTAATAAAGTGAACAAATTCGAATCAATTTCTACGTTCTTATGACGTTTAAATCATTACTGTCAAAAATTCGCGTTGCATTTGTTCATTGAATTAAATTTACTATGTAACTAAATTTAATTGGATGTTTATAATATCGGCCCTTAATTTAATGAAATGAACAAATTCGAATCAGTTTCTCTGTTCTTATGACATTTAAATCATTGCTATCTTTCTTTATAAAATCGGCCATAAACACTAAAAAAAAACCGGTTTTATAAAGATCCTCTTATTCGAATCATTATATGAACATCTTTGTTATTATGCACGCTACAGAAAATTGATGTAGGTCTTTATGGGCCAATTTTCTTGAGATCTCATTAATAGGCATAACAGGGATTTTCTATCTACTTTTGTTTTTGAGCTACAGGCTAAAACTTAATTTTCGCTTATTTTGAAAATACCACATATCACGCTTATTATAAAATATAAAGAAAAAATGATTATATAATTTTTATACGATTTTTTTTACGTAGATTAACGTGATGTAATTAGATTTTTTCAAAACAGTCATTCTCAGGACAATATTTTTAAATGGGAATATATGTTGAAAATAGTCTTATATTTTTCTTAATTTTATAAGCTTTACATTGATGCATAACAAGTGTACATTCTTTTGTTTTAAATATGAATTATTAATTTATTGGAGTGAAAAAAAAAATGAAATTTATTAAGAAACAAACGAAAAAATCATTTACAATGGAGTGGAGTCATCTAAGCTCGTATTGTTATTATTATTATTTTCTGATTTTTGCTAAGCCACTATGCGTGATTTTTATGTATGTATGATTTAATGTCATAAGAACAGAAAAAATAATTTGAATTTACTTTGAAAGTAAATTTAAGTGGACTTTTATAAAAACGACGCGGTATGAGATGCTGTCCAGAGCCCTGTACTATACCAAAATGAAGTATTACTCCCTATAGTCAGAAAAATTGACTGTCGGGATTTGCTTTATAATATTGAACACAAACAGCCCATTATTTGCTCCGCTCTATTGGAATGACTTGGACTTTTTGTTTCTCAAAATCAAAACTCACCCAAAATAGTACCATCTTAGTGGAGTTATAAGCACCTTGTTTTTATTTTAATAACTATATTTCATGTTTATATTTAATTGTTTTATTTCCTTAATATCGTACAGGAAAATGTTAATGTCGCTAACAGTACAATATTTCAAAGGCGAAGAATCTGTAGGAGAAAGATCCACCTGCATTGTTATGGGTTTTTCGTATTTATTAATATCTATGATGATTTTAATTATAGATGAGAAGACTTTAGAAACAGATCTGGAAAATGCATATGTCAGTTTCAATCAAAGTGCGTCAGTTTATTTGAATAACCAAGGTCTTCCTTCCTCGTTAGTTCATTTTAAAAATGATGTATTGTTTGGATATGAATTTGTTGTTTTTTTAGTGGACCGGCTTCAAAAATTGTATTGAAATTTTTCATTGCTTTATGGTGTGGTTTGATGGGAGCTCTATTTACTTTCCCCGGATTACGAGTTGCTAAGATGCATTGGGATTTACTTAAGTATTATTACATTTTTGGTCGGTTTTATAAAGAAATTTAATCGCCACTTAACATTTACTCTTAGTAAATTTAATGAAATAAAAAAATGCAACGCGAACAGAAAAACTGATTCAAATTTGTCTACTTCATTAAACTTGATAAATAAATTTTAAGTGTAGATTAAATTTTTTTATACAACCGGCCCAATACGTATTGTCATACTAATTTTATATATTTTTAGATGTTACAATAATAGAAAAACAGTACAATTTTTATTGAATTTGAGTTTAGCTTTACCATTTTTACTAGTAATAATGTGGGTAAAACCTTTAAGTAGAGATTATTTAACTGTAAGAATATTTTCTGGGATGACAGGTCCGCTGTAAGTCATATTTATTTTTAAATATTTTTTGAATAAAATCATTGTTTTTCAGTATGACTTCATACCAATTTGAGACATTGCGACTTATAATGATAATATTGTGTGTTCTTATAAGATTAAGTCTCATGCCTTGGTACCTTCAAGCATACTTGAATCTCGCCCACTCCAGAATTGAAGAACAAAAGAAAGAAGCAGGAAGAATAACAAATGTAGATTTACAAAAGAAGATCGCTGCTGTTTTTTATTATTTATGCGTTGTTACCTTACAATATATAGCACCAATGATAATGTGCTTGTATTTTACGTTCATGTACAAAACTCTTGGTGGGTATACTTGGTCAGGTCTTTTTAAGGAACCCTTACCATCTGATGAATGTCCCTTACAAATGCAAGATCACATACCAAATGTAGATTCCGAAGAGTCAATCAAATTATCAGCACAACAGTTTCATTTAGCGTTGGAATCAGTGAAATCTGTTAGTATTTTCTAAACTTATTCAATATTGTTATCTAAGTTTTGTTACATTTATATAGGTATTCTCGGAGCAAGTTTTCAGAGGCCTTTTAGGCTTTGCAACTTGGTGGAGCTGTTTCACATGGTTTGCAACAACGTCGGTAGGATTAATATATCAATCATATTTTGCACGTTAAATATATATGTTTGTTTTTGTGACCTGTTATTTAATTATTGTTTTTATGCATTTGCATCTGTAAAAGACCATTTTAGAAAATAGAATATCATTGAACAGAGATTTGTGTTATTTATTTGATGACATTGATGCATTTTTAAACCATAAACAGGACAGCAAGATTACTATTTGAATTAATGACGACCATGACTGTACTTAAAATTCAAGGGAAAATAGTGGGATACAACAGGTTTCAATAAAACGTGGGCTGTTTGTTTAGTTATGTATGATTTTTTTAGTTAAACCCATGATTTTTAGTTTTTGGTCGCTTATCATTTTTTATGTTCTATGATCACATAAATAAATCGTTTAAATAATTCATAACAAAGTTGTCTGTCATTTAATGTTGTATTTCACAATAATTGATATTCTTATATGTTCAGATAAAGGTATTAAGATGAAGAATATCGCTTGTAAAAGAAAACCGGAAATAATGTAATATTATGATGACGAAATTCTGGAAGTTTCGTGGCTGTTCTGGAATATAAACGCTACCTCGAAACCACGTGGTTTGAGGTCATTTGTGTTTAATGATTACTCATCAATAAAATAAAGTCAATGTCATATTCCAAATGCAGAATGCAAAATGATTTTCAATGAAAATAAAAGTGGCCTTTAAACTAATAATATGAGAATAACATTGTATAGATATAAATAAAACTACCTATATGACAATCCCGCCAAAAATAACGACTTTCTGATTGATACCATTTTTGTTAAGTTTCATTTACATACTTTTAATAAGTAAAACTTAAATTAATATTAATAATATGTGTTTTTATTATTTTTCCAAGTCATGTTTTTATGCGTTTCCTTCGTTTTTATCACGATTGATTTTGTGAATTTGTGCACAAAGGTACGCAGTCTGACGTCATTCGACCAATGAGCATAGTCCATTTTGAATTTACGTAAAGCGATTGGCTGAAGTAGTGGAATATTCTGGAACCAGAGTGGTGTCACTTATATAAAAGCGGCCATCTTTAACCGCTCCTCACTTTGTTTCCGGCACTAAAGAGAAGAATTCGTAGACTAATTTTAGCAAGTTAATTTCACATCACACAATAATTTTAAGGTAATTTCAACTTTTACATTTTTATGTAGTGATTATATTGATATTAAATTGATGTATTTTTGTTTTCCCGTATTTCAATTCTGAATTTTCAATCATTGTCACACCTCGTGTTTGATATTGATTCTTTGTTTTGTAGAGTGAAATAATTATATCATTAATTATTATCTCATTCGTTCTGTGTAATAATCAATATTTATTTTATAATTTAGATGGCCAAAGCACCTGCAGTAGGTATTGACTTGGGTACCACCTATTCCTGCGTAGGAGTTTTTCAACATGGAAAAGTTGAAATTATCGCAAATGACCAAGGAAACCGAACCACACCTTCCTACGTCGCCTTCACCGATACGGAACGTCTTATCGGTGATGCGGCGAAAAACCAAGTCGCAATGAATCCCAATAACACAATTTTTGGTGAGTGTACTCAAAATTAACCAGTATGAGTAAGAATATTTTTAAGGTTTATAATGATGATTAAAGTCATGCCAGACTAAAGTCTCTGATAATTTTATGATTGTACATTTTCCTGATAATTTCATGATAAAAAAAAGATTAGATTGCCGTTATCGCAGAACAGTTTTTAAATAATCAATGTTCTGTTTACAGATGCCAAACGTCTTATTGGGCGTCGTTTTGAAGATTCTGCAGTGCAATCAGACATGAAGCACTGGCCATTTGAAGTTATTAGCGATGGCGGCAAACCGAAAATCCAAGTTGTATACAAAGGAGAAACAAAGACATTCTTCCCTGAAGAAATCAGTTCCATGGTTCTCACAAAAATGAAGGAAACCGCAGAAGCTTATTTAGGAAAAACCGTAACCAATGCAGTCGTCACAGTACCAGCATACTTCAACGATTCACAAAGACAAGCCACAAAAGATGCTGGTACAATTGCCGGATTAAACGTTCTTCGTATAATCAACGAACCCACCGCGGCTGCCATTGCCTACGGTTTGGACAAAAAGGGAGTAGGGGAGCGCAACGTTCTTATTTTCGATTTGGGTGGCGGTACCTTCGATGTCTCCATCCTAACAATTGAAGACGGTATCTTCGAAGTCAAATCCACTGCTGGTGACACTCACTTGGGTGGTGAAGACTTCGATAACCGTATGGTCAACCACTTCGTTCAAGAATTCAAGCGAAAATACAAGAAAGATCTTACCCAGAACAAACGTGCCTTGCGTCGTCTTCGAACATCATGCGAACGCGCAAAGCGTACTCTTTCATCCTCGACTCAAGCCAGTATCGAAATCGATTCCCTCTTCGAAGGAATTGATTTTTACACTTCGATCACCAGAGCACGTTTCGAAGAATTGAATGCCGATCTGTTCAGATCCACCATGGAACCCGTGGAGAAGTCTCTCCGGGACGCCAAGATGGATAAGAGCCAGATTCATGACATTGTCTTAGTCGGAGGATCTACCCGTATCCCTAAAGTCCAGAAACTTCTGCAAGACTTCTTCAACGGCAAGGAGCTGAACAAATCCATCAACCCCGATGAGGCTGTTGCTTATGGCGCTGCTGTCCAGGCCGCCATTTTGCACGGAGACAAATCCGAAGAAGTGCAAGACTTGCTGTTGCTCGACGTCACCCCTCTGTCTCTCGGTATTGAAACTGCTGGAGGAGTGATGACTGTTCTCATCAAGAGAAACACCACCATTCCAACCAAACAAACCCAAACCTTCACCACATACTCCGACAACCAACCCGGAGTGCTGATCCAGGTATACGAAGGTGAACGTGCCATGACCAAGGACAACAACATCCTTGGAAAATTCGAACTCACTGGCATTCCTCCAGCGCCTCGTGGTGTTCCTCAGATCGAGGTCACCTTCGATATTGATGCCAACGGTATCTTGAACGTTACCGCTGTGGAGAAATCCACCAACAAGGAGAACAAGATCACCATCACCAACGATAAGGGCCGTTTGAGCAAGGAAGACATCGAGCGTATGGTCAACGAAGCAGAGAAATACCGCAACGAAGATGAAAAGCAAAAGTGCACAATCGCAGCGAAGAACGCCCTGGAATCTTACTGCTTCAACATGAAGAGCACAATGGAAGATGATAAACTTAAGGACAAGATCAGCGAATCAGACAAAACTGTAGTGATGGATAAATGCAATGAGGTTATTAGGTGGCTCGACAGCAACCAGCTGGCTGAGAAGGAGGAGTATGAGCATAAACAGAAGGAATTGGAAGGCGTTTGCAATCCAATTATCACCAAGATGTACCAAGGAGCTGGTGGCATGCCAGGTGGAATGCCCGGCGGTATGCCTGGTGGCTTCCCTGGTGCCGGTGGCGCCGCTGGAGCTCCAGGCGCTGGAGGAGCTGGTGGCCCCACAATCGAAGAAGTCGATTAAACAACTCGACTTCACTGTTTAGCTCCGTTGATTTTTTCATTCCTGCTCGCCAGTATTACAGCACCGTTGCTTTTATCCATTTTTATTTTTTTGCCAAAGATTTGTTGTCAGTCGTTTGAAATTAACTTGAATAAAATTTGATCATTTCAACCATTTAACCTTTGTTTTATTATTTTACCTTGAACTTTTAGCTTACATAAATAAATTGTAGTGTTCTCAGTTCTCATTGTTTATTTTTACTATCCGCTTCAAATATAAGCTGAATTACGAAAAATACTCCATGAAAATATAAATACCTAAGAAAAAGAATATTTTAAATACAAATACCAAATATTTAGTATTTAAAGTTTCTTTTTATGATAAAGCTTATTTTAGTAACCATTTATTAATAAATATATTGTACTTTTTTACAAAATATATCATCTATTTAATGTAATTTCACATCAATTTTTCCTGAAGATAAATGTACTGGTTTAAATAAAATTAAAACACAGTATTTCATTTTGCTTCTCAGTAATTAAATATTCTTTTCAGTACCTGAAATACAGAACTCCAAACACCATACAAATAATGAAAAATCTGATGTGGCCAACTCATGACCTCCCGCTAATTCCACAAATTTAAAATAGCAATGAGCTTGTAAATTATCACTTGCGGTTGATCGTTTGTAATCAAAATCTAATATATACTGACAGATATAATTGTAAAAATAGCAAAAACGTGTTGCGGGGGCCCTATTTCGTGCTTATGCACTGAAAACTCACTTGAATTTTTGAACTAAAAACATTACCTCCCATACCTATCTATGTAAGAAGAAATGTATTTGCAGTTTTACTTATGTATGTGTATTCCTGTACTTGACATTTATCTTCTGTTCCAAATTCTATTTAATTAAAATGCTTGTATTTTTTTATCTTTGTAAACATATATACAAATTTAGATATTCAAGTAATGATTTTACTTATTATTTCTAGAAAGAAATACAAATCATGAAAATTATTTTAAGAAATACATTAGTGACTGCATTGTAAATTATCAGTATCTGTAATAGTAGTAAGTAGTTATATATTTACGTATTTAATACCTACAGTCCTATAAAATATAAAAATTTACATAAAAAATAAATTTTAATAAATTGCGCGCAGAAAGAGCCAATCACAGCGCACCATATACCACCACAACTCACGACAGTGCGCTGTTTACATTCAAATGTTATAAACAACAATTTTATAGAAACATAGTGTAATACAGGTGTAATGTAAATATTTGCACAAAATGTGATTTAATTATAAAAATATACAGTACTTGATTCAGTACTCTTTACGGTCACTAAAATTTGTCTGAAACTGCAATTCGTTTTAAAGAAAATTGCGACAAAATCCAACGGGCGGTAAGAATTGTAAGAAATTTCTAGTCGCGGTTTCCCTGAAACAGTCCCTAATAGATAATAAGTTAGTAAATAGTAACAATTTGATATTAATTTTATTTGTCTTAGTTATATTTTAAGTAATTTTGCGTCGCGATTTTCCTTGTTAAGGCCCCATTAGATTATAAGTATGTAATTTGTAATTACATTGTTCTAATTGCATTCGTACTAGTTCTGTTATGGTCTTGAAAACTTCGCGGTTCCCATTTGCTAGGCCCCCATTAGTTTTTAAGAAAATAAATACGAGGTGTGTTCAAAAACTATCGCGAATTTTGAATTTTCGCGGGTTACGTATATTCGAATTTCGATCTTTTTGTGGCTTTATGTTGGTACTCATGTCTCTCACTTATGTCGACAAGCTCGGCCATTTTGAATGTTCACTTAATTGTTGACAGCTGCTTTGCTTGCACGTGTTTTGGATCGTCTTCGATTTTTACCTATTCAAAAAAATGGAACAAAGAACCTGTATCAAATTTTGTGTGAAAAACGAAATTAAGTGCGCGGATGCATTCCGAATGTTGACTGTGGCATACGGAGAAGCTACCTTGGACCAAAGCAACGTTTATCGGTGGTACAAAATGTTCTCAGAAGGCCGAGAAGATGTGAACGACGAAAAGCGTGCCGGACGCCCGAGCACTTCAACAACAGACGAAAAAATTAATGAAGTGGAGAAAATGTTATTGGCCAATCGTCGAATCACCGTTAGACAAGTTGCTGAGGACCTAAACATATCGATTGGCTCGTGCCATTCGATTTTTATCAATGATTTAGGCATGAGACGGGTCGCCGCGAAATTTGTACCAAAATTGCTCAATTGCGACCAAAAACAGCATCGCATGAACATTGCTAATGAGATGTTGGACTCTGTCCGCGACGACCCAAATTTGCTCCAGAGGGTCATAACTGGTGACGAATCGTGGGTTTATGGTTATGACGTGGAAACCAAAGTTCAATCATCTCAATGGAAGCTGCCGCACGAACCAAGACCGAAAAAAGCGCGCCAAGTTCGGTCGAATGTGAAAGTTTTGCTGACAGTTTTCTTCGATTGCAGGGGCGTGGTGCATCATGAGTTCTTGCCACAGGGTAGAACGGTCAATAAGGAATATTACCTGCAAGTTATGCGCAATTTGCGCGAAGCAATCCGCCAGAAACGCCCGGATTTGTGGAAGAACAAAAATTGGCTTTTGCACCACGATAACGCCCCTGCTCACACATCGTTGCTTGTGCGCGACTTTTTAGCCAAAAACAACACACTAATGATGCCGCAGCCACCGTATTCCCCAGATCTGGCCCCCTATGACTTTTTCTTGTTCCCTAAACTGAAGAGGCCCATGAAAGGACGACGTTACGCTACGCTTGACGAGATAAAGACGGCATCGAAGGAGGAGCTGAACAAGATAAAAAAAAATGATTTTTTGAAGTGCTTTGAAGATTGGAAAAACCGTTGGCACAAGTGTATAATATCTCATGGGGATTACTTTGAAGGGGACAAAATAGATATTCATGAATAAATAAATAATTTTTGAAAAAACACAAAATTCGCGATATTTTTTGAACACACCTTGTAGTAATGATATAATATTAATTATTCTAGTCGAATAAGTTAATATTACCGATATAATCAAAATTTCAAACTAACAACGGAAGAATATTTTAAGAATGTAATAGGTATTGTGTACATGTTTGTATGAGTGGGACGCTCATTTGAATGTTGTTAGAATCTATTTTTTCATTTTAGATTATAAATTAGTTTGTAAATCTGTATTCACTCAATTTTTTTGTATAATCGTGTTTAAGGAACAAAATTGCGCAGAAATAAGGATTACATCAAGTGCTACTTCAACGGTAAAAAGGTTTGGAAATATAAGGGTGTAAGATTTTATTTTTATGTCGTGTCGCGAATCCCCTCTGACAGGCCCCTTTAGTTTATAAGCATTTAAAAATAGAAATATTAATTCTAATTATGTTTTTAAGAGTTTTGTTATAGAAAGAAATACACTTGGAGCTGCTGCTTTTACAAAGACAAAGTTCTATATCATAAACGGTGGTAAGAATTCAATTTAGGTGTAAGAATTTAATGTGTCGACCTCTTTAGTTTATAAGCATCTAAATATTGAAATATTAATTCTAAATTGTGTTCGAATGAGTTTGTTAGAGAAAGAAATAAACTTGGAGGTGCTGCTTTTACAAAGACAATCATAAACTGTAGTAAGAATTAAATTTGGGTGTAAGAATTTAATTTAATGTCGTGTCGCGGATCTCCTCTGATAGGCCCCATTAGTTTAAAGTATTTAAATATTAAAATATTAATTCTAATTTTGTTTGTGTGAGTTTTTTATAGAAAGAAATAATCTTGAAGCTGCTGCTACTACAAAAGTGTTCTATAAAAGGTATAAAGGATGGTAAGAATTAAAATTGGGTGTAAGAATTTAAATTAATGTCTTGTCGCGTGTCCCTTCTGATAGGCCTCATCAATTTAAAGTATTTAAATATTAATTCTAATTGTGTTTGTACGAGTTATTTTATAAAAAGGAATGAATCTGAAGCTGCTACTAATATAAACACAGAGTTCTACAAACGGTAGTATATCATAAAACGATGGTAAGACTTAAATTTGGGTGTAAGAATTTAATTTAATATCGAGTCGCGGATCCCCTCTGATAGACCCCCATTAGTTTATGAGTATTTACCTCAGTATTTACATATTAATTTTAATTATGTTTGTATGAGTTTGTTTCAGAAAGAAATAATTTTGAAGCTGCTGGAAAGACGTTCTACAAATGGTAGTATATCATAAAGGCTGGTAAGAATTAAATTTGGGTGTAAGAATTTAATATCGTGTCGCGGATCCCCTCTGATAGGCCCCTTTAGTTAATAATCTTAAACCTGCTGCTACTACAAAGTTCTACAAAAAGTAAAGAAAGTATGACATAAATAATAGCATGATAGTAAGAATTTATAAAAAATGTCGTGTCGCGGTTTCCCTTTGTTAGGCCCCTATTTTATTATAAGTTATAGGCTCTTTTTAGATTATATATATTAAAATATTAATTCTAATTGTGTTTGTATGAGTTTACTACAGAACAAAATAAACCTGGAGCTGCTGCCGCTGCTACAGTAACAATATTCTGTAAAATTGTATAGTGGTAAGAATTAAAATAATAAAAAAGTCGCATCGCGGTTCCACTCTGTTAGGTCTTCTTTAGATTATAAGTTAATAAATGATAAAAATTTAATATTAATTATTTCTGTAGGAGTTATGTTACAGATATGGAACCTTTTGCCGCTTCTTTGACAGCAAATGAAGATGTTATATCTTATACGACTGCTGCGGTAATTAATTGGTATGGTTTGTAAGAATGGGACGTCCTACTGAATGTTGCGAGAATAAAATGTGTACTGTCTAATATTTTAACATGTACTTGGTCCCTAATTTTATTTTTCAGACTTCCAGCAATGTGCAGAGCTTCAGTAGGACGGTCATCAGAAGATTTGATGAATTGAGGATGATGTCTGAAGCCCTTTATCCAAAACTCAAAGGTATAATATAATTATATTTATTTTAAATGATTTCTAACACAATTTTTTGTAACAGAAAATCAACTGCTCAAAAACCTTCGAAAATAAGACTACACTACTTTTTTTTGTTCACTTGTGAAGAAAGTTATTTACTTTGCTCATTTGTGATTCAACTTATTAAAAACAATTTTAAATATATGTATTAGTAACTGTATTGCATTACTTGTATGATATAAAAGCAGTTTTTTATGAGGCATGTGTTTCTATTCACTTGAAGAAAAGTAGCAAATTATTAAAAAGTATTCATTTGCTGAAAATTATATTTTATTGTAAATATTACATTTGTTTTGATTTTGAATCAATACCATGATTAACATTATAAAAAGATAACATAAAATTTTAAATTAAATTTTCTCGAATACAGAACGTGTAAAATAGAATATGATTACTGACATAAATGCAGAATTTAATTCTTTAAAACATTTATTGGAAGCATTCTTGTCTAAAATTAATAGGCCAATTTTGCGCAAGGAAAAACTGTTTTCCCATTCCTATTATCCGCTTTTCGTCTTACACCCGGTATGAAATAGGAGGTAATGTGCTGACCACATCGATTTTTCTTTTCAGGCATACTTAAATAATTATGTGGCATGCATGCGTGACTGCGTGGTGAAACAGAAAGCAACACGTGTACTTTATAGTTTCCATGGCAACGTTCATACAAACAAACAGCAACAAGCAACAGCATTCTAAAATGGAATCGAACGTAGAGAAATACGACGTTCTTAAGGGAAAATATTTTCGTCATTTTTCAACAAACTTTCTACCAACTGGTATGATATCTATAATTCTATAAACAGAATATCATTGTTTATTAATTTTTCCCGTAGAAACTTTAGAGCAGTGTATTCGAACCTCCTACGAAAATGCAGCTACAAAAATTCAGAGTGCATGGAGAGGTTATCATTGCAGAAAAGCTTTTCGGGAGAATAAAAGTAAAATGAAAGAATCAAATGCAGCTCTTGTTATTCAAAGATCAATTCGAGAATGGTTTCACAAAAAGGGAAAAGCAGATTCTACTAAAAACGGAACCATTTACTGTTTAGAAAAATTGGATGAAGCGAAAATACCGCAGCTGCAAGATGAAATTAACAAGTAAGAAAAGAATGATCATTTTGTATGTGCTCAACATGTTTCTTTGTTCATTCTATAAAAATGCTAATTAAATACCATTTTAATTTTGGAGCGTGCAGGCAAAGCTCAACGCAGATGGCAGCATCCTACTTATGAACGGTTGCCGCTAATAATTTTGATTTTGAATGACTTAACTGACAGTTACAAATTTTTATTGTTTCTGATGTAAAAGTATAATTATAAAGTCAAATCTACAAGAAACAATGTTAATTATTATAATTTTTACCAGTTGTAAATTAAAATTCATTTTTCTCAAAATGATTTGAACAAACAAGTACTTGTTTCATATTTGGACTTAAATTTTATAATTCTCTTCTTCTTTCATCCTTTGGTAAACTATAAAAACATAACAAGAACGCATTATTTAAAAGAAGAATCCAAATACAAGATAGTTTTAGTAAATATGTCACTTTTAATACAGGATTCTCCAATTATGAGTACTTTGGGCTAGCGCGCGTATACTGATGTGCACAAATTTTATTACATAATTCCAGAAAGTTCTTAGCTAGGATGGCGCTATAGTTACTCTATGTTACCACCGCCTGCTCCCAAATATTGTAAATAATATTCTTTCAGAGAGAAATTGTATAAATGTATTATTTTTTTCAGTTTTTATTTCCTGAAAAATTATATCATGAACTAGGTATATACTCATGGTTTTTAACACTGTGTTCTTCGTATTTTAGCTTATTCACTAACATTTCAGTGTGCGATTTTAGCATGATTTAATTTTTCCGTTTCATTCTGAATTTAATGGGGTATTCCACTCAATTTTTTTTATTATTTTAAATAAAACTTCATTCAGTTTTGAAGCAATTCATAGTATTAAAAAATTTTAATTGTTCCTAGTTTAACAGTATTTTATTTTTGAGAAATCAGTGTAACGTCACATTTCCCCTATACTTGTCTTTCTCACACACACTGCTCTGAGTACGCTGCGAGAGAAAGATAACAATTGTATGACGTCAATTTTCTCTTTTAGCAAACGTGAAATATCTCGTAAAGTAATTATTTAAAAAATGTTTTCATTGTTTTAACTATTATTTATTGAGCCATACTTTATGTTAAATTGAATTTTTTAAAATTTTTTTGTTATGGTGGAATACCCCATTTGTTAACTTCAATGAATAATATTAAGTTTTCTTACAACAATGTTTACTATATCTCAGATGGAACGAGCAAAACAATAGTGAATTTAACAATAAAGAAGAGCTCCAATCGCAGCTTCTAATCGTCCAAGAGAAATTAAAATCCTTCTACGAAAGAGCTGCAACAAGAAAATCCCGAACAGAAAGATGTGAAGCTATATGTACACAAATTGAAGCTATAGCCAGTGTGGTAACCGATTTGCCTGACATAGTCCAATGTGATCAACTAGACATCAGTATGTTTCAAACCCCAGTGGTTGCTGACGTTAAAATTGCAAAAATCAGACACAAACAGCAGCTTAAAGCTCATTCTGCCCCGTGGTGGAAGAGGCTTAATATACAGAATGAACATTTTATGTAATTTTACTCTTTCTACTGTTTGTCTTGTTTTAATGTACGATATAACTGAAATTTAAATTTTGTATGCAATCATGTATTTTTGTATATTTATACCAAGTTCTTTGAAGAGATACATATGTATACTAGTATTATTTAATTATATCAATATTAAGGTCGTGTATTAACAATAAAAAGCATATTTTAAAATTATTTGCTAAAATATATACCTACACATTTACCAGAAACAAATTTATATACCGGATGGTTACTTGAAATTTGTTATATTTATAGGGAATACAGTTATTTGTTTTATTTTGCTGTAGTTACCTATTATTTCTCGTGGCCGCGTGCTTGAGTGTCTGCTCGCGAACCTGGGTGTACCGGGTTCGATCCCGACAGACGCCAAATATTTCTAATTTTAAAAATGGCACAAAAGTGACCCCTGTGGTGCACTCTCCACGCCAGCTATGAGTGCCCGTGAGGTGACGCCTGGTAAGCGCCCACACGGTAAAATATATCGTCATCATTACCGATGTCTACATGTGTTGTAGATACTAGCTCACCCAGAAATGGGTAATATGCCGTGATGATATATTTATTTTATTTATTTTACCTATTAATTTTAGACAAAAATATTTCAAATAAAGGTTATTGATAATAAAATTCCGAGTAAAGTTCTATATCTAAATCACTAATGTGATTTTATTTTGCATGTTCTGTAACCTGTTACACCGATTTTTTTCTAAATATTGCTCATTTATAGTGATTGCCTTGGAACTGACACAAAACTACAAGTAAATGCTTAATATTTGAATTGCCAGAAAAATTACTTTATTAGGTTAGATACACTAATGAGAGCTGTCAGTGGGATTTTGATGAACTAATGGCGCCACTCCAGCAATAGCTCTCTGCGATTCAGCAATGAAATATGCATGTGAGCAAGTAAGCGCTAGTACAAAATTTGTCTACAATTGCACATTCTGGTATCAAATCTGACAACCAACAGCGCTCATAAGAAGTATAACTATAACCTTAATTCTTCTTTTAAATTATTAATGGACCATAAATTATAATTATTTTCCATAATGTGTATTTACCCACAAATAATGCACACTGAAAATACTGTCGGATGACTCACTACTGTTACCGTCAAATTTTGACAATTTGATTTTATTGTTAAGGATTTACGATTGCAGTAAAAGTATTGCAAAATTATTGTTAAATTGTGTACAATGTTTCTTATGTATTTTTATCTAATTATTTTTGCATCAAAATATTCGTAAACCGCCATTATTTTCCCCGCTTTTAATCATTCAAATTGCTTTTACTGGAGTGCTGCCATCTGCGATAGCTTTGCCTGACAGCCCCCATTGCGTGTTATAAAAAGAGATTTCGTAGTTAATATATTAGTAGTTATTGGTTCATAAATTTAGTACCTAGACTGTAAGAGAAATATTGTAATAGTGTGACGTCACAGTGACACTAACAATAAATTTCAAATATTTCGTAAAGTAATTATTAAAAAAAATGTTTTTTTTCTTAATCATTATTTATCAAGTAATATTTTAAATACAAAATGCACATCTTATTTTTATTTATTATGGTGGAGGAGCCCCTTAAATATGGTATTACTAATAAAGGCGATGTAATCCAATATTAACTGGTGGCAAGAAATCTGTAGAAATTTCTTCCCATTTCCGTAGGTTTTATAATTTGAAAAAATGAAAATATTAACTGGTCGAACTGATATGAGTTTGGGCGTATTATATGTATAAATGTAAGCTTAGTTATTATGTGGTATCAAGGAATAAATATTTATTCTTATTTGATATAAATTTATCTACAGTGATAAGAAAATGATAAATTTGCTACAACAATAAATTTTCAATTTGTGGTCAGTAGTTGAAAAATGTCTCAGGCTCAAGCTGTGGGTATAGATTTAGGTACAACCTATTCTTGTGCTGCCGCATTTCGAAATGGCAAATACGAAATTATCAAAACCCACACGGGAGAAAGTACCATGGCTTCTTTCGTATCTTTCACGAACCATGGACGAATTATCGGTGACGAAGCAAAGGAAAATTCTATCATACAACCAGAAGAAACAATTTTTGGTAATTAATATATTTTAAAAGTATTTATTTGTATATGTATAATGCTAGTAGTGCATCAAATATTAACTCTATTGAGTCTAAATGGGTCATGTACTGGATAAGTGTTGAAAATGCCCAGTGGAAAATATATTATAAATACGTTCAGATTTTGTCCCATTTTCTCCAAAAACTTTCAAAATTACAAATTTTATATATTTTGTATATCTTAAGGTGCTGATCTCTGATTACAAATTTTGAAACCGCAAGTTTATATTCCTTTCCGTCCTCGAGATAATTGCATTTAAGACTTTACTCATTTCTGGGCTATAACCCAAAAATGGGTAGAGATACGAGTATGTCGACTTCGCCAATCGATTCTACGGATAAAATTACATAAGTTCGCAAATTTTTACAAAAATTTTCGTTTTGGTTTAGTTTACACAACCAAAAACCCGAAAATGGCCAAAATTCTTCTTTCTCCATAAACTTTCAAAATTCTAAATTTGATATGCCTATTTTGTACATCTTAAGGTGCTGATCGCTGATTACAAAGTTTGAAACCGCAAGTTTATATCCATTTTCGTCCTCGAGATAATTGCATTTAAAACTTTACCCATTTCTGGTTATAACCCAAAAATTGGTAGAGATACGAGCCTGTCAACATCGCCAATCGATTCTACGGGCAAAATTACGTATGTACACCAATTTTTACAAAAAATATCCCTTTAGTTTAGTTTGCACAACCAAAAAATTGAAAATGGCCAAAATTCTTCGTCTCCAAAAACTTTCAAAATTCCAAATTTTATATATTTTGTACATCTTAAGGTGCTGATCGCTGATTATAAATTTTGAAACCGCAAGTTTATATTCCTTTCCATCCTCGAGACAATTGCCTTTAAAACTTTACTCATTTCTGGGCTATAACCCAGAAATGGGTAGAGATATCAGCCTGCTGACTTCGCTAAACGATTTTAAGGATAAAATAACATAAGTACGTAAATTTTCACAACAATTATCACTTTAGTTTAGTTTGCAAAACAAAAAAATTGAAAATGGCTAAAATTACAAAACATCGCGATTTTTGGACGTTTTCAGTTATTCTGCTCTAAATATTATATTCATTGCATAAATAATTTGAAAATTTGTTATTTTTCTCGTAGAATTGAATAGTACAGTCGCCAGGCATACATCTCCACCCATTTTTGGGTTAATGCCAAAAAATGGGATCTTTTGGGTCCAAGTTTGAACGCAAATATCTCATCTCAGGAACTAAAAGAGATATTCATTTGCGGATTGAAAATTTAGAATCAGCGTATCGAAATGTATCTTTGTAAATTAAGAAGGCGGTTTTTTTTTGTTCATAACTTAAGTGTAATTACTCTTAGTTAAGTTTTTTTAACACACTGTACTATACCGATATGTAGATTTATAAAAATAAATTCTTTATGATTAAAATTTTGGATAACTGTTAACATGTATAAAAGTAATAATAGCATAGAGACCAGTGAATTAGAATATTGTAACAAAACAACAGTACGTGTAGATATTATTATTTCTAAATGAAAACAAATTTCAGGTGTAAAACGCTTCATTGGTCGTCGATTCAACGACGAAACACTTCAAAGAGATATACAAACATATCCTTTTGAAATCATAAACGAAGATGGCAATCCAAAAATTCGAGTTTCAAATCAAGGTGACGTAAATGTTTTCTGGCCCGAAGAAATCAGCGCGGCTATTTTGGAAAAAATAAAAGTTAATTCCGAAAAACATTTGGGAAAACAAGTAAAGAAGGCAGTGATTACTGTACCTGCTCATTTCAACGATTCGCAAAGACAAGCCACTAAAGATGCTGGAAAAATTGCAGGGCTGGACGTTTTAAGAATTATAAATGAACCAACTGCAGCTGCGTTGGCTTATGGAATAGATAAGAAATATAAAAAACAAGCAGAATGCTGCAATATATTAGTTTATGATTTTGGAGGTGGCACTTTTGATGTCTCCATTATATCTATTGACGATGGCATATTTGAAGTTAGAGCTACAAACGGTGACACTTACCTAGGTGGAGATGACATCGACTTACGTTTAGTAAAATATTTTGCCGAAGAATTTAAACAAAAATACAAGAAAGATTTAAATACTGATAGAAGGGCTATAAGACGTTTACGCATGCAATGCGAAAATGTCAAGCGGCAACTATCAAAAGACCAGCAAGCTTCTTTCGAAATTGACAGCCTCTTTGAAGGTAAAGATTTCTACAGCACCATAACTCGTACTCAGTTTGAAGAATTGTGTACCGAAATCTTTCGTAAAACGTTACATTATACCCAGGAGGCATTAAACGATGCAAATATGAAAGTAAATGACATAAATGAGGTTGTTTTAATTGGTGGTTCTACTAGAATTCCAAAAGTACAAGAAATGGTAAGACGATTTTTCAAAGGTGTTAATGTAAACACTTCTTTGAATCCTGATGAAGCTGTAGCTATAGGAGCTGCTGTTCAGGCCGCCATTTTAGACACGGGAAACGATGATGAAGTCGTTGGATCTTTGTTGTTAATTGATATTACTTCTCTATCTCTTGGTACTGAGGTTATAGGAGGAATTATGAGCGTTATTATACCACGTAATAGTCAAATACCAACTAGCTTTGAAAAAATTTATGAAACTGCTCATGATTATCAAACTACAGTAGCATTTGGGGTGTACGAAGGAGAACGTAGTAACGTTAAAGAAAACCACCTTTTGGGAGAATTTGAACTCACAGGCATACGAAAAGCAAAACGTGGCGAAGTGAAATTCATCGTAACTTTTGAAATAAACACAAACGGAATACTTCATGTCACAGCTGTTGAACAAGACGCCACCTCAAACATGAAAACTTTAGATATTCAAATGGAAAAATTCCGATTATCAGAGAGTCACATTAAAGAAATAATAGAAAGAGCCGCACGATATAAACAAGAAGATGAAAAATGGGAAGTAATAACTCAAGCAAGAATCAAAGTACAATATTATTGTAATGATACTAAAAGACGAGTACGGGAAGACTTTGCTAAAATTATGAGTACTGAAAATCAAGAAATAATTAATTTAAAGTGTAATGAGGTTCTGGAATGGATTGAGAAGAATCAGAACGAAGAAAAAGAGGAATATGAGAAAAAGGAAAAAGAAGCATACAATGTTTGTAATCCTATTATTCGCCAATATCTATAAATATGTATTATCTTATAAGTACAATAATTGCTTAATTATTTCAATTATCATGGAACATATTATTGATTAAATATTTGAATTGTTTATCGTTTTATATATCATTTCTTTGAAATAAAAAATAAAAATATAGTAAATACGAGTAATTTTTGATTTGTCGATAATAAACATTCTTTAGCAAAATGTATTGATTACTGTCTTTGTCCCATAATCATTGTTACATTTTTACATTATTAAGAATGTAAATTGTTCCTTACATGAAAACCTTTCTTATTATGCACGCTACAGAAAATTGATTAAGTTTTTACGGCCCAGTTTTATGAGACAACTTTAGTAGGTACCACAGGAATTTTTGATCGTCTTTTGTTTTTGTGCTACAGGCTAAAACTTATTTTTCGTTTTTTTTAAATACCTTATATCTCGCTTATTACTTGAGATAAAAAAATAGGATATTTTTAATATGGTTTTTACCTCCCACGAAGTATAGGGATCGTGCTAAAAATCGCATAGATTTTAGTGAATAAGTACGTCAGTGACCCCTAATAAAATTTGAGAAAGATGAAGAAGAAAGAAGGAATTGTCAAGTGCAATTTACATAGTGTATGTTCATGTAATAATTTTATGGGATATATATAGAATCTTTTCCAAGGAACTTTTTTGTAGCATTTATCCATTATTATTTCAATACTTTTATTTCTAAAAATTCACATAGTTGTTCAAATACTCTAAAAATCCGTATACTTACGTAACATTCTCTTTACAATCAAATAATATTACTACCAAGTTTATATTTCTACCCATTTTTGAATTATTGCCCCAAAGGTCAATATACCCCACATTTAGATAAAAAACTTCAAAATTTTCAAAAATCTAACTTTTATGAATCTAGATACTTCTCAATGCGCTGATTTCAAATTTTGAAACCGCAGGTTGAAATCTCTTTTCGTTTTCGAGATATTTAAATTTAAAGTTTTGCTCATAACTGCCCATTTTTGGGTATTAACCCAAAAATGGGTCGAGATATGAATCTGGCGACATCACCATTCGATTCTACGAACAAAAATACATAAGTATAGCAATTTTCATAATTTTTGTCCAACCGGTTCATTTTTTATGAATAAAAGCTTGAAAACCCCTGAAAATGGCCAAAATCTGAAAAAATCGTAAGGGGTACCCCTTACGATTTTTGGCCATTTTCAGTTATTTTGCTTTAGAGATTGTATGCGGTGTTCAAAAATTCTGAAAATTGGTGTACTTATGTAATTTTGCCCGTAGAATAGAATGGTGTTGTCGTCAAATTCATATCTCGACCCATTTTTGGGATATTGCCCAAAAATGGGCACTTTTGAGCAAAACTTTGAATCTAAATATCTCGAGAACGAAAAGAGATATCGACCTGCGGTTTCAAAATTTGGAATCAGCGCATTGAGAAGTATCTAGATACATAAAAAATAGATTTTTGAAAATTTTGAAGTTTTTATCTAAATGTGGGGTATATTGACTTTTGGGGCAATAATTTAAAAATGAGTAGAGGTATAAACTTGATAGTAATATTATTTGATTGTAAAGAGAATATTACGTAAGTGTACGCATATTTAGAGTATGTATTTATATATGAGTATACATAATGTATATTAATGTGATAATTTGATTGGATTTGTAGAATATTTTCAATGAACTTTCTGTATGGAATTTGTATAAAATTGTATTATGTTCGTGTTACAATATTACTGGATATATAGAATCTTTTCCAATGAACTTTTGGTATGGGATTTGTACAAAATAAATTAACGGAGGGTCTTGTGCTGGCCACAACAGATTTTTTAAATAGGAACGTATATTGAAAATACTCGCATCTTTTTCTTTGTTTTATAAGCTTTTCAATGATGTATAAATAAGTCTACATATTTTTGATGTTGAATGATTTTCAGTCTTTAATGTTCCATATATTTTATTTATATAACGTTCATATTAGAATAATAATATACAGATTATAAGCCCTGTTCATCGTTCAATATTGTCTCAAAATTCAAGTGGAGATTAATGTCATAACAATTAATATAAATAACATTTATCATTTTAAAATAAACTTTAAATTCTTTGCGGTTGATATTAACTAAATATTAGTTATCAGATAAATAAATACTTTTAACTTTATCCTGATTAGATAATCAATTTCATTAGTCAGTGTATAGTCTAAAAGCGAACATTTTAACAAACATTATCACCGTCTTCCAGACTGAGAATTTTAAGTGACATGATGTCTACATTAATAGAAGCTCCAACAATAGGAATTGATTTGGGGACAACATATTGTTGTATTTCCGTATACCAAAATGGAAAATGTGATATTATTCCAATTGATAATGAAAATACAATGGCATCCTTTGTTTCTTTTGGTGAGAATGGTCGACTGATTGGTAACAAAGCCAAGGAAAACTCTGTTCTTAATCCTGCAAATACAATCTCAGGTATGTACACTTTACAAAAAATATAAAACTATTTATTGTATTTAATTATTTAGTTACACTCTAATGCTCAGTTTCACTATTGCCGAATAAATTCACAAATAGTTAACTGACGAATAAATTTTATTTATTGAATAGTCAAAGTTTTGTTTCATCAACCAAATTTGTTGAATACATACCTAGTTATTCGTAGAATATTATTTTCTCTCCATTATTTTGTGTTGACTTTACTCCTAACAAGTTGATCTCCCTGAAAAAACTGTTAAATTCACTGTCAACAAAAATAATTTTTTGATTTGTTTCACTGAAATTAATCGAAAATGAGTGAAAATATAAATAAGAAAAGGAAATGAATATTTAGAATTTCATACACATATTGTTTTAGTAATGAGAATTGCTTGAGAAAATTTACTTCGTCAAACTAATTATAGATTACAGGAATCATTTATTTTTTGCCTGAATAACAATTTCTTCATCGAAAAATGTAAATAAAGATAAGAATGACATTCTAATATTGAAGGAAATAATACCTATTTATATATAGCAAATAAAGATAACCTTATAATATTTCATATTTATCTATTATCCATTTTATTGGTACAAATTGTAAATATTCTTTTGGTCACCTTAGTGAACAATTATAAAATTATAACACGCATAATAAGAATGTTAAATGTCAAACTATTCATTGAATAAATATTTAACTGGGCAAGAGTCTCCAGATAATTTAATCAACGATTTATTCGTCGAATAGTTGCTAACTGACGTTGGTGTAATAAAAATATGTTTTTTTTTAACGAATAGTTTAATTGATGAATAAAATATTTATTCGTTAATGGTGAAATTTATGCTACTTCGTATGGACTTTTCTATAAACAAAAAAAATCAAAACAATAGTAATTGAGAAATAAAGTGTTACAATTTCGTAAAGAATCAGTCGAGCATGGAAACAAAATATTTTAAATTTTTGGGAACTAATGGATCTTACTAACAATATTTTCTTGCTAAAATTTCATCACAATTTTGATTGTACATGTTTCATGGCTGATAATTATTATTGTTAACTTTTCAAGCGACCCTAATGTACTCGTACAGGAATTCCGGAAAGGTCGATTGGGTTTTCGTTTTGAATGGACTCTTTTTGTTTGAAAGGGTAGATTAAAATAAAGTAAATAATCGTACTTACGTTTAGTAGAAAATCTTCACACCTGATGTACAGGTGTCTCATTTTCGATGCTTTTTTAGGGTATCTCGGGAAATATTAATGATAGAGCAAAATCGTTTGCACATTCCACTTTTTGAGAAAAGTTTAATAGTCACCACAGGAATTTTCGATCTTCTTTTTTTTTCTGAGCTACAGGCAAAAACTTGTTTTTCGCTCATTTCGAAAATATCTTATAACTCATTTATTATGGTAGTTAGAGAAAAATTGCTTCAACAAATTTTATACCGTTTTTTAGGTAAATTAAAATGGCGTAATTAGATTTTTTGGAAACTTCATAATTTTTAAGATATAATACAAACTTATGATTTTTTAAATGGCAACCTATGTTGAAAATAGTCTCATCTTTTTGCTTATTTTTTAAGCTTTTCAATAATATATAACAAGTCTACATTCTTTTGTTTTACACACCCAAAAATGGGTCGAGATATGAATTTGGTGACTTACATAAGTACACCAATTTTCAGAATTTTTGAACACTGCATACAATCTTTAAAGCAAAATAACTGAAAATGGCCAAAAATCGCAAAATCTAAGGTGTACCCCTTACGATTTTTTTAGATTTTGGCCATTTTCAGGGGTTTTCAAGCTTTTATTCATAAAAAATGAACCGATTAGTCAAAAATTATGAAAATTGGTATACTTATATATTTTTATCCGTAGAATCGAATGGTGGTGTCGCCAAATTCATATCTCGATCCATTTTTGGGTTATTACCAAAAAATGGGCAGTTTTATGCAAAACTTTGAATTTAAATATCTCGAGAACGAAAAGAGATATCGACCTGCGGTTTCAAAATTTAGAATCAGCGCACTGAGAAGTAACTAGATACATAAAAATTAGATTTTAGAAAATTTTAAAGTTTTTATCTAAATGTGGGGTATATTGACTTTTCGGGCAATAATTAAAAAATGGCTAAAGATATAAACTTGGTAGTAGTATTACTTGATTGTAAAGAGAATGTTACGTAAGTGTACGCATTTTTAGAATATTTGAACAACTGTATGAAT
The DNA here is from genome assembly GCA_943142095.1 of Ophonus ardosiacus. NCBI lineage: Eukaryota > Metazoa > Arthropoda > Insecta > Coleoptera > Carabidae > Ophonus > Ophonus ardosiacus. The sequence continues at coordinate 8,057,473 of OW964824.1, forward strand.
TTTTAGAAATAACGTATTCAAATAAAAATGGATAAATGCTATAAAAAAGTTCCTTGGAAAAGATTCTATGTATCCGATAAAATTATAACTACATACATATAGGAGTTATTTCATAATATCCAATATTAAATAAACAAAAAAATTGTCACATATTTTATTGTCATCTTGTCTGTGCGATAATTAATAATTTATTTATAATATTTACAGATGTGAAACGCTATATAGGATGTCGCTTCAAATCCTACGAATTACAGCAAAATATAAATAAATATTTATATGAAATTATAGACGACAATAACAACCCGAAAATAAAGATTGTTTACAACAACGAAGATATGCTATTTAGTCCTGAAGAAATAAGTGCAATGCTTCTCACTAAAATGAAACAATGCGCTGAAGAATATTTCAAAAAATTAGTTTGCAAAGCTGTAATAACAGTGCCCGCAAATTTTAAAGATTCTCAACGACAAGCTACAATAGATGCAGCTAGAATAGCTGGTTTGGACGCCCGAAGAATTATAAATGAACCCACTGCAGCTGCTCTTGCGTTCCAAGTCAGAGAAAAATATCAAAACGACACTGAAGAAAAAAACATTTTAGTTTATGATTTCGGCGGAGGAACGGTCGACGTATCAGTAATCAATTTAAACGACGGAATTCTTGATGTTAAAGCCACATTTGGTGACAATTATTTAGGAGGTAATGATATTGACGAACGTTTGGTACAACATTTCAAAAAGAAATTTGAGGTTAAACATCAATTAAGCTTACAAAATCAACTTCGAGCTTTGAGAAGACTTCGCATACAATGTGAAAAAGTAAAGATTAAATTATCCGAGGAAGAAAATGCAACTATTGAACTTGATCAGTTGATGAATGACAAAGATTTGCACAGCGCTATCTCCAGGTCTGATTTCGAAGCTTTATGCAGACCTGTTGTCGAAAGGACAATACCATTGGTTGAAAAAGTGTTAGAAGAAGCAGGATTGGACAGAACCAAAATAGATGATATCCTTCTAATTGGAGGATCAACTAAAATTCCTCTGGTACGCAAAATTTTACAAGACTTTTTTGGGAAAGAATTAAACACTTCTTTAGATCCAGATTTAGCTGTTGCTATGGGTGCTTCAATTCAAGCATCAATTTTAGATGGAGATGACAACCAGACAATTGGTACACTTTTGTTGTTGGATGTAATACCTCTTTCTTTAGGTATTGCAACATCTGGAGGCATTATGGCAAAAATAATCAACCGTAACACCCCAATCCCTGCTAAATTAACTAAAAAATTCACCAATGAAAAAGATAATCAACAAAAAGTAAATATTTTAGTTTATGAAGGCGAAAGAGTAATGGCAGAAGACAACAATAAGTTAGGGGAATTTCTCATGTCGGGTATTACTCCAAAACCACGAGGAGAATGTGTTATAAACATCACTTTTGAAGTTGATACCGATGGTATTTTGAGTCTGACAGCCGAAGAAGTCGCCACAGATAAACAAAATAATATTTTAACTGTAACCGTTGACAAAGGACGTTTGCCAGATAGCGAAATACAGAAAATGATAGAAACTGCTAAAAAATTAGAAAAAGAAGACAAAATTAAAGAACAAATTGTCCTTGCCAGAATTTCTCTTGAAAGTCTGTGCATTGACACAAAACATAAAGCGAACAAATATGTTACCGAGGAAGAAGACCGGTATAAAATTATTGAAAAGTGTGATGAAACTTTAAAATGGCTTGAACTAAACCGACCGCAAATGAAGGATCTGTATGAAACTAAGAAAAGTGACGTCAACATCTTCATTCGACCTATAATGATAAAATATATGTAAGAGTAAGATGATTTTCAGTAATGACAATTTATTTTTTACAGAAATTGCATCTCTTTGTAACAAGAGTCATGTACATTTATGTTAATTTTGGATACAATTAAATTCTGTACGATTATAAACAATAAAGTTTTAACAAAGAAATATATCATGCTATATTGTTTACAAACAATGAACACAACAACATATTATATTTGCATTTTCGAACATCTGTTATTACCTCCATATATTTTTATATAAAACTTCTGTTTAAAATCCTAGATAATCCGTTTCACTTCTTTTTACACTTAAATTATTTAAATAAAACCTATTTTAGGTACGAAATTTTACTGTAAAAATTATTTGAGTTTATAAATTTACACAAAATTTTAGGCTTTGCTTGGTAAGGTAATGTTCTCTTCTATAATTTTACTAAATTTTACTTTTATTAACGGAATTCTTTTGAGGTCCCAGGCCCTAGTAAGTCGTTCTGGAAACTTGTCGATGCACACTCTTCTTCAATCGCCAGTGGAACCTACATCACATTTATTATTATTAAATTATTTATACATAGTATTCTTCACATAAGAATATCGTTGCGCAATAAAATGTTTATGATTCTTGACGACATATGTAGATGAAATAGTCTTTTTTTGCTCATTTTATTCATTTATGAACAGATTCTATAACCTGTGTAGCAAAAGGAGAGCACTTCATTATATTATATTATACAGTATGTCCCATTTAGACGTGCCACCATTGGGATCTCGAGAACTATAAGAGATACGATGACGGTTAAATGGAACTTTTAGTGCGCCTTTGGGAGGCCATCTCAGATGTGCTTTTGTTTTTCCAAAAATTCTCATAGGGCACTAGATAATGACGAAAAACTGAATATTGTTGATTTTTTTCTTTTTCAAATTACTTTTAAACTATTAGTAATTGAGAAAAACGTTTCAAATATAAAAGATAGATATTTTTATTATCTAACCAGTGGCGTACGAAATAAATTTTTATATCCATAATTTTTCGAGATATAACACAAACTTATATTTTTTTAAATGGAACCCATATCTTATTTTATTCTCAAAAAAATAATAATTTTTTTCTCTTTTCAATGATGTAAGGGTTATTACGTTTTATATTTGTTTTGCTCATAACATTTAATTTTTTTCTTTATTTTTGAGAATTTTCTTATTATTTCTCAAAAAAAAAATATTTTTTTTATTAATTATATTGTATTTGATCGATATAATTTATTTTATGCCTTTATTACTTCATATTTTTATTCTAGACTCATATTTACAAATTACACTATAATGTGCCAAGGTAGACCTGTTACAAAATATTATAAAAATTAATATGATACGAGTTTTGAGCAAATTTTTCTAACGAAATAAATTATTTAAATACAAGGAGTATTTCTAAATAGAAATCTACTAATATTTTCAAAATAATTGTAAATTTAATACAAAATAAAGAAAAAAATAATAATTTTGAATGCAAAACAAATATAAAACATAATAACCCTTACAACATTGAAAAGAGAAAAAAATAGTTATTTTTTTGAGACTAAAATCAGATATGGGTTCCATTTTAAAAAAATATAAGTTTGTATTATATCTCGAAAATTTACGGATATAAAAATTTGTTTCGTACGCCACTGGTTAGTTAATAAAAATATCTATCTTTTATATTTGAAATGTTTTTCTTAATTATCAATAGTTTAAAAGTTATTTGAAAAAGAAAAAAATCAACAATAATCAGTTTTTCGTCATTATCTAGTGCTCTATGAGAATTTTTGGAAAAACAAAAGCACATCTGAGATGGCCTCTCAAAGGCGCACAAAAAGTTCTATTTAACCGACATCGTATCTCTTATAGTTCTCGAGATCCCAATGGTGGCACTTCTAAATGGGACACACTGTATACTTGTTATTGCGTAACGACATTTATAGGTGAAGAATACTATACATACATGCATACATGTACGTCATTTTCCGATTGACAAGAAATCATAATATAATCATGCAACAATCATCTAGCCACATTCCTTTGTAAACATATATTTTTTTATTTTGTCTTCATTCATAACTCCATTTGTTCTATTTCTTGCATTTCCCAACTTTAGAACAAAACTTACATTATTTCTACTTAACGATGTATTTATTCTTTCTTTGTTTCTTTATCATTCTACTTCTCTCTTGGGGGTTCGCTGTATCACAAGCAATTTTCCAAAATTTTATTATTATTTTTCTCGTGTATAATGATTTATTGGTTGGAAAAAACAGGGCTTTAAATTTTTTAAATTTTATTTTAGAATCAAACTTATTCATTTGCCCTCAAAAGCAGGCGCAATTTAGCTTTTATCGCTCGAGGGCCTATACATTTATCAAGCAACAGTTATTCAAATAAATTAAAATTGTGGTCAGAAACCATAATAAATTCATTTTTTGAAAATCGCAACACGCACAACTTTTCGTATTATTTTGTGTTTGTTTAATCATTTTTCCCTGCTCTGCCTCAAATTCATTCCATATTTCTTTAGAATAATATGTATGTATCTGTCATTTTAATTTGATATTTTATTAAAAAAATTATAAAAAAACAATATAACAACACCAACAATCCACATATAAACCACAGCATAAAATTCAGAACGCCAGCACAACGATAATAAATATATTATATAGGAATCTCTGAATTTTGAGAACCAAAATAAAATAAAACGTTCTATGTAATATAATCATAATCAAGATTATAGCATTAAAAACACTCCGCTACACGACGAACTTTAAATATTCCGTCGTGCTATAATGCGATAAAGCAGATTGTGGCACACTCAGAAATGGGTAATATGCCTTGATGATATATTTTTTATATACATAAATAACTATTATTTATCAAGATTAACATAAAAAATCATGGAAAGCATCATTGCTTTGGGTCCCATACTTTTTGATTTTGTAATTTAAGACTTATGTTTAGACAGACACTCAACAATAAGCTAAGAACATATACACTTATCAGGATTTCCGATATTATCTATCTACGGCAATTTATCGAAAACTTGGCGTCATAGAAAATTTTACTCTTATCAAAACTGAAATTAAATAAAAAGTAAATACCCAATACACACCCTCAAGTTCAAGAACGTTATTCGAGATTCTCTCACCATCAAAATGTCTCAACTGACCCACTCTTAATTCACAACATTTTTCTAATCATACATCATTCCTCACTTCAATCACATGATCTAACACAGGTACTCGAATATTACTAAACATCAAAGCAGGCTTAAACACTCCATTATATAAACTAAATCGAATATTTGTACACTTTTTCCAATTTTATCTTAGGAATAGTCAAATTTATTTCAGATAAGTAGCGTCAATTCTTAGTCAGAATAATTATCTTTATATCAGGATCGTCAAATGTAATTCAGAAATAAATAATTGTAATGTATTTCAATAACTAAGATATACAGTGTTTGATAGATAAATGCCACTGTCGATAAACTAATCACTTCAAATTAATAATAGTGACATTTTAAAAAGAAAATAATAAATAAAGCAATAGTTATATGCAAAGGAACTTAATATAGTTTGCAGCATTGGTAAATAAGTAGGTATGTATTTAAATTAATAAAAATTAAATAGAGGGAGGTATTGTGTTGGCCACATCAGATGCTTTCTGAATTAAATTGACTACATATGTTGAATTACAGTTGACAAATTCTTAATTAAAACTGACTATTCTGAATTACAAGTGACGCTATACATTTAAAAAATTTATTGATTTATTCGCGGTTCTTAAAAAAGGTACTTAGAGATTCGGTATCTTACATTTCAGTAATTCTATTTTTCAGAATATTGTCAAGTAGCTGATAAATCACGTTGTTTTATCACACCCGGAAAATAATTTACTGGAATTAGATGCTTTCAGAACTTGCCTCCAAATCCTAGAAAAATTTCTATTTCAGATAGTAAAATGGCCCTTTCCGGACTTGATGCGTAAAATAGTGTTTACCTGTCGATGGACAGCAGGCAGCAACTCGTCCGTAGACTGAGGGCTAGGTGTAGGTGGTTTATTATTAGACGTAGAGTGGATTCTTGACAGTCTTATATGCATTTCTCGTTCCTCCTTTTGTTCCCTTTCCTTTTGGAATCGATGAGCGCTGTAGCTCTTCACTGAAGATCCGCTACTGTGAACAGAAGCTAAACTGGGCCGACGAGAACCTAGACAACGAGAAATAAATAGATGTAAATTAGTTTGAAGTTGATGGGTATACTATTCGATAAATTTGTACGTACGAAAGAGCTACATCATAGTCCTTTGGTATAAAGCGTGTCAGTGTTATGTGTCGAAGAGATATCCATTTGTATCGTGTTGACGTGCTTGTTTTTAAAAAGAGATAGGTTTATTATTTGTGTAAAGTGGTCTACTACAAATTCACTAACCATGCAAATTTTAACATTAAATTTAATAGAAAGCTGAACTGTAGGTAATATCTGCGGTAATGTTTATTTTCTTTGACAATGTTATTTTGCGTCAATAAGGTCTTGCAATTTTTTTATTTCTAATTAAATTAATTATTAATAAAAATATATCATCTTTATTCTTTATCTATATAGGGTCTTGTAGCCCAGGGCATCGAACCCGAACAAGAATCGAACCAAAACCGGAACTGAACCGAACCTCAGATATACAGTGTGTCCCATTTAGAGGTGCCACCATTGGGATCTCGAGAACTATAAGAGATGCGATGTCGGTTAAATGGAACTTTTTGTGCGCCTTTGGGAGCCCATCTCAGATGTGCTTTTATTTTTCCAAAAAATACTCATAGGGCACTAGATAATGACGAAAAACTGAATATTGTTGATTTTTTCTTTTTCAAATAACTTCTAATCTAAGTTAAGTAAACTAGAAGTTAAAATTTTAACCAGAGATTGAAAAAACAGCACTTAATCTCCTAAACCGGTTGTTTCGAATAATCGGTTAGCTAGTTATTGTAACTAACTGGACAGTTGGTGTATATGATTAGCCGGCAAAGCTGCAAGTAGGTAGTCTTTAATACAAAATACAATAATTCTAGCAATAACTGATACCGAAATTTTAATGAAATTGACGAAAATATTTATTAATTAGTCAAAGTAAAGTTTTTTGTTTTAATAAAATATATTTAACATTATTCGATTAACCGGTTACAGGTAGTTGAATACCCGTTTTTTCGCGGTTGATCGTATTAGCCAGTTGTCGAGGTCAAACTGGAAAATTACGATTATCAGGTTAACTACGGTTAGTAATTACGATTAACCGGTTATTACAGTGAGGGACATCAATCTTAAACTGAGGGGAAATGCTTATTTTGTAATATTCCACACACGTCGTCAAAATATAATTATTATTGTGCGACCAAGCAATATGTGCCCCTGACCTCGACGCGGAAGGCACGCGCTGACGTAAATATTCAACCAATAACATTTGAGAATTATGCCGCGAACGCGTAAGTACATACAGAATAAAAGTAGAAGATTTATAATTATGGAGAAGGTATAATATGTATATAATAAACGACATTTAAAGAAATGTTTATGTATTTCATTTGTGTTCTAAATAAATCCATTTTATACATGAACCGCTAAAATTTGTATAGAAAACTTCTGTCGCCGAATGTACTCTTAATGATAGGCCACACCTCCCAAGTCGAAACCAGGGGCACATATTGCTTGGTCGGACAATAAAGTGTATTTGTGCTTCTAATTTGTTTGGGGACGCTTATAATCCGAGTGTAAACAAGACAGGAGCTGATAAGAACGATCAATTGCCAATATAAGAAAGGTTACGTAGTTTTAAAACTTATTTGGGCAACTGTTACATGTTCATATTAGGTAAACGCAAAGTAAATTAATTGTATTTTATGTGGAGCGCATATATTAGACAGAGATTCGTGCACGTGCTGACATTCCTTCCTTAGCTCACCATTTTTCCCGGACCGCAAAAGAAACGGCAGAACAGGAGTGATCTTAACACTATATATGTATAAATTTGAAAATTGTCAATTTTTTTATTATTACAAGACCTCACTGCTTTGTAATGTATATAAATAGGCAAACAGCGTTAAGTTTTTTGTGACTTATTTTTAGTTTTTCATGCAGTGGACAGCAGAACAATTCAAGGTACATTCTACACTGTGTATAAACAATTTGAAAACTGATTTCATGCCCGTGAAAAGCAATGTCATGAAAACAAGCCCCGTTCAAAACGTGCGAAATGGAAAGCATGCGTGAGGATGTGATTTATTTTAAAAAATTGACAATATTTGTTAGTCAAATTTGGTGTGATTTAAGCGATATAATTGAGAAGCGGTAGATTTACTAAACCATAACTTGCGGGGATATCCGTACTCTAGTACCTGCAATTATTAGTATTTGTTAATAGAAGAATATTTAGGATAATGTTATATGTGCCATACTCAAAATTTTTAATTTACAAAGCAATTCTTACTGTGAATTTTTCAAAATCAACCAGACATTTATAAGAATCTACTCGTACATTAGTGATTACATTTTACTGATCAAATATAGGGAGTATATACAGTGATACCGCTGCCATCTTGCCTAATCCTTTTGAGTTTAATTAATTTTTTTAGGGGTGGGAGCATGAATGTGATATGTGTCGCACTCCACACACCGTGCTATGTAAACACACAACTAGAAAACTATGTATAGTTACATTAAGAAGATGAAGCACTAACATTTACAATGAGGTGTGTGTAGGCGATGAAAAATTATAAATAATGAGAAATGAAAACATAGGAATGAAATGAAAGTGTTCTCAAGTTTTCATTTTCAAGATGCACTCACTTAGTATTGTTACTCTTTTGTATGAAACCGTACTGTTTACTAATTGACATTCTTAAACGGGTATCACATGTACGCAGGTACCTGCAATTGATTTGGCGCAACTTTTTAAAATACACAACTCTTGTTATTACACGTGCGCAAATTTACATATATTTTAGGTTATTTACATATTTAAGGTTGGTAACGTTTTTCTACAGGTCTTGTATTCCATAACTCGGAAACAACACCAATTAAATTAATCATTGTTTCCAAGTATGTATCCAAATTGAAATTTCACATCAATAACATTAAAACGAAACAAAATATCAACACGTCTATTTAGAGACTTTTAAGTTCAACCGCGCATGCGTACATCGTTTGTACGCACGTAGCTGCAACTTGTCTACGAAGTTTTCAAACATGTTCGTAAACTAGTTGCATGAAATCAGTCTCTTATCATACGCAAAAAGTTGCATGAAACAGACAAAGTTGCAGAAAATCTATGACAAGTTGCGTGTATGTGCTAACGTGATACCCACATTCAAATTTCTATAACTAAAATAAAGGTTAGTTTAGTAATGTCTTTCCACCAGTTCTGTATATTGTGTGCATTTTAACGGTTCTAGAAATTTTCTACAATATAGTCCATTCGCCGAGACCAGAGAATGTGAAATTAATTTTTGAACAGCGACACGTCATTCTATTGATCAAAAGATGATAATTTTGGAATTAGTTCCACGTTCTCTCTTCTCAGCGAATGGGATGTAGCATTAATTTATAAGACAAAAACAATGTGAACTAATTTTGTAGCGGTAAATCTATATCCAATCAGGACAACAGAATTGTGATTGTGACTGTACACACACTGTCAAAATCATTTACGGTGACAGGACTACGCGATTTTTGAATTATTGTCAGTTTTTTGAAAACAGTCTTTGTCAATACTACTTTGGCCAGTGTTTTTAAAGAAAAACGGTATGTGGCTATTTTGTTTATAAAAACTTAACTGATTTTACAGTGCATAACCTCAAAACTACTTTTTACTCTTAGGGGCCTATTCTGTAACTCAGTGGTTAATTTTTAACAACTGGTTAAAATTTTTATCCAATATATATTGATTTGACAACTAAAAATACTATTTTTTGTTATATAACAACATACTTGATTGGTTACAACAATTAACCAGTTGTTAAAAATTAACCACTGAGTTACAGAATAGGCCCCTTAGTGTACCGTAGAAACATACGAGTGTGTGTAGCGACCTCAGGTTACGCCCCTTCAGGGACATTGTTTGTTTTGGCTCGCTGTATATAATGTTATAATGTATGTATGTAGGGATGTATGTATATAGATATGTGTGCTTTAGGAGCGCACAAAGGGGGCGGTCCGGACCTACTATTATATACAAATAACAAATACATACACTTTTTACCAAAAATTAGACCAGTCCCGAATTTAAAAAAGTAGTACTAAAGCGGACTTTTATTCCTAGATGGTCAGTTGGACCGCTCCCAAAAAAATATCCTGTGTGCGCGTCTGGTGTTCTTCAGTATAGGAGATATTAATCTCCTACTCAGGGTATTGTGTGTGGTGAGTGCAGTATATATTGATAGCATCCATCGTACTTTTACTTAAAGACCAGAGATGGCTCTGTCAGACAGGTGAAGTAGCGTACTACGGAAACTAGCGCATAGAGAAAATCGGAGCACTCGGAGAGAAAAACGCTCCTACCGCATAATATAGTGAGAGTTACGTTGAAGTGATTTTGAAAATGAAAGAGATATGAATAGATAAGAGATTGAGTAATGTAGGTATATAATGTAAGCCAGGCCAGACTGCAGGCACAGACACAGTTATTGTATGTGAGACGACACTCGACAGTGTGACGTGACAGGTGACACACTGTGTCGTCACCTGCGTCTGTGTCGGGCTGGGAGTCCTGGGGCGACTGTGCGGCCTGCGAGTGCGCCTGCGCGGAGTGCGCGGTGGCGGTGACGTGGCACGAGATTAGCAAGATGGCGGCGGCGCGGGCCGCACCTGCGCGCGACGCCGACACCAGCACCCCGCGGCTGCCCTGCGCGCTGCTCGGCCGCCGGGAGTATGACGACACGAACGTGCGCTGCGATGAGGCGCGCGAAGTCGACCGACCCACGCTGCTATGCACCGTCAACGGGATTCCTAACAACAATATGTGTAGGTCCGTGCACCACCTTACTATGCTAGGGTGCCCTCGAAAACCATTCGTAAATGACGCCATTTCTCTGATAAAAGACACTCCAATAAACACTTAAGCCTGAGTCATAGATGTCGCTCTGTTTACAGAACGCTAACGCAAAAGGTTAACTTATTATTTAAGATAGCTTTATTTATAATATACCGTTGGTGTTCCGTTAACGCACCCGCTTACGCGAAAGATGGTGATGATTCATGTTTTGCGTTAGCGGGCCGAACGGTAGCCAATCATATTGCGCCATATTCGTTGATAATAATGTTGTTTTTGTATTATTCAAAAAACACGTAACCCTTATTTTTGAATATTTGTATTTATTTTGACGTTTTGAAATAAATACAACGACATCGCTTAAGACAAACAATAGCAAGTTCAGCTAGACACTTTTCAAAATGGTTCTCATTCATTATTTTTTCAATCTCAAAATTTGCAGGAAACTGTTAAATGAAAAATTTAACCTCTAAATGGTTGTAAGATACGCATGCGTGACGCAGATCAACGCATGTGCATAACGTAAATTTATAAATTGGTTCTAACGTGAATAGAACGAGGACGTATCGTTGTGTAAACAGAGCGTCAATCTATAAATCAAGCTTTAACCACAGCAAAACTCGGTGCGTTCCCATTTTACGTAATGTATTTTTACCGTAAGGAAAGTTCGGCTATTTGTCACATTGTTCATACACTCTTCTCCAAGTAACATTTTTATCAAATGCAAAATTAATTTATATCATGTCATAACCAAAACTTCAATTTTTTATTCATATACTTGGGAGTACCCAAAAATAACCGATTTATTTTCTGGCGCGTGGTAGGGTGCTGGTTCCATCTTCCGCTAGGTATCCTTTCTGGACATCCTTTTGGATCTGTTTCCCAAGCGTCATCCTTGGGGTATATCTGAGCGGCCAGTATGATTTTTTTTCGCAAATGCTGTTTGACGTGCTCGGCGAATTTCTAATGGCGGACATTAAAGAATAATGTGTTAACAAGTTCTGTTTCTTGTTAGGAAATCAGCAGCAATGCTTGGGAGAGCTTACGAAAAATCCGGATCGATTTTTGACTCTTCCTTCAATTCCTGGTTAGCTCGCGCGCTCGTCGTCGGAAAGCAATCATCTTAAAATTTGCTGGCAAAATTCGTTGGCATGAACTCCAGGATATTTCAGGGATTTTTCAATGCTTCAGTCCGTTTTGGAAGTCGAGAGACGTCCCGATCCAGGTTCATCGTTAATTGAAAGTCGACCACTTTTAAGGACGAGAAAACCACTCGTAAACTTTTGCTTGCCTGAAAGTTTCCTTCCCATAATCCCTCTAAAGCACTGCGACAGTTTCCGTTGTTGATTTCCCTAACAGGAAACAAAACTTTAAGTCCGCTATTGACAAACGGCGCTTACAAAAAAATCACATTAACTGCTAAGGATGACGCTTGGGAAACAAAACTAAAGGGGTGTCTGGTAAAGGCACCTAGCGGAAGAAGTTGGAACTAGCGCCCCCTCGTATTTTTATCATAGGAAATTTTACTTTTAAGTTCGACCATACAACGCACTGAGTTTGGCTGCGGTTAAGCGTTTATTGCACTCTCTCTTGTTAAATAATTGCTGTCATTTACTAATCGTTTTAAGGCACCCTGCCATAGTAACGTGCATGAACTATATATCTATATTAACAGGAAACTAAGTACTATCCCCGGAATCGAACCTGCAATTTTACAACGACTACAGCATCTCTAAGTACCTTAGGGTCCATCTAGACTAGATACACTTAGAAATTCTGCTCTAGGTCTATATACTTTTAAAATGGAATGATGACCACACAATACAACTGTCTTATTATAATTACAAAATTTTACATTACATGATTGAGCACCCGTAGATGACGCCTGGTAAACATCCTAGCGGTATTAATACGAGGGTCAATCAAATATGAACTATCTCTCAACAAGTGAGCACTTACGGCTCAGATTCAAACTGCCCAAAGGATCATATTCTGTCCCAGGAAGTGTTGAAGATGCTCAATGGAAAATATATTATATATATGGGGGACACGAAAGGAGCCTCCCCGAAGAATGCAGTTAATGCATTCGGGCGTCCCCCGGGCAACGGCTTAGCCGGCAAATCCTTTCATACCAGAAGCATACAAAGCGTATGAACAGAAGTGTCCACACCAAAAAGGATCTTTGTCAAGAGACCCATAGCCAGAGAAGACCAGAAGTCCAAGGGACTCGGCGTAAAGAAACTTGATTAAATAATGTTGTATTGCTTCTGATACGAATAAATGCATTATAAATATGTTCAGACCCAGCCGGGTTATAGTTCTCAAAACCCAAATACACCCATTTTCTTCAAATCTTAAAAATTTTCAAAATTCCGAATTTTATATATTTAGATTAGTGATGTAATGTACCGACTACGGTTTTGGCCGACTGTCTACCGATTATTCGACAATTTTAGAGCGCCGATCAATCGGCCCGGCCGAGCAATTTCAGGCATCACTAAAAGCCGATCTTCTCTGAAATTCGTTTGATTCAAATGTAGTGTGTCAATCTCAAATGTGCCTTTGTCTAACATTTCTTCATTACAATCTACCTTTGATAATAAATAATGAAATAATTACATAATACATGTATTCTTTCCTATATAGAAATATAAAAAGGTAAATTATTGTATTTTTTTTTTTAAATTTTGAAATTTTGTCAGACATATTTTTACTAATTAGTTTACTAATAAAAATTGTATATTATTTCTATGCCTTATCAAATACTAAGCCGATTAATCGGTTTTTCTACCGACTATTCGCCGACTAGAATAGTGGCCGGATAGTCGGCTTAACCGATTAATAGTCGGTAGTTGGTACATTCCTAATTTAGATACATTTTAACGCGCTGATTACAAATTTTAAAACCGCAGGTCGATATCTTTTCATTCTCGAGATATCCATATTTAAAACTTTACCTATTTTTGGGTTCTATGGGCAAAATTACATAAGTATACAAATTTTCAAAATATTTGAACGATTTGTTCCAGAAATTGTATCCATGGTTTTTTTTAGAATTTGTATACTTATGTAATTTTTCCCGAAGAATCGAATAGCAAAGTCGTCAGGCAATTTTTGGGTTATTGCTACTAAAATAGATATTAATTTGCGGTTTTAAAATTTGGAATCATCGGGTTGTAATAACTAAAAGTATAAAAAGTAGATTTTATGAAATTTTGAAAATTTTATTCACAAATGGGCGTATAAGATATAGACATAGGAATCAAAAAACTGCAAATCTGGTGGTGCCATGCTTCGTTAACCACAGAAAAGGGTTTTTGAAAAATTCCAGTTTATATTTGACTGACCCCCGTATTTTGCTATTAATGAAATACCCAGAAATGGGTAATAATTAAGATGATACCATAATTTTTTATTAAAATTATTTCTTTTTAAATTTTTGTTGACTTTACATGGAAACTATAAAGACAGTTGATTTGTATTTTCAAATAGGTATTTAAAAAAATTTGAAGTAAAACTTCTATTGACTATCTCTACCTGAACGTCTAGATTTGAATTCTAGGACCACAGATCACATTTCAACAATTCAATTCAACAAATCAAATCTGACCTCAATTATGTACACTGCGGGTTACGAGCAAGTGTTACATTTAAAAGTCTCGTGCTACAAACAGCCAATGATGAAGTATACTTTTCCATGAATTTGGTCAACATCTAACACTGCGGTAGAGAAGTATAGAGACAATGGTAATGGTCACATCGAAATGTCACTGTGTCTTGTTTTCGTCATACCGGTGTCGCTGGAGAAGAGTATAGGCGGCGCTAGATTCGCGTTGGCAAAATGGCGGGGTCGAGGCGAGCGAGCTTGCGTGAAGAGGCGCAGGACAAAGCAGATCAGACCTGTAAGGACTGCGATGCCTGTGGCTACCCCAGCCAAAGCGGAGAAGTCAGATGTCAGCAGCTCCAGATCTACGCAAACAAACAAATATTAAATATTTTGTTCTTCCGAATTTAAGCTAGGGTTACATTTAAGTTAAATATTAAGGGCTGGTTTATAATGAATTTAATTTATAAATTTATACAGGGTGTTTCTTAAATAAGGGGACATGGCTTAACTACAGATTCCTGAGGCTAAAATAAAACGATTTAACCAAACTTGCTTCTACCGGAAAGTGTACCATTTAGCCAGAATTCTGCTTCAAAGTTCTTCGAAACAAAATTAATTTTGCTTATAATAATCGGACGCTTTATTCGATTTGGATGAAATTTGGTATGACAGTTTATATGGTTATAAATCAACTTTTAAGGTGATACTTGTTATTATTAGTGAACCACTAGTGTATAAAACTTAGGTGTCCCAACATTAATTAGATCGTAACTTTTTAATGGCAATGCCGAAAAAGTGAAATTATTTTTCTTCAGAAAGATACATTCAATAGTAAACTTTTCTCTCTGTGTGTAATTTGTGATATATGTTACGGTTCACACAGAAAAAAAATCTGTTGTGGCCAGCACAAGACCTCTCGCCATTTCCATATTAGGCTATATAAGTATTGTATTGCACTTCGCTTTCGAACCGTCGTTTTATAACAAAAAATTACAGAACTTTACCCAAATATTGTTTTTTATTGTATTTAACATGTCTTCTGCACACATAAATTCTAATTATATCTATTTTTCATTATATGAGGAAGTTTCGAAATGTTAGGGATTCTTCCAATTCATTAACCAGATTGGCGGTATTTCTGATGGATATATGCATTTTACCACAATTTTACCTATAATTTCAAATATTTAATTAATAAAACAATAAGAAAAATTAAGTATACTTCCCAGAAAAAGCTATCAGAATGTCACTAAAACTGTTGATATTTGACAATGACATGTGTCATGTTATAAACATTGGAATTTGTCAACTGGTTTCCTTAGTGCCTTAGCCTCTGCGATTAGTGTACTCTATAAATTATAGTGTCTTTATCTCTAAATCTATGCAAGATATAATAAAAATTTTAGGTGTATTAGATGGAGAATTTTATGTTCTTCAATATTTAATAAAAAAAACTCCCAAAAATTATATTTAGAAGAATTTTTCTAAGAAACTACTACTTCCGGTTGTTCAATTATTACCAAAACCTTTTCAGCTCTTCCCAGGAATGTCAGATTGAGGAAACTGCAGTTAAATATTTTTTAAGTCTTATAGTTTTTGAGGAATCGTGTCTACAACATCCAGACATACACACATACACACATCCACACACACACACACACACACAGACATCATTTTAAAAATGTTATAATCGGATTCTAGGCACCTTAAATCGTGCTTATTCAATAAAATCTGGATATGCGAATTTTAGCATGAATCCAATACCTCTCTTAGCGAGAGGTAAAAAATAAAATCTGAGTGTCTGCACTGCTAAATTTTTAAAATAAATTTAATCTAGCAGTCTATCCAAATGTCAAACAAGTAATTTTTAATGACAGTAACAATTATTTTACGGGTTGTCAAAAATTTTCATCACATTATTCTAAAATTAGTAACATCCGTTTTTTTGGCCTAATACTATTTTACTACCATTATTATAAATAAGACGATTACATATCTCAGCTTACTCCTAAACAAGTTGTGAAGATTGACAACTCGTTACTGTCATTAAAAATTACTTGTTTGACATTTGAATAGACTGCTAGATTGAATTTATTTTTAAATTTTAGCAGTGCAGACACTCAGATTTTATATTTTTCTGTGTGAACCGTAACAGATATCACAAATTACACAGAGAGACAAAAGTTTACTAATGAATGTATCTTTCTGAAGAAAAATAATTTCACGTTTTCGGCATTGCCATTAAAAAGTTACGGTCTAATTAATGTTGACACACCTAAGTTTCATACACTAGTGGTTCACTAATAATAACAAATATCACCTTAAAAGTTGACTTATAACCATATAAACTGTCATGCCAAATTTCATCCAAATCGAATAAAGCGTCCGATTATTATAAGCAAAATTATTTTTTTTTCGAAGAACTTTGAAGCAGAATTCTGGCTAAATGGTACACTTTCCGGTAGAAGCAAGTTTGGTTAAATCGTCTTATTTTAGCATCAGGAATCTGTGGTTAAGCCATTTCCCCCTATTTAAGAGACACCTGTATATAGATATCTAGATTTAAAATTTACTATTTTCTCTTTGGTTTATATTCGATTTTGAAATTCTGGATCTGACCAATTAATATCTCTTACATTTTACCAGTTATTAGTTCAGATTTTAGGTTACTATTGTATTGTTGATTTGTGTAATAAATAAATAAAACAAACACAAACTTAAAAACCGTAGATGGTCTGTTAGGTCGTGGTTAGGCCTATGGACATATTGATTTGTTAACGGGCAGTATCTTGGTTTGTTTCTGAAAGTGAAATAACAAGATTATCAACAATTCTTCAAATATACTCGTATGAGTGTGCATGTATTTAATTCCTTGCTATCTCTCGTTACGTATTTATTTATGTACAATTCATTTGTCATTTCATTGTCGTGCAAATTACGATGTTCGCGAATATTGCTTATTAACAAAAAACAAAATATCTATTTGTGCCTGTGAATCCATCTTCAAAATGTCAACAAGACAAGGCCAAGAGATCAATACAACAACAGAGTTGCAGATAGAACTTTGTCTAAAAACTAATATCAGAAAGAGATAGAATATGGATGGTAGAACTTGTAGTTACAACCTTGTAATTCTAGACCCGCGAGTTGATGATGAGGAAGAAGAATAATCAGCTTTGAAAGGTTTCAGCCTTCAGGTTTTCTTTAAATGATTCTTATCCATTTCTGGGTGTGTCAATATGGACTTTTATTTACCAAGCGTTACCTGAATGGCTTTTAAAGTCATGGAGACACTTTAGTCCTATTAAAAAATTGAAAAGACAATGAGATAAATGCAATGGCAGAACTTTCTATGGCAATAATTTAGATAAGACTAAATTTATTGTGTTGCAATAGCCTCGAGTTAAAATATCGTCCTATTTATTTCCCAAATTTATTTCTAAGTGGAGCAATGTCAGCGTTTGCCCTTGAAACATTGTCTTAGTCCTGAGAAAAAGCTCAATTTGCATTTTATCGACAAGAGACAAATTTATCTTGTTGCATGCTTCCATTGGTGATAAGAATCGAATGAAACAGGAAACACGAATCAAGATATCATTCGATCGATAGTCAGCGAAATACATCAGAAAGGAACACACAAACTAAAAAATGGGATGGGTAGTTGATATGCGTTTTTATGAATTGCTCTTTGCTGGTTTTAAAGAGGAATTTCGCAAATTATTTGCGAAAATAGTTCGTTGATGACTACGAAAACTGTTATGCTCATTACTGATTTCCATTTTTTAATTACTGTACTTTTTTTTCAAAATCGTGCGTGAAGTCATGTGACAAATGTTCATTTTCTACGAGCGACATAACGCGTTAAATTAATAGTCATTCTCATTTCTCATAAAACGTTTACATGACACGAATGCGCTTTCTACGATTTAGGGTTTCATAATTTATTTTCCAGGAATGATTTTATAGCCGGGTCCACATTGAAATGGACATTGTTAGTTAACAGTTTTTGTTAGCGATCAAATGTTCAGTAACATAGTCCGTGAACAATTGTTGGTAAGAATGATAGTAACATATGATGACCATACTATTAACCAATCACAAAATACGTTCACAACAATTTTAAGAAAATTAAATAAACACCCAACTTCGGGTAAAGGATATTATTATAATAATATAAACTTATTTATTCAGAATGTAACATAATATTTTGCACTTACACATATTTCAAAATTAAAATGAAATGAATTAAATTTTGTTTATTTTGATTGTAAATATATTTTGAATATGTTTTTAACTTTGTTTTGTGAAC
Organism: Ophonus ardosiacus; assembly: GCA_943142095.1. NCBI lineage: Eukaryota > Metazoa > Arthropoda > Insecta > Coleoptera > Carabidae > Ophonus > Ophonus ardosiacus. The sequence goes on from OW964824.1 coordinate 8,076,265, forward strand.
TAAATTTAAAACATTCAAAATACATTAGGCCAGTTTCTTTATTCACCGATGACTAGTGCGCATTAATGCGCGTGAATCGTAAATTCATCATATCGTTTCTTTATTTACTGCTGAAATGCAGATGAAATTCATCATACCGTTTCTAATTACCGCGCACTATCCATCGTAAATTCATCGCATGCATCGGCTTTGAGTACCGATAGATTTTACGATCTCCGATGGATCGATAGTGGGGTGTCTAACGACATGTTTTAGGTTATATTTTTGACATTTGCGTTTGTTTCATGCTTGCGGGTGTAAGATTATGCAAAGAAAACCAAATGCATGATTCAAATAAGAAAATATTATATCTTGTTCACAACGGAAAAGAGATGGTTATAGATGTAGATGATTTTTATTATCATTATAACTTCCATATCAAATTCATCATTATTTGATGAAGAATATGATGATTGTAATTGAGCGACAGTTCTTTTAACTATAAAACTTTCCATATCTGTTAAATGGTGGTCAACTGTCAGTTGATATTTAAGGTTAGGAGATTCATCGCACTTTTCAGCAACCCGTTTCTTTATTCGGTCGCAGGGACTATCCATCGGATTCATCAGCTATTCATCATGACGTCATTTTCAATTTCTGATGGAATTCAGCGCATGAATAGTTGAATAAAGAAACTCGTCCATTTATAATCAAAATAAACAAAATAAAACATGTTTAAAATTATCATACATAGGTACAATATCAAATATAATAGCAAATATAAAAACTATAAAATTGCATTAAAACATAATAATTTAGGAAAATATATAAGAAATGTTAAAGAAAAAACGGATATTTTAACAAAATCATGTGCATATAAATTAAATTGTGAAAAATCTAATGCTGTGTAGGCCAATCAGGAAGAAATTTCAATATAAAGGCGAATAAACACAAAAAAGTCATAAAAACAAAAAGATTGACTCAACATTTTCTAATCATTTAATAGAAGAAAATCATATCAGTAATTTTAATCCAGAAATTTTACACGTAGAGACCAAAAGACCCAGATTAGATTTTTTAGAAGCTATCGAAATTAAAAAAGCTATAAAAAATAATGAAAAAATTCTAAATGAACAGACAAGCCTTTAATAATTCACCCTTAATGAAGTTTCTAAAAACATAAAATTTTTGTAATAATAATTTATTTTTATTTTTAGTTACTTATAGCCGGTTGCACCAACGTAACTTAAATATTAATCTTGGCTTAAATTGGCATCGAAATTAAATGTCAAATGAATTATAATGTATTGCTGTCAAAATTTCGATGTGTATTTTTTTTTGTTTAAGCCAAGGTTAATTTAAGCCTTGCAAAATTTCTTTACATAAAAAAATCAAGTTAGCAAAACATTTACTGACATTTTATTTACATTTGTCATTTATATAATCATACAATTTTAAGTTTATAAAAGATCTGATGATCCTATTGTACTAGCGAAACTAGTCATCGAACATCGAACATGAAATATTTGTGAGACTAAAAAGTGTGTATAATACATGAAAATGAGTAATCAGTTTCACTATATAAGAGCTAACACAATGAAAGAAATTATATTTTTATACTTGCAAGTTCGTAAAAGCTTCAAATCTTTCGAATATCTTCGGCTGAATTTACAAAAACTCCTGTTATAAATCGCCCACCAATATACTTCTTGCAAGATGAAAGAAATTGAGAAAATTTCCATAAAACTTCAAGTGCTCGTAATAAAATTTTATCTTTATCTTCAATCCAATATTCTTTTTATTATATTAATCTACTTCCCACTCACAGAATCTTTTAAATGATAGTGAAACATTTTTACCTTCAGCGCAGAAGACACGTTTAGTAGGACGTTGGATGGAGACCGAGTGGTACCCATCCATGCATTGGCAAATCGCATTGTGGTGGATTTGGACACAAGAAGAGTGTTGATCAGAAAAGGTGCAGCTCTGGCGGTAAAAACATTGCTCCCCCAACTTCTTCGCTGTAAACAAAAACATGGTTTCGTTACTATCGGCTTTCCAATAAACCTGTCCAGAGATTCGTTTTTGTTTGGTCCTCTCGTAAACAAATGGAATTGACGTTACAATCAATACAATACACCACTTCATATCGATTTTAATCAATACGTCTTTGTATTACGAGATGAAATTTACCGTGAAATTGAAATGAATATTGATTACGTGCACAGGTTTATATGTTTGAGTTGTATTTCCAAAATTAACTTTTCATACCAGCGTTTTATAACAGCTTTTTGATTATTTTCGTTGCTAAATGAAATACTTTTAAGCACTAGTGTTTAAAAATGACATAGAATTGAAGGAAGGTAATGTGCTGGCCACGTAAGAATTTAACAATCATTTGTCATTCGTTTAAATTTTGTTGGCGGCGAATGTAATCCACTCCCCCATTGGTTGGAACTTTGCTGACGTCATCAGATGAAATTTTAGTATCATGGAAACCATAGAGATATCAAAAATATATATATATATATACATATAGAGGGAGTCTAAACACTCGAAGCTGATGTCATGCGGGGTAAGCTTGTGTTTGTACGGCGGCCATCTTGGGAAGATCTAGTGTATACAAGCGTTCTCTGGTTATTTGATTATTTTACGTTAATAATCAATTTTAATTTGTGTTATTTGGATGTGAAACGTTTGTAATAACATGCCAACGTGTTGTACCTTCGGTTGTAATAACCGAACGTCAGTAAAAACTTTAAAAGAACAAGAAAAAGAAAAGGAAAAGGCGATCACAATTCACAAGTATGTATGTGTTATTTTACTTCTACATATTATTAATGTTTAGTTCATATAAGTTATTGTATTGTTTACATATTTCATGTAAAAATATTAATTTATTTTTGTAATAAATATGTTTGTACGTCGTATTTATTTGTATTGTAAACATCATAACATATATTTTTATATGAAATTTTTAGCCTTAAATTATTTGCCTATTCGGTACCTAGTTTTTGTAAGTTTCTATTTTAATCATTATAATTGTCATAAAATTGGAACAGTTCTATTAATTATTTATTCAATTTCTGTAAATATTTGATTAAAGTTTAATCGCAATTCACTTTAAATTGAAAATTTTTGCAATTTTTTGGGTCTTTCAAATTTATATTAAATTAATTTTAATACATATTTTACTGAATTAATGCTTGCTAATTACAAATAGCTTCATATTCTGTTACATTATTGTATTTTTGTAATAAAACTGAAGAACGTGCACTTAAATACATTATAATGTAGATCGTCCCAAGATGGCGGCCACGAGATTCCCCTTCCTTCTCATGGCGACAAAAACTCTGTCTATATCTATACTTTTCGCTCTCTCTAGTCCTATTCTATACTCTAAGATGGAAACTGACTTACTGTCGGTCATGCTAAAAAATGTTCATCGTTTACTTTATTGAAATCAACCGAGTTTAATGAGAGAATATAATTAATTTTTGTTAAAATTAACTGTCAATAATGAATGTACACCCAAGTGTGAAGTTGAATTAAGGATGAAGGAAGGTTTAAAAAAGAAAAACCCCGAAGTCTTGTTCACACTGTTCTTTAATGAAAACGTGGACCGGTTTCGGTTACTTAGTAACAATCCTCAGCACTGGTTTTTGAACTTGAAAACTACAGATATGCAACACTACTTACTGCACGAGGGAAACTATACATTGAACCTCAAAAATTTTCAAAATTATTTTATACAAATTTTTAACAAAATTTCTTTTTAATAGTTGTCTGCTCAGTAGCTTGTCTATCAATGAGTAATTACTTCCAACACATTGAAATCGGTCCACGTTTTCATTAAAGAACACTGTGAACAAGACTTCGGGGTTTTTCTTTTTTAAACCTTTCTTCATTTTTAACTGTCAATGTTGTAAATAAAGGAAACAAATTGGCGGAAAAGATGTCACGTAACTAAGTAAATTTACGGTATGTTTAGAAAAGTCAGGGCGCCACTTTGAACTATTTTATATGTTGTAAAAAAAATCTGACATCGTATGCCTGTTAAGCGTTTATGTCGCCCAATTACCCGTCGCTCACTTGTCTATTACCCAGTTGACCGTCGCCCACTTGTCGCGTACTTCCGGTAATCGATTTCCCGATATTCTGAAAGACTGTGAAAGGAAATATGAAGGAGAACATCAAATAGATTAATGTTTTTATGGTTGAAAATGTAATGGATATATCAAAAGCAACTGCGAGTAAATAAAATATTTCTAAAACTAGTGCTTTATTCTGTATTGATCAATAGCTAGACGTATTTAATCTTTCATATTAATCAATTCTTGCTAATTCATTTCATCAAAATTTCCCAGAGGGAAACTTACTTTTTTCTTAATAACTCATCCATCATAATCACATCAATCAATCTGATTTCTTGGGAAAATTGTATTGGAAAATGGTCAGTCTAAGTGAAAGCCAGAAAAACTTTTTCAGTTTTAGACAACGCGACTAATATTCGTTATTGTAATGGGTGATCCAACAGTCAGCGTAGATTTTTTCATAAATTAATCATTTTATAAACTTACGCCACAAATAATTATTATATGAGAAAGTTTAATATGTAGCAATTATGTATGAAAAACAATATCATTCATATGACCTCCATGGCTTCGTTGACAGGAGGTTATTCGAACGTAAAAATTTTCGATAACTTTTCGCAATAAAAGTGGATTAGTGGCATCTAACGCAGCTCGAATATTGTCTTTCAACTGGTGAAGTGTTTGTGAGTTATGAGTATACACTTTATTTTCAAATGGTCCTGAAGAAAATAGTCTAAAGGAGTAAGATTACAGGATCTTGGACGCCAAATCACTTCAGAGTTTCTAAAAATGATGCGATTATCGAACTTCGAGCGCAATAAGGTGATTGTTTCATGGCTTGTATGGGATTTTGCGCCATCTTGTTGGAACCAGAGCTGATTTATATCCATTTCATTGAAATGTTCTCTTAGCATGTTACGGTAACGCTCGAAATTAACGGTAACAGTAGCTCCATCGGCATCTTCAAAGGAGTACGGTCCAATAATGCCATTGGCCCATAAAACGCACCAAACAGTCACTGATACTTTTTACGACATTCCACCGAACCAGTTTCTTCAAATTATCATACTATTTCACGGATTCCTGACTCTCTAAGATGATTATTTTGACCGAAATAGTTTCGAATTTTGCGAATTTTTTACCTTCCGTCAAAAAGAAGGTATTGTCTTTGGTCAAAAAATTCGATGGTGAGTTTTTAACGAATAAGCACGTTTTAAGGTCCCCAGAATACGATTTTACTAATTTTACATTGATGTCTGTATGTGTGTGGGTGTGTGTGTGTCCGTGTGTGTGTCTGTGTGTGTGTCCGTGTGTGTGTGTGTGACAAATTTTTCTCCGACGATAACTTCAAAACTACAATTCTAAAAATTATGATTCTTTCGTATTCCTCTTCTTTACAACTATATGAAGAGCTGATTAGATTTTGGTTATAATTGGTCAACTGGAAGTACCCTTATTTGAAGTTCTTAACAGTTTTTCTGGAAAAAACGCAGTTAAATATCATTTTTCGACATTTTATGATCATTAATATGAAAGAAAATCTTATTCTCTATACGATTTGATTATACGTTTTCCTTCATATTCAATAGATATAGAGTTAAAGAGAGATTAAGAGAGGTTAACTTTCAAAAACCAGTCAGCTTTGCAAAAATTATGGAAACAGATAATATTCAAAAAATTCTAATTGACAGATGTCAGTGTCAAGTGCAAAATCAAAGTGGAAAGTATAGGATGAGAAAGTAATTTAAGTGACAGAGAGTCCCTCGCAAATGTCTTGCAGTTTCAATGCCGGGAGTACAAGAAAGGCCAAAGAGAAGATGGAAGGACTGTGTAGCAGAATATTTGAGAGAGGAATAACTGTGTGAAGAAGATGCGTTGGATAGGAATGAGGAAGTGTGAAGTGCAATTTACAGAATGTACATTCGTGTTATAATTATACTGGATTTATAGAATCTTTTCAAAGGAACTTGCAATATGGAATTTGTAAAAAATAGTGTGTTCGTGTTACAATTTTACAGGATATGTAGAATCTTTTCCAAGGAACTTTTGGTATCGGATTTGTACAAAATACATTGAATTGACGGAAGGTTTTGTGCTGGCCACAACAGATTTTTTTTTTATGGAACGGTCATTTTTGTAGTACGTTTAGTCTATAACTGACTTTTGTCAACAAATGTTTTCATGGCCATTGCGTATATGTCAGATAATGACAATCAACATCCACGCTAACTGTTGGATCATCTTTTATTACTTACGTTTCCCGCAGCCAGTTGCTGGGTTGAGCTTGACCGGATACTTCTTATCACATTCACAGTGGCCTGTAAGTGGGTCGCAGTACACATGGTGGAGTTTTGGGTTGCACGTGAATTCACATGGGGAACCCAGGTACATTCCCGGCTCTGGAACATGACACAAATTGTAATTAACAAAAGTTTCTAAATTATTTTCATGAAATGTTTCCATAGAGTTGTTTTGCTCTATACGTATTTAATTTGCTAGGTACGTAGAATAGACCTTTTAGACTTACTTTAAAATGATGTTTTGTTGCAGTACCTACAAAATATTGTAACGTTTTTATTTCATTTAATTAAAGTTTAAACATTTAATTAAGTATTTATTTACTTATTTTTTTTTTAAAATGCTAATTTTATACGCTACTAGAACATTAAAACACTTAACAAAAATAATCTATAACAAACACAATAATAATAAAACAGGGTAGTCTATAAACAGTATAATAGTATATTATACGCCAAGGTTGAGAAGATAATAATTATTGACCCAGCGCCAATATTGTAATCCGAGGGCGTAGACCGAGGGATACAAGGCGCCTGGTCAATAATGATCTTCTCAACCGTGGTTTATATAATATTTTTTTCACTAGTAGCACATAAATCCTATATGATTTTTTTTATTGATAATAACAATCATTTTGATATGGATAATTACGTTACTTGCTTGTTAATATTCACAAAAACAAAGTAGGCTGCATTTGTTTTTATCTGATGTTTCGCTCATTTCGCTAGTTTGATAACCTCACTTATGGGCCTTGATTTGTATTTGATTTAATTATTTAATAAAAACACTTTGTGCTATTACAGTCAGCAGCCATATTAGTTTATTATTATTTTTAAATAAATCTATTAAAATGTATTTACCTACAAATACAAAAAAATAGTGATTTATTCATTTCCACACATTTCACATTTTCACCAAAACAGCACAGTGGCCAGGCGAGGCGGTAGCGTAGGTCAATTTAAAAGTAAGCGGCACATTTAAATTATACACCTTTCTTGAGTTTAATGAGTTTGAATTTTAAGGCTTGAAATTGATTGAAAAGTGACATTTTGCATTATAGACCTAGGTTAATAATAAATTATTATTGACCTAGGTTACCATGGTTACAAGCAAGCGGTAGTGAAAAACAATTTCTCATGTCAAATAAAGTAAATAATAGTGGGATCCTAGGCTAGTAGTGAAAAAAACTATATTTTCTTTATCTCTAAATCTATACAAGACATAATAAATTTTTTAAGTATATTACATGGAGAAATTTATGTTCTTCACTATTTGTAATAACAAAATTTTCAAAAAATAATATTTAGAAGATTCTTCCCATTAATGTCATGTTGACGAATACGTAGTTAAACAGGTTTTAAGTATTAGTTTTTGAAGAATCGTCCTTTTTTATGCAATTCAAGGCTAATAATAAGCAAAATTTAATAACAACAAATCCATACAGAAACAATCTTAACGAACATAACTAACTAAAAAGAAGAAAAAAAAAATACTAATTTTCTTACATTCGCAATAATAAATGGATTTATTAAATACATAATCAGAGTGGTCGTTTGCGTGTTTTTGTTGAGTCTACATGTACATAAAAAATATCAAACATGGATTCGGCAACAATTTCATTAATTTCTCAATATTTTCTAATATTCAAAAATCAAAACCTAATGGGCCCTTAAAACGCTTGGGCCTTCAGGCATTGCCTAGTCTTGCCTATCGATAGCTACGCCACTGATGCCAAATGAAAGCACAAACTCGGCAATATCATGAAACCTAATAAAATATAACAATCGTAAATTTTTTTATCCGAACTATTTCGTTACCAATAGCGGTAAACAAAATATTTACGAGCAACAGAAATGACCAATATCTGTTGCTGTTGTGTATTGTACCTTCAATAAAAAAGAAAAAAAATAGTCGAACAATATTTTCCTACGGGAATTGACGAAGTAGCTTCTATCCACTTAAAGTTTCTTTTCATCGTCATTTCCTCAATTCATATTCATGCTTTGAAGTACTGTAAGATTGTCGCAGTCGCATACATGATTAATTACTTCATATATTCGGCTTTAATATTCTGTTTCGTCCAATTATATTTCAGTTTTAAAGTCTGTAGCTTTTTAAACGAAATGAAAGATTGATAAGGGAATTTTCAATTCGTTTAACTTTTCATTGATTTCGTTCATCAAAATATTATTTATTCCCGTCGAGGGATATTCAATTTATAGTCGACGAATGTTAATTAAGTAATTTATGTTGGCGTATGTGTCAGTGCGAATTTATGAATATGAAATTGAAATTCTTCCAAGAGATGACACATACGTTTTTTATAATTACTTTTTGTTTTTTGAAGGTTGATCATTATTTAATTATTTTTCAGTATGTATGTAAAATTGTCAATTATAGTAAAGTGTGGTAAAAAAAAAACTAATTCAGAGCAGAGTAGGCTATGAACAGAAAGTTAAGTTGTCAAAATTAATTTTGAAATGTAATTTTCCTGAAATTCATTGTACCAGGCAGCAAAACAATTTTGCCATTCGCAGGTTTATAATTTATTTTAATTTCTATAAAACAAAATATATCATCACGGCATATTACCCATTTCTGGGTGTGCCAGTATCTACAACACATGTAGACATCGGTAATGATGACGATATATTTTACCGTGTGGGCGCTTACCGGACGTCACCTCACGGGCACTCATAGCTGGTGGGGAGAGTGCACCACAGGGGTCACTTTTGTGCCATTTTTAAAATATTTGGCGTCTGTCGGGATCGAACCCGGTTCCCCGGGGTTCGCGACCAGACACTCAGGCACGCTGCCACGGGACCCCATAATAAATAATAAATTTCTAAAATATATTAACAGTTTTAACTGTAAAAGCCTTCATGAGAAGGCCATGCGCTTCCAAAAAACTAAGTTATTGTAATTAACGTATTTTCTTGTGGTAATAATAATTAGTGCTAAATTAATAGGTATATCAAATATCAGCAAATTTTATTTAGATTAACAATATAACTTCGCTAATGATAATATCTTCTCATCTTAATTAAATTAAATTTAATGAATATGTGCTAATAATAATTCAACAACATGAAACAAGATATGTATCAGCTTATAGTTTATCTGGTTGCTGCATAAACTCTAAGCCCGGATTCTCAAAAATGTTTAACTTAATCCTCATTTTTGGATTAGCGAATTCTATTCTTTTCCGATCTTTACAATTTAATCGTTAAAATATTAACAAAAAAAATTGTTGTGGTCAGCATAAGATCTCTCGCCATTTCCATATCAGGCTATATAGGTATAAGTATCTTCTTTATATATTACCATATTTTTTAATTCATTCTATGAACAAGTGTCCTCTTATTCTTGGAATATTCGAGATTCTTCCAATTCATTGATGAGATTGAGAATTTCGGAAGGGTGTATGTAATATATCTACAGTAAAATTTTTGAAAGAAGTCCGATCAAGGCCATCTACGAATTAAGATTTTATGCTGTCAAATTTAGTAGTGTCGTTTACATAGTTTTTATGAGGTACACAAGATATTATGTACCCTCATAAAAACTAAGTCAAAGACACTACTAAATTTGACGGCACAAAATCTCATAGATACAATTCGTAGATGGCCTTGATCGGACTTCTTTTAAAATTTTTACTGTATGTATCTATAATTATAAATATTTAATTAATAATAAAATAAAAAGTATTAAATGTGCTTCCCAGAAAAAGCCTTCAGTAATGTTTTTGATTTTTGACACTGACATTTATATGTTAATTACAAACATTTTAATTTTTCCACTTGTTCTCCATGGGCTGCGAGATTCATTTACTTTTATATTTTTCTATCTCTAACTCTATAGAAAAATTTTAAATGTATCGGATAAAGATTTTTATTAATGATTCTGCCGAGACGAGATATTTCTCGATTCTCGTCTCGTCTCGTACCCGAGATTTCTCGTCTCGTCTCGTACCCGAGATTTCTCGTCTCGACGAGACGAGACAAGACAGAAATGTAAAAAATATTGTACGAGACGAGATATGTTTGCCGAGATCTTGATTCTCGAAAATTGTTTCGAGATTTCTCGGTTGCTATTTTTCTTATGAGTTATATTTGCAAACGTGCGAAATTTAACATATTTTTAGTGATATCTGTCTCTATTTACTTATGGCATTTTTGAACAAAAAGATAATAAAGTATTTGACACGATAAAGTTTTCTTTTCAAGTAACTTGAAAAGTTTTCTCTCTCGCACAATGACATGACATGAGTGCAAGAGAGACAAATGAATAGACTTTTAACGAAAAACTTAAAAAAAAAAACTGAAACATGCGCTACTTTTTCTTAAAAGTCCCTACAAATTTTAACTGTCAAGTAACTGTCAAATGTCATTTGTATTTATATTTTTGATGTATACAAGTAATGTTATACATAAGTGATCGATATTAAACTGAAAAATGGCAAAATGGGATAGAGAAGTAACTGAAATCTTAATGTAATTATAACTTAAATTTTGACACTTGGATATTTTAAATTAAGCAAAACTTGTAAGGTCACTTATAAGTCACTTGAAAATAAAAACTTCATCGTGTAATCCAGATAAGGTAAGACTATTAGCGTTACTTTCTTTTTAATGTTTTATAACAGATTAGAAAATGCTAGATAAATATTAAATTAATAAAATTATAACATAATCAAATTTGCACAAGTTTCAGGTTATATCAAATTTTGACAGATAAAACGACAAATATTTAGCTTTTTGTTCAAATTACTATTAATACAAAATTGTATAAATTTAATAATTAATTTATTGGACCAAAATGTACATATTAAATTTCCGTCGAGAAATCTCGGCGAGAATTAAACGAGACGCGAAAAATTTCGAGACGAGACAATTTTATGAATTTGAAACGAGACGAGACGAGACAATGAATTTCTCGTCTCGTCTCGTAATTTGTAATAACATAATTTTCAAAAAATAATATTTAGATTTTTTTTTAAGAAACTAGTACTTCCGGTTGTCCAATTGTTACCAAAATCTAATCAGCTCTTCTGAGTAATGTCTGAGGAAATCGCAGTCAAACATGTCTTAAGTCTTATAGTATTTGAGAAACCGTGGCTCCAACATATAAATATATATATACACACATGGACATCATCGTAAAAATGTTATAATCGGATTCTAGAAACATTACGTGTTTATGCACTAAAATCTAGATATGCGATTTTTCACATTATTCCAATACTTCTCTTAGCGAGAGGTAAAAAAGGTAGATACCTACTAGGTCAAAATTAGAATAGAATACGCTAATCCGAAAATGAGGAGATTCGAGCAGCAAGTTACTATATTGTTGACATAAGATATCCTGTAAAACTTGCATTTTAAAGTCATAAGGCTACTAATATAAAAATCAATATTCAGAGTAATTATAGTATTAATTAAATTTCATATCATCAAAGTTACATTCTAAAACGTTCATTTAAAAAGCAATTTGCGAGCGAAATGTTAAAAACTGCATCTGAGATCCTTGCAAATTAAAACCGCTTGCAGCGTTTGTAATCCTGATGGAATTACATCTTTAATTGGTTGAAACTGGAGGTTAATTTAAATAGGTCACATAGTAGCCTTAAGACCATGTAAATGACTTGGTCCCATGCCAAAATCGAACCCATGATGGCTAAGTAATAGAGGAACAATCATGTAAGGAAAATCAATGTTCTTCGCCGAAATCAGAAATTGTGCTTTTCATTGCGATTTATTAATAGCGCTATTGACTACTTTATAAATAGTTTTTTAAAGTGCAAAGAAGGTATGTAGAATATTAATGAGACTGTTCACATGTGGAAGGATAATGCAATTTTTATCGGCAGTATTGCACAAATAGTTTATGCGTCACAAATCAGAAATGCATTATTTAGGGCTGGTTTATGATGAATTTAATTTACCAATTTACAATTTGTAATTCAGATTTTTAGCCGCCTCGGTGGCCGAGCATGTTGAGGCAGTGTGTTTCCGGCAGCTCTCGGAGCAACCTTCACCGCTCGGACCATGAAGTCGGTTGGTTCAATTCCCACCAGGGGTTTGGATGTTTGTGTGCGTCTTTAATATTTTATAATGTAATAATAAAATAATTGTGAAAATATAAAAAGAAAAATAAAGTATTTAGGGTTATAACTCTAATGCCCATATTCATAAACACTCGTAAAGTTTCAAATCACAATTTTTGCCAAGTAAAATCACACTTGACAAATAAAATTTCGATTTTTCTTTCAATGTCGACTGTTTTTATTGGATAAAAATTATAACGAACCGTTTAAAATTTTACGAGTGTTTATGAATGAAAAATCAGATTTTAAAATATAAACTGACTTAAAACGCGTACGATGGTTTATGAACGATTTACTAATAGGGTAGTTGCGCATTTTTCAATTTATTTTTATTTCAAATTTTCCCGTGGTGACGAGTTTTATTAATACCAATCACAGTCTTTCTTGCCCTAGCGGTACACTCTCGGTTGTACACTCTGTACACAATACTACCATTTTTATTTGAAACGATTTATATGTTTGAGAGAAGCACTATTTCAAAAGAAATTATTCATTTTCACACAAATTCATTAGTTTCATTACCTTGTTTTAAATCTGCTGATATAGAAAAAAAAAAAAATATAACCTAAAACATAGGTTGTCACTGAAAATGACATGTACATTCCCTGGAGTGTGCAGCCACATGGTGGCAAAATTATGAAGTTGTCTATATAAGAATTAAATATCTTGAAAATATCTGGTAATCAAGTAAATAATTATAAAATATACTTACTATTAAATAATAAATAATACATTTGTATCTGTTATTTTTCTTTTAGAATTATATTGTAAATATATGTATGATACAATTAAATATAATTCAACATCTTCGCTTTGTCGTGGTATTCTAACAAGCTTGTATGAGTCATACAGACTTGGTCGAACTATATAATTATTAAAAGTCTACGTCACAAGAATTCCACCGCGAACTTTATTTATGGAAATTATGAATGAAAAGTTTTATATTTTCTAATATTTTTTACACTAATATGTTTAGAATTAGTTTATATTTCATAATTAATAGGAAAAAATAACATTTATTTTTTTCGCAACTACCCTATTTAGAAATTTGAAATTTAGATTTGGAAAATAAGTGTATGGTTGCTAATCTGGTGACCCAAGTTCGATCCCGGCCAGTGCAGACTTTTAATAGCACAGAAGTGATCCCTGTGGTTCACTCTCCACACCAGCTATAAGTGCCTGAGAGGTGATGCCTGGTAAGCGCCCACACGGTAAAATATATCGTCATCATTACCGATGTCTATATGTGTTGCAAATACTGGCACACCCTGTAATGGGTAATATGCCGCGATGATATATTTATATTTATTTAAACCTCAAATTCGACCAATCACAAGAGAGAACTATTAAACATGGCGGTAAGGTATAACTTTGCTTCATCCGTCAGCTGTCTTTTCTGTTTGTGAGTTGTTGCCATTTTGAAGAGGGATTCACAGGAACAAATTGATATTTGGTATTTTGTTAATAAGCAGTATTCGCGAATATCGTAATTTGTACGACAAAGCAAATGAATTGTACAAAAATAAAAACGTTTGCGTATATTTGAAGAATTGTTGATAATCTTGTTATTTCAGTTTCAGAAACAAACTAAGATACTGCCCGTTAACAAATCAATATGTTCATAGGCCTAACCACGACCTAACAGACCACCTACGGTTTTTAAGTTTGTGTTGCTTTATTTCTTTATTATACAAATCAACAATAGTAAATAACACCCGATGTTATTAAAAAATCATCTTGTTCATTAGCGTCTAATAAATTCGTGGCTATGAAAATAAAATTATGACCTAAAATCTGAACTGATAACTGGTGAAACGTCAAATGACAAGCAGTGACAATGACAAGTCACTTGATAGATATTGATTGGTCAGATTCAGAATTACAAAATCGAAAATAAACCAGAGAGAAAATTGTAACTTTTAAATCAAAACTTTTAAAGTTAATTTATAAATTGAATTCATCATAAACTAGCCCTAAGCCCTAACAAACAACTGAAAGCTACTCTCAAATTGCCGCCAACTCATTGGCCTGAAAGGTGACGACAGTCCAACCCAAAACATGGATTGGCTACAGACCAAGGGTCAAGTGTGAGCCTGTGATTCATTGTAAAAATTTTATGAACTCCAGAACTCCTGACCTACCTAACGTACATATGTGAATACCTCTATTATTATAATAAATAAAATTTAAATCGTTACTGGAGCGAATTATAGCAAAGTTTAATAATTAATTATTTTAGTGAATAGTAATTAACAGACCAGGTACACAGCAAATTAATGTTTCATGCGCAACGATAAATCTCACACATTAATAATGAACGTACTTCGTGTTACATATGTAATTTTCTATGTTCATATCAAATTAACAGTCGGGAACGCAAACATTTAACAATGAGAAATTCAATATAGTCAATCTGTGCTTCATTGGGTTTTCTGCTCCATTTTAGCTTCGTGAAAAGCCCGGGAAATTCAGCCACTCATGGGAAACGGACAGGCAAATTTTACTTCATGGTCATCACTCACCAACGCGTCATTGGTGCCTTTTGTACTCTTAACAACTATTTTTAAGGCAATCAATAAAACTGAATAAATCATACGTACATCACAAGCCAAAAGTGGAATGAATGTTTAACAATTGCAATCTTAAATGCCACAAGAAGGAAACATAAAATATGTAACCAAATACTTATTTATACGTTCTATTATAGTGCATTTCATTTCTCATTTTCGTGGTAACTTTCATTGAATTGAAATTGGGGAAGATTCAATGTCTCCTCTTGGAACGGATTCCGTGGCTCAGTTGGATAGAACGTCTCGCTAGATACAAGAAGGTTCTGGGTTCAAATCCAAATCCTTGCCGTGTCAATGAATTTTTCATAATTTCTTTCGTCGTTTATTTAAAAATGGGCTACTTGCGTCGTACTGAAAATCCGATTTCTGTCACTATAGTCCAGGCAACGAAGGAAAAATAGCGGAAATAATTCATGTAGAAGCCAATTTTGGCACAGTTATAGGGGAAGATGTCCTTAACAAAATACTAAAAGTACTGATGGGTGGGAGTGAAGCTAAGGGGGGAGGAGGTCTCTAAAGGTCCCTTTTTTCAGTTTTTTGTTAATAACTAGAAAACTACTGCCCCTAGCGAAAAAATGTTTATGTATTAGATTAATCTACATAAAATTCTCTACAGAAAAGGTCCTATATACATTTTTGCTAGGATCAATACTTAACGAGATATAGAGGGGGGGAAATGAAAAATTAGAAAAAAAATATTTTTATTGTTAAAAATCAAGTTTTAACGAAAAATGAACCATGCAGAGCCCACGTATTTGGCTCTTTTCGGTCTTCGTTGCCTGGACTACTATATACGTAAAGTTATATTGAAAACATAAATAAAAATATAAATTTTATTTTAAAATAATTATTTATTTTTTACTAAATTTAGCGCCGGTATTATAAAGCTCCAGTTAAATTTAGTTCCATAGTAAATTTAATTAAATGAACAAATGCAACGCGAATTTTTGACAGCAATGATTTAAATGTCATAAGAACAAAGAAATTGATTAGATTTTGTTCACTTTATTAAATTTACTTTGGAACTAAATTTAACTAGACGTTTATAATACCGGCCCTAAGAAAGAAAATTTTCTGTGACGTCTTTATATTTAACTGGGGAGGGGAAGCATGTTTAAGAATGTTATCAATAGATAGCACGGCGCGCGAAAAAGTTTTAATTTGAATTTGAAATTAGCTCATTTTTCTCTCTCTCTGGTCTCTCAAATACATTAATTACTTTATAAATAAACACATAGGTAGTTACTTGTAATTTAAAATATCGATACCAAAAAGATAAACTAAAATACTAACCTCCAAACTATTACTGAAACGTCAAACAGGTGATCTACATTACCCGCACAAACATACCATTACTTTGGGACGGCACCACGCTGTGACTTTACGACTATTCATTGGTGCGGCGTAATTCTACGTCATACATGGCGGGAATTCAAATAATCAAATTTCATTATTTTTTTTCTGGCTAATTAATAAAAATATTGTCAAAAGAAAAAATATAGGTAGCAAGTTTTTACCTTCTCTTCAAAAATATTAAATAAAAAAAGGTACGCAAGTAGCCCATTCTCCATGATCTTTAAGCCCATTTCTTTTCTTTTATACAGTAATAATATAGTATTTGGCTATATAATATTATAAGAATTTATTTAACAAAAACTGAAGTACCTACTTATAGTTTTCACCGGATTTTCTGACTAATGTATGATTAATCTGTTAATCATTATTTCTCTTATTCCTTTCATAAATAAAACCAGATTTATTTGTTGCGTGCTGAGATACATAATATTGATAATAAAGTTATGATTCATAAAAATTGTGTAGAAATACACACTGTAGTAAAGTGCAGAATGATATTTTTATCCAATCATTCATGAGCACAATTTGTATTCACATATGCGGTGGTGAAATCATTCATATGGGGCATTCACATGCATAATTTATATTGTAATGCATAAATAACACGCACTCGTAGGGTAAAGCTTTAAACTGCTTTTAAAAGCTTACATTTTTCCTCATTTATGCATGGTTACATAAACACGAATATCAACCTTTTGAAAAAGATATGTCACTGTTGTATTTTGATCGTTTAATTTCATTATTATTTTAAATAACTCTGTTTCCAGGTATATTTAAGTATTTAAGGGTTGCGTAATATTGTTTTAAACACTTCTCAATCGTTTTAAAATAATTGAGGACGGCCTGAAGCTGATTTCATTTAATTAAAAAAGATGAGAATTGTTAAAACCATTACATTTACATATTTCCCATTCAATAAATTTCTTTACATATGTATTTTTGAAATTTGGTCACCAGATTTTTATATTTATATATTTTGAATGTTTGACTCAAAATGAGTCATATCCAAAAAGGGTCGAACCAAAATTTTCAAGATTTTGATAAATTTAGGTACTCCTCATTGAGAAAATTCCGAATTTTTAAAACACATATATCAAATTTGAATCCAAATTTCCCATTATTACACCCATAACACCTATAAAGCTTAGTTGTTTTTACCTTCCGTCACCTTTAGGTAAGGCAGGTATTGTCTTTGGTCAAAAAATTTGTGTGTGAAGATGATGCGTTGGACAGGAACGAGTGAAAGAGAAGAGTAAGAAAGAGTGAGCCCTAATAAAATTGGAGAAAGCTGAAGAAGAAAGAACGAATTGCCAAGTGCAATTTACATAGTGTATGTTCATGTTATAATTTTATTGGATTTATAGAATCTTTTCAAATGAACTTTTGGCATGAAATTTGTAAAAAATAGTATATGTTCGTGTTATAATTTTATTGGATATATGGAATCTTTTCCAAGGAACTTTTTTATAGCATTTATCCATTTTTATTTCAATACTTTATTTCTAAAAAATCACACAGTTGTTCAAATACTCTAAAAATGCGTAGACTTACGTAACATTCTCTTTACAATCAAATAATATTACTACAAAGTTTATATCTCTAGCCATTTTTGAATTTTTTCCCTAAAAGTAAATATACCCCACATTTAGATAAAAACTTCAAAATTTTCAAAAATCTAATTTTTATGTATCTAGATACTTCTCAATGCGCTGATTCCAAATTTTGAAACCGCAGGTTGATATCTCGTTTCATTCTTGAGATATTTAGATTTAAAGTTTTGCTCAAAACTGCCCATTTTTGGGTATTAACCCTAAAATGGGTCGAGATATGAATTTAGCGACATCACCATTCGATTCTACGGACAAAAATACATAAGTGTACCAATTTTCATAATTTTTGTCCAACCGGTTCATTTTTTATGAATAAAAGCTTGAAACCCTTGAAAAAGGCCAAAATCTGAAAAAATTATAAGGGGTACCCCTTACGATTTTTGCGATTTTTGGCCATTTTCAGTTATTTTGCTTTAGAGATTGTATGCGGTGTTCAAAAATTCTGAAAATTGGTGTACTTATGTAATTTTGCCAGTAGAATCGAGTGGTGTTGTTGCCAAATTCATATCTTGACCCATTTTTGGGTTATTACCCAAAAATGGGCTGTTTTGAGCAAAACTTTGAATCTAAATATCTCGAGAACGAAAAGAGATATCGATCTGCGGTTTCAAAATATGAAATCAGCGCATTGAGAAGTATCTAGATACATAAAAATTAGATTTTTGAAAATTTTGAAGTTTTTATCTAAATGTGGGGTATATTGATTTTTAGGGAAATAATTCAAAAATTGTTAGAGATATAAACTTGGTAATAATATTATTTGATTGTAAAGAGAATGTTACATAAGTGTACGCATTTACCGCTTGCGTTATTTCATTATAAATAGGCCTTAAGTCCTTTAGACTTAGTTTTTTCTTTTCACGCGCCCTTTAATTTGCATCTGATTACTTTCTCATTAAGATGATGTTACCTGTGAGATTAAGGCCAATGTCGAAATCATCTTCCTCTTGGCCATCGTCGTCTTCTTGGTCCGTCTGGTAGTACTGTCGCGGGGGCGTGAGCCGCTGGGGGGAGCCCGGCGCGACGTGCACGTGGAGCAGCACCGCCAGGAGGCACGCGCCCGCTAGTCGCCTCATCTCCGTGGCTCGCTGCCAACAAATCCCAGCGCCACCATGCAGCGCATCTTAATCCGAATTCAATCGGTACCTCACGCTGCCTAAGATACATATACTGTTAGTATATTTTCAATTGGAAATAACAAGTAAAAGATGGGTTTAAATGGAATATATGTACAGGTGTTTATGCTGTGTTTTGTTTATGAAGAATGTAATATTGTTTATAAAGACAGAATCTTTGCTTAATTAGAAAATGTTTGTCCAAAATCCATAGGGTATATAAAATTAAAGTTTGTTATTTATATTTATTCGTGGAACTGATGACCGAAGCAACAAATGTGTATTTGACTGCTTACTAGTGCTGTTGCAATTTGTCAGTTTTCTAATTACAACTAGTTAATGTCTAGCTATACCGATGAGCTCTAATATGAGCGAAACACGTGCCTACAGCTGCTTTTGAGCGATTCCCTACTAACATTTTTATAGTTTTTAATAATTTACGCTCACGATTAGTGAGGTAATTATTTGGTTTCGTCAGGCGCACACTTTTGTAGAGTTTTTCAATAAAAACATACACATTTAATATCATTTAAATCCTCAATCTAAATCCTAATACATTATAACGAATCCGGGTCGTAAAACCAATGTTTAGGTTAGGATAATGGATGCGATTGTTCAATGGAGAATAATTTTGTTTCTGTTTAAAAATAAGACAAAAATTCATTACCGTGAAACGGGGTTACTTTGCACCATTTTCTTATGATTTAATGACTTAATTGAACAGAAATATTTTTTGAAGCGCGCTAGAAATTTGCATTTTGTTCTTTGGTATTATTAGTTGCTATTTAATATAAAAAAATTATAATATAAGTCCTCTGTTATACATTATATATCATATAAATTTGATGCAAAGTTACCCTATTTTGCAACCTAACTTTTCCATTTCTGGAATGCGATATAATCCTCTTCTATTTAGTACAGTAGGGGTTTATGTGGACAAATATATCCTCCCAATCTTAGTTGAAACATCTGGCCTTTCAGGCCATTTCTACGACTTGATAGATTTAACCAAAGAAAATAATACAACTTCTTCAGTCTCCAATGAAACTATTTTACCAAGGAATAATTCCCCTTCGTATTGGAAAAACACGTATTCTCCTACTCCTACAAGCTGCTTTATATCAGGTAGGTTGAGAATATCTGATCTGCTTGAGAGTGATGCAGCCTCTTCTTCGTCTTCCACTTCTTTTAACTTTTCTTCAGAGTATGGTGTATGCTTGAAAATTGGGATATTCTTCATCTGAAGAGTCCTGTAATACTGGATCATCAGTATCGTCAACTCCGCTGTGTTCTCTTTGTCTTTCCTGATTTATTCTCTGTTTGACGGTGGTGCAAAGTATCCTCATATTGTGGTGCAAAGTTACCCCACGTGTTTAAAATGTCAACAAGTACCTACTAGATGATTTTATATATAAACTAATTATCAAAATTTATAGCCAAAGATATTTAACAGATACTATAATGGCGACTTACCTGATATTATTAAATACTAACCAGGGGAACACATAATTTTGTGAACAGAAAAAAACCGAAAAATGTTCCCTTCACAAACAAGTGCCCTATAGGTTATGTTTTGAAGTAGGAATGCCCCAGTCACCACCTAACAACGTGAAGAGATGTCACTTCAACTTGAGGTGAACATGTTGCACAGTTAAATTAAAAACTACACAGATGGCTCCACTATAAATCTTTTTCGGACTTTGGTGCAAATTTACCCAACAAGGTGCAAAGTAACCCCGTTTTACGGTATGGTAGGAATAAAAATAACTTTTATTTAAGTATACGATTAGTAGTAGTAATAATAATAGTAATATCATAATAGCATTGTGATGCTTTAATAAATTTTTGAAATAAAATAACAATTTTATTTATTAAGATGTAAAGTATGCTGTTATTAAATCATTTTGATCTTTTTTAACTTTTTAACTCCATCCATTTTCATAAAAATATTAAAGAAACTGTGCATTTGATTTAACTTTATGGGTCAAAGCTCGAAATTGAATGCATCCCTATTGGAAATGAATAATTTATAATATTATAAAAATCTCTGACTATTATTTAGAACAACCGTTTCAGCTATAAATTATGGACTATGGTAAGCTCTAGATTAGAGTAGAGACAGTTCTTATTGGAGAAATTTAGGAAATATATGTAGACACAGCGTCAGCACGACCTAGATTGTAAGATAAATATTGAGTACGGAATATGTACGTTGTAAATTATATTTACAAATATAATATACTAGTGTTTGTTCCTACCTTAAGCACAAACCCTTTAAAGGGCAAAGTGTTTAAAGTCGTAGTAGACTATTTAGCACTTAAGATAAAGTTGGAAGGTTACAGGAACTGGAAGTATAGATAATTGATGGAAAGGAAACGATGCGAATAAGGAAAAACGTCTAAAGACAGACACCATTTATTTCCTTTAACAAATTCTTAAATTGGAAACTGGACTGGAAAATTTGGCTAAATTGTTGCTCTTTTTACTAGAATTAATGGTCGAAAACTTCAACATTTAAAATGGTTTACTAATGGGGCTACTTTGCCCTAATTTTATCGATTGTGTAATAAATAAAACGTGGAGATGTACTTACGTCGTATAGTTTATAAAAAAGACTAATCAAAGGAAATATAGAATAGCTATTTATGTATTAAGGGCGCAAAATGGGATATTGTCGATTGAACAATGTCCATAATATTTAACTACAGTCGCCACAATGGGGTCCTCCACCACAACAAAAAATAATAAAATTTACACTCTGTACTTACAGTACTACTCAATAACGATTTATATAAATAAAAGTATGCCACCATTGCGTTTTCGCTATCTTCCAATTTTTCTATTCTTGCACCACGTAAAAACAGTTCGAACTATCTTTCATTTTGCTCTAGATTTTTCGGGAAGCAGATTCCGAGTAAAAAACTTTGCTGCATCTGCAATATTTGGTGGTGTTCACGAATAATTACTATCCATATTTTCGTCGTTGATTTCCTTATTAATAATAATTTTATACCATTTTGCACCATAAAAACGTAGAGAACATAAAGAATGAAAATTGTTTATTTGCTGAAAATGGTTGTCTTCGCAGCGTTCAATGAATGTTTGGAATGTTTGATTTATTGATTTATGCGGAAAACGGAGAAATAGTTTTCCAGATAGTAGCGTACTCAAATATGACTTCAAGATATTGTTTTGGCTTTCGTTTTTTCAAAAAATTAATGCCAATTTTGTAATGAATATTACAAGTTTTTACGGATGATTCATTTGTGAAGTGTAAAAGTGAATGTCCATTGGGAGCGTTCACGCCAAATTTTTGCAGGTGGCAGCACGGCTGTTCACACAATTTATTTTATATCTAATTTTAATTTGTCGTTACTTTCCATTCTTCTTGAGCTGTTGCTTCAATTTAATTTAAGCATTTTATAATTTCGTTTTTGTAAATGAATGCTTTATTTTATTTTTACAGCAATGTGGCATTTTGTTTGGTTATATACTATACCGACAGAGCAGTTATATGTCAAATTGACCTGTGAAGGTGGCAAATGTGTAACTGCAGTGCCATTAGTTCCTAACTAAACGTTTCCATTAAGAATTTAGACAAGTGACATTTCTCAACATTGTATAGTTAAAAATTTGGACAGCGAGCGTTTTTTCTACTTTGTCGCGCATGAGCGGGAAAGTGACATTTTGCGCTGACAAAAAAGACGTTATTGTCTACTTTGTATGACTGCAGAAAATAGTTATTTACATAAGAGTCAGGAAAATGGTACATTACTGTCGAGGAGCCATATTTACGGCTCCGAGTCAAGTACAGTCATTTTACTGACGAGTTATGTATTATTTTCTTTCTGAAACCTTTGATTATAATAAAAATTAATTTTAAATTTAATAATTAAATCTGGTTTCCTATAAATATCTTCTAGTTATTCTCTCGTTACTATGTTAAAAAAAAGAAATTAGTAAATAAAGAAAAATGAATTTACTGTCGCTGTCAGTTCTGCATTTTTGGTGCGTCCATGTGCATTTCTTTCCATTTGCAATGTCTTCCAACGAGGTTCCTTTAGACATTTAAGATGCGGTTTAATATATCTAATGTGAATTACGCAACCATAACATTAATAGCCAATAAAATTTAAAAAAAAAAAAAACGTTTTAATATTATTTCGTGACAACTTTCGCTCCGCATTTGTACTTTTGCTCCAGTTTCAGAAAAAAATATATTTTCCCGATACACACGTTTAAAAATAAAAGCAATCGTTGAAGAAGAAATAATTATTTAATAGAAAACAAACTTGCTGGAAAAATATCTAGAACTGTTACCTACAGCGCATGTTTATTACATTGAACAAAGTTTGCTGATGTGTAGGCGTTAGGTAGTCGAAGATATCAATATATTGCAAGCCAATTTAGCTTCTCATTTGCATATACTCTAGGGAGGCGTGTTATCCATAGTGATAGACTCAATCTAATGTCAAAGAACGGAAATAGCAAGAGGAGGTATATACGTATATAGCGTAGATTCTATGCCATAGAATAGAACATAGATGGTTTCATGATTGGAACAGTTACCCGTTATCAAGCACGTCAACTTCAAACTAATAACTACGTACTTCCGGTTGACCTCTTAAAGAATAAGTAAAATAGTGAATGCCAGAAGGGAGAAACTTCTGACAGAATACAAGAAAATACAGTCAGAAAACAGGAGAAATTATTAGTCCGTAAGGAGTTATCGATGGGAACTTAGAAAGCTTTTCTTGGAGAGACATTGTATTATATAAAAGTAAAATAAGCTTTTAAAGTATGCTCAAATACGTAGGATGTATTTGTATATGCGAATTCTTTTATTTTTTATGTGGCATAAAATATAAAAATGTATTGTTTCATATATTTTTGTATTCTCATATTACGAATTCATTTATTTGCTATTCAATATACGTTACGGTTATGTGATTAAATAATCCATTATTTTTATTTAAAAATTCCGAATAGGTTGGTGGCACTAAAAATATACACTTAAAATAAAGGAACATGTCCTTAATCTTCTGAGTTTTGAAAAAATCTTTTCCGACGACCACTACGAAAAGTACATAAATTCACACGCTAAACTATTACTGAAAGTTGGTCATTTCACATCACTACCAAAGCTGTGTGAAGTGAAAGCTCGTTAGCCAATCAGATGCGTCCGCAACTGTGTGATATAATTTTATTACACACTGCGATAACTGAGCGAACTAACCTAAAAATTTGTATGTAAAAATTTGACAGTTGCAAATAATTTGCTAAATTTACACTGATTAAGAAGACTGGACCCTGATTTATCAGATTTTAACATAATTTTTGGTGAATTCTGATAGCAATGATGCAAACATAATCTGTTTTAATATTTTTATGAAAATTTTACATTGTTTTATTTTTTGTGGTCGTCGGAAAAATATCGTGTACAACACGTGCTGAAAGGGTATTTCACACTCACGTGATTAAAGCACTCGCCTTCGGCTCGTGGCTCAAACTTCACGTTCGTGTGAAATATCCAACTTTCAGCGCTAGTTATACAGTATACTATTTTCTATTTTGCATCTGTAACAAGTGCTGTAATAGACTAATATAATTTATTTTTATAAGGTTGGTAGCTAAGAATTTAAAAAATATCAAATGTCAAATATCGATAAATAAACGAACACAAACGATTGTTAAGAATTTTATTTTTATGTAATTTTGAATGTAAAACTGAGAATACGAAGAAGAGAAGAAATAGAGTTAGAAAAAATGGAAAATATCGTATGGAGTTAAAAAAAAGAAGGTTAGAGTTGTCAAATGAATTTTCAAGCGTCACATTAATACCACCACCCGACAAAATTCCCTAAATTTTGACACTACTATTTTCTATTTAAAAAAGGCATAAAAAGCGCAAAATTGTATAAAAAACTCATTTCATAATTGTCGATTTTGTTCGAAGTGTTGGACTCTTTATCACAAAATGACATTTGTTCTTTAATATACTATTTTGACTGACAATCAGCACATCGAATTATATAAAAGTTTCCTCATTTTATCCCTTTTTTCCTTGCACTAAATATTAGTCATACATCTAAAGGAAAATATGAAACGTTACAATGTCAAACTCATTGAAGGATGATACTTGAAAAGACAACA
Source organism: Ophonus ardosiacus (assembly GCA_943142095.1). Taxonomy (NCBI): domain Eukaryota; kingdom Metazoa; phylum Arthropoda; class Insecta; order Coleoptera; family Carabidae; genus Ophonus; species Ophonus ardosiacus. The sequence continues at coordinate 8,101,546 of OW964824.1, forward strand.
CAAATTTCTTTACCTTTATAAATAAACCATCTATTTTTATATTGAGAAATACGCAATATATTTCCTTACATTTGCCCGTTTACTTACAAACATATTTTACACCTACACTCACCATTTCTTTATAAAACAAATACATTACTCAAATACCAAACATCTCTGGAATACAACTGTATTAGATCTTCCCACGTACCTACACATACGAGTACATCAGAATTGAATTGAATATTCTATACAGACTACAGACAGTCAACAGTTATATCATTTAAAGAAAATATGCAAATGGTCGAAATGAGCAGTTTTTGGTAAAAATAACCGTAGTCTAAATATTGTAAATATGAGTTACATAGACAGCGATATCTACTTTCAAGAATGCTAAATAGTTTGGTAAAATTGTATGTCACAAAAAGTATCTTAGTTAGAAGTTATTACATTGTAAAGTTTGATTGATATAAAAACATCCTATAAATATTAATAAATGATGCTTATTTTTCTATTACTCAAAATTATATTATAGAAATCATTAACAGTAAGGAAACAAAATGTTTTTTTTTTAAATTTTGAAATTTTAAATTAAAAAATCAGCACATGAGCTCCCGCCAATTCCATGTTTAAAATAGCAATGAGCATTAAGTAAAGTATCGCTTCCGGTTGATCATTTGTAAACAAAAACTAATTTGTTGTTTTAATAAACAAAAAAGTCTGTAATACGAAATTCTGGATTATATTTTATTATGTTTTTTCTTCAAAATCTGATGAGGTCCAAATTAGGTGCCACTTTCGGGTTATCATATACAGTCCAAATCTAATATGTTGTTTCATGATTTAAAATATACTGGTTATGGCACTTGTCATGTTTTTCATTGTTTCTGATGGTCCGCTTGATACGTGTTTCCTTGAATAATCCGCTAGGTGCGCTACGTGAGAACGACCCTACCACAGCAAACTATTTTTACATAAAATATAAGAAATGAATGCATAATGCATTTATTTTTAATAGAAATGTATATATTTAATGGAAACCTGAATTAATACATTGTTAGAATTTAAAATTGGAAAAACTAAATAAATTGATAGAACCGTACGCTTCCAGATTTCCATTCGGTAATAATATCTTCTTCCCGAAAATGTTTTCGACAAACATCATTCAATCTTAATTCGCGATCATCTCTACTAATTACACATTGCAATTTTTTAAAAGTGATATATCGAGTGGAGTAGCAAACAGTAATTCTTTTTCAGTGGATTTCGTGTAACCTGTTTCACATCCAGGAATGAAACATTTTTTTTTTAATTTTCTTTTCATTTTACATTAATTGCAATATTTTTCAACAAAATATTTATATTACATTACATATAATACGAATTTGTACTTCAAAACCTGTTTTATTTACCTTTCTATAAAATATAACATGTAATATTTTCAAAATGAGGAAATACGTATCGCTTTGGACCCTCGTTTTGTGCAGAGTGGCACAACCAGTATATTTTAAATCGTGTGTTGTTTCAAATTATATACGAGTTTTAAATACCAAATTTGAGAAGTTTTGGATTATATTTTAATAGATTTTAAGAAAAAATCAGCATCAACTTCCTGGTGTTCTAAAACGCAATTTGTGTAGATTCTTCGCTGTAAGTGATCCATTTCGTAAATGCGTAAGTTGTACACTAATATTTCACCCCTTGAAAACACGTGCTTATTGACAGCTGTTTGATTTATAGTGCTGCAAACACAACAAACTTAAAACGGACCATTTTATACATCTAGTAGTCATGTAGGAAAATATATTATTTTTACAAACCTTAATTTCATAAGAATGAAATATATTACTACCACATTTTTCTTAACACGGTTTCATTATTAATTTTAATGTAATTGCTTTCTGACAGTGATATTTGTTTAAATATGTCAAAATTGACTACGTTAATTCAGCCTAGTTTACTTAAATTCGAACCATAATAATACACCAATAATAAATTCTTATTTTTGTGGTAAGTAAGAGTAATTTTGCGTCTGTCTTTGGGTAGAATTACGGATTACATACGTGTATTGTCTCATAAGATATTTAAATTTTTCTTTGAATCCAACCATGGGAATTGAAAGTGTTGTAACAAAGACAAACCTAAGGCAATTTTGCGGTACACTGCAGTAAATTGATCCTTTTTATTTTTATAGTGTACAGGTTTATGGCGATCTTTTGAGTTTCGATGAGACAGAGTATACCAAATGTGTCAGAAATTTATTCGTAATAGCAACTTAGATAAAGGAAAAACTTAATAGAGTTATCGGTATATTATAGGGTGAACAGTTTCCAAACAGGAAATATTGATAACAGTGATAAGGGTGTAGGTTGTAGTAATAGTTAAAGACATTGTGGAATAGTTCTGCTGGTTTTAGAGCTTTAGATTTTATGTTTCCTCCAGCAAACTAAGTAATTTGTACAATAAGAACAGATATTCTCGGCTGCGATATGGCTTCAAAAGGAAACTTAGCGGTTTATTGTTATAACTTCAGTGTTTCTGTGTTAAATAAACTTTCTTCACGTTGTAATTAAGTAAGAAATCAGCTTGTTCTGTAATTAAATAATAGATGGCATTAATAAGTAACGGTGATGTAACAAACCACGTTTGTTGCAATATTTCGTTTTAACAAAATTATTTGCAATTTGTGTCAATGTTATTAACCTTTTTGGCTATACGCGAGGGTATTACACTTGTCATTCAGCAAAATTATTGCAATCTTGCATTCTATTTATATTATATAAATAGAATGTTAAATATAATGAGAGGACAGTCGACAGTCAGACACTAAACGACAGTCAACAACAGTCTTCGATTCGATCAAACCGGCTGGATGAGACCCTAGATCTTCAGGGGTAATCTACCCCTAGGTATGAGAAATACATTGCTAAATATCGTTCGTTAATTGTAATATCATATAAATATATTTGTATTTATTTTATTATTTAACTTGTTTTCGTTAATACAAATCATATTTATTTTTGTTTACTTTTGTGTTTAACTATTTTATAACCTATGACCGCAATTCTGTCCTTTATTTTATTATTAATAAATAATTTTCTACATTATTACTTATTAATAATTGTGCCACCAACCCAGTGCAGAGATCAGCTTACCCGCTGACGCAACAGACAGCAGGGTAAATACAACCCTACTTAAATCGTAAACATCGCTACTTCTAATGAACGTAGAGTTTTCAGCCTATTTATTCTAAATAAATTAGGAAAGAGTGAAAAGATAATGTCAGTCACCGGGATTTGAACCCAGACCCACTGTCTTGCCGCGACAACGCTCTACTAATTGTGACGCTGAGTATTCTCAAATGAGAATCTTTCAGTCTAACATTTGTGGAAGATAATGTGAGCCAACGGGAAGAGTCCGCCATAGCGCAATTGGTAGAGCGTTGTCCCGGCAAGACAGTGGGTCTGGGTTCAAATCCCGGTGACTGACATTATCTTTTCACTCTTTCCTAATTTATCGCTACTTTTGTTGCAGCCCAGTCGCGATTGTTACAATACAATTTCGGAAAATTATTGTATTGAAAACAATAATGGTATTTTATACAATATTGTATTCAATATCATAAACACCAGAATAAGGCTGATTAATGTTGTATACAAACGACACTAACTTGGTAATTTGAAATATCTCTATACCTATAACACTAAGGGCTAGTTTATGATGAATTTAGAAATTTTGATTTAAAATTTACAATTTTCTCTCTGTTTTATGTTCGATTTTGAAATTCTGGATGTGATGATTGAGTATCTATCAAGTGACTTGTCACTACTTATCATTTGCCGTTTCACCAGTTATTAGTTCAGATTAAGTTTACAATTTTATATTCATAGCCATAAATTTGTTAGACGCTAATAACGAACAAGATAATTTTTTAATAATATCGGGAATGTTTTTACTATTGTTGATTCGTATTATAAAGAAATAAAACAAACACAAACTTAAAAAACATAGTGGTCTGGTAGCCCATTAGACCATAAACAATTCTTCAAATAAACTCGTATGAGTGTGTATGTATTTAATTTCTTAGTATCCCTCGTTGCATTGTAATTACGCTTTTTTTTTTAAATAAATAAATATAAATATATCATCACGGCATATTACCCATTTCTGGGTGTGCCAGTATCTACAACACATGTAGATATCAGTAATGATGACGATATATTTTACCGTGTGGGCGCTTACCAGGCGTCACCTCACGGGCACTCATAGCTGGCGTGGAGAGTGCAACACAGGGGTCACTTTTGTGCCATTTAAAATTGGAAATATTTAGCGTCTGTCAGGATCGAACCCGGTTCCCCCGGATTCGCGATCAGACACTCAGGCACGCGGCCACGGGACCCCATGTTTTTTTTTTGTACAATTCATTTGCTTTGTTGTACAAATTAGGATTTTTGCGAATACTGTTTATTAACAAAAAACAAAATATCAATTTGTACCTGTGAATCTATCTTCAAAATGTCAATAACTCACAAACAGAAAAGATAGCTGACGGATGAAGCAAAGTTATATCTTACCGCCGTGTTAAATAGTAGAAATGACGTATTCCGATAATTTTGGTACCCGAGTACCCGAAACAACTACCCGGATACTACCCTTTACCCGTTAATTACGCGATACCCTTTAATTATCCTTTATCCTTTAAGTACATATACATAATTGTTTAATTTGTTAATTACCACTTACCCTTATATTAGCAGTTTACTTTTTAATGAAATTCATTATTATTGTTATTTATTAAATAAATATAAATTAAAAGCAATAGAAATAAATAATATAACTACTGTATCTGTATAAAAACTTAACATAAATTATGGTATGGTAATAAAAAAAACTCATCTTTTAGATACAATTTTTCCGGTAGCTGAAAACTGTTCGGGTAATTAAAGGCTATCGGGTAATTAACGGGCAGCGGGTATATTTCGGGTAATCGGGTAAGAAATTTTATACCCGTGTTCATTATTATCGGGTAGGTTCCGAGTGCCCGGGTACTCATCGTCATTCCTATTACATAGTTCTCTCTTGTGATTGGTCGTATTTAAAATTTACATTTGGAAATATAAAATATAGTTATATTCCAAATATAAATTTCAAATTTCTACATTTATAAATCGTTCATAAACCATCGTAAGCGTAATAAGTGAGTTTATATTTTAAAATCTAAATTATAAATTGTACATTCGTAAATTAAATTCATCATAAACCAGCCCTAAGGCCCTTCGAGATTTTGTAGACATGTTATTATTGCAATAAGTATTTTGTAGTTTTATGACATGGTATTGATTCAATGGATACCGATTCTTACAGGTTCCTTTACAGTTAGGCTTTGATTATACTGATATATAAAAAGTATAGCTTTTTTGGACGATTACTCAACCAATTTCATTTTGATAGAAAAATATGACATTGGTTGTTTTTGCATGAGGTATAAAACGAAATGAGTCATTGTGCATATATTTTTCTCAAAATCTTTGATTTTATCAAGTGACTGGAAAAGGTAAATATAATATATGGACACAGAGAAACCTTTTTAAATACTTGGAAAAGATCTGTGAAAGATAGCGTGTTATATGAATATGAAATGGGTAAAGGGCAATAACTATATTAGACACTAGATTAATAAGTGAGATAGCTCTAATAAAGTGTGAGTAATGATTTCAAATTTGTACTATGTACTAAATGTTTCTAATAAAACAAATGCTCTACTATCTATAAGATAATTACAAAAAATTCTTTTCAAAAATCTATACTAATTATTAATTTTTATTTCTATATGACATGATATGTTTTTACTAAATACTAAATAAATAAATTTGTAACTAGTGTTTTTTTCTAATTATTAGTTCTAGAACTCTAGACGAATGTTAAATATTTACAGTGCTACTCAATGGTGTATTCATTGGCCAGAGTAAGAAAACAAAAAAAAATCGGTTAATAGTTAAGTGAAATGGAGAACTTAAAACCCATTTTATCCGACATTTAACAAGTTTTTTAATCGATTAGTTAGAATACCGGTTAATAGAATTACTCAGGAAACAAAAAAAATCTCTCTACTCTGCTTAAAAAAGGATTATTTTCATTCATTTTAGTTTAAAAAGTAGTTTGTTCAAATGCAGATAAAAAAATTAAAGAGTCATGATTTGTTTTGATTAATAGTTAGGTATCGGTTTTTTAATAAATAAAAAATCTCTTAAAAATCACATTTTTTGACTTTAATGGTGCGATTCTGTAATTTTCTATACCACTATAGAACTGTAACTCTCAACAAAAGCGTATCATTTTTTAATGTCAAACGATAATAAATGTATTAGTAAACAAAAATTGCTGCGATTTTGTTCACTTTTACATTTCTATAGCGTTATAGAAAATTACAAAATCAATATAAAATATTAGTTAACCAGTTTCAAACTCGTTTAAAACACCAGTTTTCAAAACTCGTTTAGAACACCAGTTTTCAAACCGGTTTGAAAACCTACTTACAAACTGTTTTCTCGGTGCAATATTATATGATATTAAAGGTAGTGGATCCGGTCCCGGCAGTCGGGATTTATAAATACACCTAAGAATCCCGGCAGCTTGACTAATGACGGGAAATATTTGCAAATGAATATCATAAACGAAATACGTAATCACCCATTAAAGAGTATGAACACTTTTTCAATTCCCATTTCTGAAACTAAGTTTTGACGAACAGCTTATTTAGTTCTTGTATATTTCTTTAAAAACAACAATAACCTAACCTAAAGCACAAAATACACGCTTGGAAAACTCGAACCGAGTTTTGTGCTTTAGGATAGATTAAAGTTGTTGTTTTTAGAGAAATATAAAAACTAGGTAAGCTATTTGTTCCGGCTACCGAGACTGGACCCTATGCCGATATTAAAAGATATCAGACAGGACTCCTCAATCAAAAAAGGATTGGAACGGCCAAATTTTCAAATTATCAATAGTAATCATTAAAAATAAAATTAATTTTCTTTATACAAGTGTAATAAAAAATTTCTGACTATTATCGCGAAGAATTTGGAAAAATATACGTTGTTCTTAATATTTTCTACGATATATTTGTAAAAAGGTTTGGAACATGCTTTGAAAAAATATAGGTAAACCGAATTTCGAAATGTTCTGGCCCTAACACACCATTGGTACTATCGCCTTTAAACGTATTTATCTAATTATTTGCAGACTGCTATAAAATAAAAATAAAGCAAAAAAATAAAACTGCAGGTGGTTGTATTTACAGTTAGTAACTACTATAAATGAAGCGTATAGATGCAAAAGCAAATATTTGACACATAACTAGTTTTGAGTAAAATGCAAAAACCCTACCAAGATTTTGAAAATACAGCCAATTAACTTGCAGTTTTCATAGAAATTTTCTGTTTATTACTTTAATAAAACAGGTGTTATATATAGAAATGTGTGTTTTTAAAGATTAAAAAGATATTTTGTTTAATAAATACGTCTGGTTTTGCTGACGAGACTTGAAAATGCCTATTTATATATCTGATAGTAATTTCGATATCCATGTTAATACTAATTTGTTCCTATATTCTCAACATGATCACATAAATGAAGAACCGTAACTTGATTCGTCCAAATGCATCAAATGTCTGCTTTTGCAATTGCATACCTTACGAGAATTTATACTTTTGCATATAAGGCTAACGCCAAACAGTTTGAAACGTATGTTTATGCTCTTGATGTTCAAAAATTCATCAATTTTTAAAAAGAATACATAAGGCTAACTCATTTTATTACAAAATGTCAAATGTCTGTTTTGCATCTATACGCTTCAAATATAAAATAAAGTGTTAGTAATTTAGGGATTAACTACTATTCTACGATTCCAAATTAAAGTCTATGTGTACCTATATTCATAATAAAACTAAGTTTACAATATTTTAGAAAAATATTAATTGTCATTGTGTCTATAATTATTACATAAATTTTCAGAAAGCAATTTAGTTTCTGGCATTTGTTTCGGAAAAAATAAACAAATTTATTTACCTTCATTAAATTTGGGAAGCCCTGCGAATATGTTCCGTAAAAATTTTTATATCTCGCCGTTATTTTTTATCCTTTATTACTCCTTAAAGGGGAGACGCACGAAAGAACAATATTTTAAACGTAGATCGTTGTGGTGCACAGTAAAAGTCCTGAATTATTTATTTATGAACAAGCAGGTGGCTAGTTTATGGTTATTTTTATTAGGGTTATGTTACTGTTATCGAGACGATTAAACTGGGATCCATATTGCAAAATTTCACATCTGGAAATTAGATTAACATAATTTATGAGGATTTTTTTTAGTTCTTTCACGCTAGTTTAATTTTTTAATGAATCGAAAGATTGATTCGTTTTAGATTTAGAAAGAAATAAAAGAAAGATTTGTTTGTTGAATATTTTATAAGTTTTACTATTATTTAATGAAATATGTAATTATATTAGTTAGAGATTTTTTTTGCAAAATTGTGTATATACGAGCCCTGCGTCAAAAAAGTTCGAACCCCTTAATTAGGCAATAGTTATTTAAAAAGCGACTAACTCCACTTAAAAAAATGTGTCACAGCACTTTATTGATACTTGCCTTTTTATTTACATAACTTTAAGACATTTTTTTTCGACCGTCATACAATAATTAATTTAAGAATTTATATTATTATCTCTCGCCACCGAAAATGTAGAGATATAAAGAATTATGCTTAATATCGTATATCGAAATTTTCATGAATGCTCTCATCACTAAAACAGGACGATTCCTGAAATACTATAGAAGTAAAACGTGTAAAACTTCGTATTCTTCATTTTACCATTCGTGGAAAGAGTTGATTAGTAGCTATTTGGTATCAATAGGTCAACCGAAAATAGTAATTTACTTTAAGCAATATTCAATTTTTCTTAAAAAATATTGATTTTTGACAATTTATGTTATTACAAATATATATAAAAAAGACATTAATTGCTAATTGCACCGTTTATTGTTAGTCCTACTAAATGTTAACAAAAAGTGCAAAACGAAATTTTGACAGTAATATTTAAAAATTCATTTGACATTTCGTTTCGATATAATTTTATAATTTAACAAATAGTTAAAATTTAACTATAAGCAGTGCAACGGGCCATAAATCTGCTGTAAAAAATCTTGTAGCCTGTACAAGAAAACCAATTGAGAAATTCAAATGTTTGTAATTGACGAATGTCATTGTCAAAATTCAAAAGTTGTTTACTTATCGTATATATTAAATTAATGATATATTTTTTGGGAAATGAAACGTGTACTTAGTTTAGAAAATAATTTTTAATGGAATTATAATCAAATTGCTTTACAAGATTATATAGGAGGATTATGTAAAATAAAATACAATTGACAAGAGGAATTTTATGAATTTTCTCTACTTTTTGTTTTGTAGAGTTAATCGATTTTACAAATTTGCGACTCATTTAGGCTTATAAACTTTTTAACCTCAATGAAAATAATTATTCTCATTGAAATTTTTAAATTGTTATATAAAAAATATAATGATTAAAAAAGTTTTATAAAAAATTGTCCGAGAGTTAAAATAGAATTTACATAAAAAATTGGTGAAAATTTTAACTATTTACAAAAAAATCTCTGTAAGCGGTCGGTAGTGTTTCTCGTGCCATATTTTCAGAAAGAACTGATGCAATACTTCCTGCAAGTTCTAGAATTTATGTGGTACTTCAGAATGCAATTGTATCGTTGGTTTATGATTCGTTTTTGAACATATAAATACGTTTATAGTTTTGTGAATATAATAATCAGAATCATTTTATATTTCGTAAAAGACTTAGAAGAATAAACTTTCATATCATTAAATTTGTAAGGGGTCCGATCTTTCTGACGTGGTGCTCGCTCCAAAAACATTTTTTATATGTATATTTAGGATTGACATTACTATGAAATTAAAATAAGTAACTGTTTTTTTTTTTTAATACTAAAAATAGATTTATAAGGAAGAAGACATGCAAAGAAAAGACAAGAAGGAAATGCCAGAAAATAGATATGACTTTGAATAATTCGATATTAACAACAGATATAAATCTATGTCAGTAGCTATCGCCAATTTCGCCACCCGCACTTGTAATAGTCCAATTAACACTCGTAGTATGGGCAGTAATTTACGCATCACGTCAAGTAGGTCGTTTAACTACACATTTAAGTTTCTACAGACATGCACAATTACCTACTTCTTGCCTACATCATTAAAAATTTCAAGATAACCATGTGGTCGTCGATCAATACCTTCGCACATTCTCTGTGACAGAACAATTAGTTTACACGTATATTTCACACTTGAACTATGTTTTAAATCGATCAAACACGAACGAATTATCTCCTCGGTGCCAATTTTCACGGGGTGGAATTTCCTAGGGTGGTTTTCAAAATGTCCACTCGATAAGAATCACTATAGACGAAGCCGGATTACTGTTTGTGAAGTGTTTGAGGTTTACAGGATGATTTATGGAGGTATATCATCCAACTTGCCTGATATGTGTGATGATATGAGCTTCTTGAGCTTTGAGTTTTGCACTGTGGGGTGAACTAGACGTCGCGACGGCGGCGTCGCGGGCAAGTGAAGCTGCGGCGTTTCTAGGGCGCCGGTTCATCGCGCAGACGCACTGCGACGCGTCTCTTTCCATCGATGAACAGATTATTTTCCACGTTTTCTACGCATCTGTTCGGGAGATTTTGCAATTGCGGGGATGAAATTTTCACCTAGTTTTATTAGCTATTAAATGGTTTATAGTACAAAATATACTTCATACCATGAATAGATAAAATAGTAATATGTAATATGTGTACAGGTGTTTCATATAATAGTACAAGGCTTCGGAGTATGAATTTTAGATACCAAAATGAGAAAAAAAATCTAAGTAAACATTGGTGCCATAATGCTTCCCAATAGATTTACCGAGGATTTCACACCAGGAAATAGTACCTAAAATAGTCAAAAAATTTTATATAATTATTTGAGTATACTTGAAGATATAAATTAAATCAAATATAGTAATAAACCTTTCTTCACAAATTATATTTATTTTCAAAATGTACATTTCGATTGCAATGCAATCATCTTCTGAAAATTGTCACCAAAAATTTTATAACCTTTTTAAGAAACACAAAATTACTTTAGCATTTTATAACAAATATACCTTAAAAAATCTTTTAAATAAAAACTTTTTTTATAGAAACAAATCTGACTGTTTTAGAATTTATTCAATAAAATGTAACCAATGTGATAAATTATATATCGGCCAAACCAAACGGAAAATTAGTACTAGATTTAAAGAACACATTTATCATCTTAAAAGTAAAAACATTTTTAATTCAGCCTTAGCCCTACACCATCATGAAACAGGACATAACTTCACTTCTGATAATGTTAAATGCTTAAAAGTTAACTATAACAAAAATCTTAACATGTTGGAAGCTATTGAAATGAAAAAACATTCTCAAAATTTATTAAACACTGATTTGTCGTCACTACAGAATACACTACTAAAATTTGTCAACCCAATTGTTACACATCATTCCTCAAATTAATATTATCACTAATTTACTATTTTATTACTTATTTATATTTTATATTAATTTATCAAGTATGATAAAAATATTGTGACTGACATAAAAATTTGAAATAATTTTGACATATTTATAAATATTATGTTTATTCTATTATTGTAGTACAACTGACGATGATTGCATTGCAATCGAAATGTACATTTTGAAAATAAAAAATAATTTGTGAAGAAAGGTTTATTATTATATTTGATTTAAAAAATTTTATGGTGAGTTTTTAATGAATAAGCATGTTTTAGGGTCCCTAGAATACGATTTTACTAGTTTTACGATGATGTGTGTGTGTGTGTGTTTCTGTTTGTCCGTGTGTGTGTGACAAATTTTTCTCCGACGATAACTCCAAAACTACAATTCTAAATATTATGATTTTTTCGCATTCCTCTTCTTTACAACCATATATGAATAGCTGATTAGATTTTGGTTATTATTGGTCAACCGGAAATACCCTTATTTGAAATTTTTAACAATTTTTCTTGAAAAAACGCAGATAAATATCATTTTCGTTTTATTATACATTTTCTTCATATTCAATAGATATAGAGTTATAGAGAGATTAACTTTCAAAAATCAGTCAGCTTTGCTAAAATTATGGAAACAGCAGATTCCTATGTAATTCCAGCAATTCCGAGGTAATTCCTGTAAGTAACAAATCCCTGGTCATAAATTATAAAAATTATTCATTTATTTCCAGTGTGCAAATATAATATCACAAAAGTAACTAATTGGGCATTGTTTTGTTTTGTGAAATCCAAAATGGATAAGTTTCAGTTTAGGCAGTTCTTAAATTTAGGATCTTTTTAGCTAGGCAACGGTTTAGGAATCGGTGGTAAAATCGACCGTAAGCAATACCTACATTTTTCCTGTAATATCTGAAGCTCCTATCCTAATGTAATACTTCCTTGTGTTTTGTGTGCAACATGCTTCCTTCCAAAGCTACCTCTCGTAAATTGTACCTATATATTTTGGCTCGAATGTCTTTACAGACCTTGACCTTGTTAACTACATCTCTCCATTCGTTTCCGTTGTTTGCTGTGTAATTTCAAAGTGCCAGTTTTCCACAGGGTGATTTATTTCAGTTACCAAAATTTTATAAATGACAGGTACTCTTCAAATTAATATTAAACATACCCCAATATGGGCAACAAAACTCAAAATAACTCAAAAAATTACAAAGATAAAATAAATTGATGAAATGACCGGATTTAGTGCCCATGTCAAAGCCAGATTGTAAAAGCCGTCATTTTACAAAATTCCTAGTTATTTTATTATTCGTAGCTAAATTGTCAAATCTTCTTTGATTTAGTGTTATTTTACGTTTATTAAGTCCAAAACTCATCATTTTACAATTCGCCTAGTCATTTTAAAATGGTTAGATGTTTTATAAAATGATGAATTTTATAATTCACTTACTACATAAACGTATCTGTTAGTCGTATTTTAAATAATGATTGAAATTATTTAGCTAGAATGTGAAAAAATTTGACAATGTGGCCGTGAATTGTTCGTCGTTTTATAAAAGGCCTACCCCCTGATAAATAAATATAACATCACGGCATGTTACCCATTACTGGGTGTGCCAGTATCTACAACAAAATCATGTAGACATATATATATTTTACCGTGTAGGCGCTTACCAGGCGTCACCTCACGGGCACTCATAGCTAGTGTGGAGAGTGTACCACAGGGATTACTTTTTATGCGATTAAAAGACTATACGCACACGGCCACTCGACCCCAAAATGACATAATTTTATGACATTTACAACATTACTGTCAAAAATTCGACTGTCATTTGCAAAGTAAATTTATCTGTCGTTTATTAAATCAGGTTCTAGACGTTTTAAAATAATTTGGTTCATAAATTGAAGAGTTGTAACTGTTTAGCATGTATTTAATCAAAATTAATAAGAATATTAATAACAAAAAAGTTACAGCTGTCGTTATTGTTTCATGCAAAATATTTTTTTTGAATAACTTTAAAAAATAAAAATTGCTTCAAGTATAAAAATTAATAATTCAACTACAATTTATATCGAAAAGTTTTTTACAGTTTACGATTAATTAAGTTTGAATAAAATGCCAAGTATGTAAAGAATTTATTGATCAATATACTCTAAAGCGCTTCGATGAAATTTTTGTCAGTCAGTCAATAAAGTCTTATGATATCAAAATCATATGTATTTAAAAAATCTGTTGTGGCCAGCACAAGACCTTACACTTACGTAACATTCTCTTTACAATAAAATAATATTATTACCAAGTTTATATCTCTACCCATTTTTGAATTATTGCCCCAAAAGTCGATATATTCCACATTTAGACAAAAACTTCAAAATTTTCAAACATCTAATTTTTATGTATGTAGATACTTCTCAATACGCTGATTCCAAATTTTGAAACCGCAGGTCGATATCTCGTTTCGTTCTCGAGATATTTAGATTTAAAGTTTTGCTCAAAACTGCCCATTTTTGGGTAATAACCCAAAAATGGGTCGAGATATGAATTTGGCGACAACACCATTCGATTCTATGGGCAAAATTACATAAGTACACCAATTTTCAGAATTTTTGAACACCGTATACAATCTCTAAAGCAAAATAACTGAAAATGGCAAAAAATCGCAAAAATCTAAGGTGTACCCCTTACGATTTTTCAGATTTTGGCCATTTTCGGGGGTTTCAAACTTTTATTCATAAAATATGAACCGGTTGGACAAAAATTATGAAAATTGGTACACTTAAGTAATTTTGCCCGTAGAATCGAATGGTGGTGTCGCCAAATTCATATCTCGGCCCATTTTTGGGTTAATACCCAAAAATGGGCAGTTTTGAGCAAAACTTTAAATCTAAATATCTCGAGAACGAAAGTAGATATCGACCTGCGGTTTCAAAATTTGGAATCAGCTCATTAAGAAGTATCTAGATGCATAAAAATTAGATTTTTGAAAATTTTGAATTTTTTATCTAAATGTGGGGTATATTGACTTTTGGGGCAATAGATATAAAAGTATTGAAATAAAAATGGATAAATTCTATAAAAAAGTTTCTTGCAAAAGATTATATAAGTATATCCAGTAGAAATGAAATATAGGTAGTAGCTATTTCCAACATTATAGCATAGTTATCGTCGGAGAAAAATTTATCATACACAGACACATATACAGACATCATCTAAAACTAGTAAAATCGTATTCTATGGACCGCAAAACAAACAATTTTAAAATGTCGCAACTTTATATAAAGTAAAGCTCGTTTTTCGCTGAATTAATTAACTACAATGCTAATCAGTAAACTGTCCAGAATTGTATTGTCCTGTTTAATTGTTTTAATGTAGATTCAATAATAATTAAATTGTTCGACCATTAGTGTGATTTATTGCACATGTTAACATCTAAGAGAGCAGTGAACCACCTTCATTTGTCCATGAAATTTTCTTTGGAACTTGGTTAAGCGTTAAGTGGATCCAGACATTTGATCGTTGGTGTTAATCGACGGAGATCCATTGGAGCATTGGAGGAATTTAATTAAGAGCCTATTTCCTCTTGTTTTCGTGTATCTGTTTAGCAGCTAGGATTATAGGTTAACCCTAAGGTTAAGAAAACAACCCGTGATCCGGATTACTTGAGTTGAACAATAATAACCCTTGTTATATTCGATGTATGTGATAAACAGCGTTAAAAACAAGGCTATTAAAATATTTCGGGCTACAGATTTCGAAACTGAAATGTCGAATCATTTTTGTTTATTTTTGGTATGACATATACCCAAAAACTGATTTTGGTAATGACCTTGACAGCTCAAATACCGAAATCGCTCAGTGAGCGCAAAAGAACCGCCACAATGCATTGTACTGAAATTCGGATTGTGGTCGTATTTTTTGGAGTTGCCAGTTAGATTATGTTGCAGTAACTAAAGATGAGAATTTCTTAGATTCAAAACCATATCTCCCGAGCAATGTCACGCATAGCGACCAATGCAGTGGCAGATCGTTGTCGTGCCTGTTTGCTTGCTACAGGTGAACATTTTGAACAAATGTTATAAAAAATAGTTATTATTTTATTGTACCTACATAAATAATAAATTTGTTTGAATTCATCGATAATTTTCATTTTTGCCCTGACCTTAAGCAAGCAAACTAAATTTTGTATCGAAATTAGGTAATAGCCAAATCATTTACCTATAATTAATTTAAGTGTTATGTCATAACTTAATAAAATAATATTTGATATCTCGTTATAAAGTTGATTTTTAAGGTAGCGCTGCTCCAATTAGAAAAACATGAATATCTCGGAAACAAAGCATTTACGGACATTTGCTCAAATGAACTTGTCACCTTATTTTTATGTGTTTAATCCATGGTTCAAGTTATGCCGTTTTAATCTAGAACACCCTGTAGACACCAGTGGCGCGCGGTGCGTTTCTGTGTTGGGCGTGCAGATTTTTTTTTTTAAGTATTGTGTTGGTAGAATCTTAGGTTAACAATTCAGAATTATCTTATTTTTTATACTATGTCCCTTCTAGAAAATGGTTTCTTCAGTAAATCCGCAATTAGTAATTCACTTGCAATTTCCATTCTGTAAATTTTCATAAATACAAATATAATTTAAATAAATAATATATAAATTATATACCAAATACCTAAAATTAATAATTAATTGTTTGCCTGAACTTGTTTATGCTTGTGAATACTACCAAAAGTAATTTTACGGCGATACGTGCACAAAATATGCTGCACGGTGGAGAGTGCGATGGGGCGATACGTATTTCTAATATTTTATCCTTGTCTGCGCAAATACACTGTTCCTATACCCTCCCTGTGTAAAACTTGCGCACCGAGTGCAGTGCGGAGACCTGCACTTGCCCGGAAATTTGTAAATTCGCTGATAGGCAACCAAACACGCTACTGTTCGTTATTGTCCCATAATTGTATTCATATTTTTATATTTTGTATATCATATATTAAGATCAAATCAATTAAATAATTCACATTTTAATGCAATAAATTTTTAAATTATTCGCAGGGTGTGCAGTGCACACCTTGCACATATGGACTGCACGCCACTGGTAGATACCTATAATAAAGTATGCTAAACATATTTTAATAGTCCTATCAAAATATAATAAAATTAAAGGTTATAAGTCAATGATTTATTTTGATAATTTTTGTTTTAAAAAGAGGATGATTGTAAATAAAATAGTATACATACCTCGGTTTCATCACAGCCTCGCGTTGTATCTGATCTCGAGGCTTCGCTTCTTGGGAATCTACGCAATCCTCGGCTGTTTAGGTTAAATTACATTTTTATTACAAGTTACTGATCATTTATTTAAAATACTGATCCAATAAATAACAGCCTTTGCAGATTACAAGTTGCATAGAATATGTCCAACCAAAAATTTTGTTAAAAAAAGATTATAACTATTGACATTGAAAAGCTGAATGATTATTTTTTGACATATTTTATACAAAAATACTTGTGTATTGTTTAACTTTAAATTATTTTTAAATGCATTTATTATTTCTTTCAAACTTATAGATACAGTTACATATAAAAACAGGTACTTTTTGGACCTATTACATTGTATAATAATGTCTAAAATACAAAATATAACTATATGAAAATTAAACGACAATATTATCACAATATAATATCCCTGATGATAATGTTAATACAACTGGAAAACACAATTATCTAGCTAATCGCAATCAAATTATATTCTCTAACATGGATAAGCTTTTTGTATTTCTATTATTCTATGTCGTATATGGGGTTCATTATAATCGGGTCACCTAAAAATAATAATTATTAAACATTGTTATAAATTTTATAGGTTAACAATAATAGTATTACATGAAATTCTGTTTTCTTCCGCACAGTTTTTCTCCCAACGGCTTTTAATTTTACAAACAAGAAAACTAGTGCATATTATTGCAAAAAAAGTAATAGATGCTATAATTCCAATGATCACCCAGTAATTGTCCTGAATTTTTCTAAAAAGTAAAATAATTCTCAGTAAATATGATAAATGAATTTATTTATATGTACATGAAATTAAGTTCATGAACTTAACCTAGGCAGAGAATCTGAATTTTTAATTGTTTAAAATTAATATTAATTTCATGATTACAATAATCGATTAAAAATTATGTGTTCAAAATGGTAAAAAGGCAGATTCACAGACTAATTCCCGTATTCATAAACACTCGTAAAAATTTTAAACGGTTCGTTATAATATTTATCCAATAAAAACAGTCGATATTGAAAGAAAAATCAAAATTTTATTTGTCAAGTTTAATTCTATTTGTCAAAAATTATAACGAGCCGTTTTGAAACTTTACAAGTGTTTATGAATATGGGCATAAATGTTTAAAATTATAGATATAGCTGCCGTACGTGAAATTGACCTAAATCTAAAATTTGTACTTGGGCATGTCGAGATGTAATACTAATTTATGCTATTGTTATAAAAAGGAAAAGATTCCGTCAACGTCTAAATTGTATAAAAAGAAAGGTATTCATTTATAAGCCAAAGTATGTACAGTATAAGTATCAACAATCACGCTTTTGCTATACATATATTTCATCATTTACCTTTCAGAAATACCACCAATCTCGTCAATGGATTGGAAGAATCTTTAGAATTTAGAAGAGTAGGCGGAAACTTGTTCATAGCGTGAATTGAAAGATAAAAAATCTGATGTGGCCAGCACAAGACCTCTCGCCATTTCCATATTAGGCTATATAAGTATTGAATTGCACTTCCCTTTCGAACCGTCGTTTTACAACAAAAAAATACAGAACTTTATCCAAATACTGATTTTTATTGTATTTAACATGTCTTCTGCACACATATAATTCTAATTATATCTATTCTTCATTGTATGAGGAAGTTTCTAAATGTCAGAGATTCTTCCAATTCATTAACCAGATTGGCGGTATTTCTGATGGATATAAGCATTTTACCTATAATTCCAAATATTTAATTAATAAAACAATAAGAAAGATTAAATGTACTTCCCAGAAAAAGCTATCAGAATGTCACTAAAACTGTTGATTTTGACAATGACATGTGTCATTTAAAAACTATGTTATAAACATTGGAATTTGTCAACTGGTTTCCTTAGTGCCTTAGCCTCTGCGATTAAATTACTCTATATATTATAGTGTCTCTCTAAATCTTTACAAGATATAATAAAAATTTTAAGTGTATTAGATGGAGAATTTTGATCTTCAATATTTGTCATAACAAAAATTTCCAAAAAATTATATTTAAAAATTTTTTTTTCAGAAACTACTACTTTTAGTTGTTCAATTGTTACCAAAACCTTTTCAGCTCTTCCCAGGAATGTCAGATTGAGGAATCCATAGTTAAACAATTCTTAAGTCTTATGGTTTTTGAGGAATCGTGTCTACAACATCCAGACATACACACATACACACATACACACATCCACACATCCACACACACACACACAGACATCATTTTAAAAATGTTATAATCGGATTCTAGGGACCTTAAATCGTGCTTAATCACTGAAATCTGGATATGCGAATTTTAGCATGAATCCAATACCTCTCTTAGCGAGAGGTAAAAATAGATGTAATTAAATTTTTTTTGTGTACCAGAAATGGTAAATACACTTACTTATATACAGGGAATTTACTTTAACATGCAACATATGGTCAATCATTTCCATGGTTACTCACTATTGTCAAAAAATGACAGCAATGTAATATTTGTCCATTTTAAAATGCAACATACAAAATTTGTAGTTTTGTATTACCAAAACAAATTTCCTATAAATTAGCCTACATACGATTAACAAATAATCAAAACATGAATGTTGTACATCTTAAAAAAACTTTAGCTTACAAAAATTCATAACTTTCATGTAATAAATGTTAAAAAATACCCCCAATCACTCTCAGGCAATATTCTAGTCGGTCATAATAAGAATTGACACCATTTGTGATGTGTTTTGGAGGCATCTCCTGTGCTGCAATACTATTTTTTATAATGTTGCATTTTAAAATGGACAAATTTTACATTGCTGTCATTTTAAAATAAATTCTCTGTAGACTAATATAAAAATGGCGAGAGGTACTGTGCTGGCCACAACGTACATACAAACGTCAAACGTAACTTTATTGGTCTTACCTTTGCATAAGCGAGTACTGTATAAGCGGTACATTACTCTCCGTACTGTTACAATTCGACCCGTACCAATCCTTTTCACAAATACACACTCCATCGCTACAGTTACCATGTATGCATTCCTCACAAGTAGGATTACATCGATTCCATGTAATGGTAGGCTCAAATCCCGGTAAACAACTACAATTATGCGGAGCGGTGCACACTCCATTCAAACAACCAGGGAGACATATTGGTTTACACTTTTCTTCTAATTGCATATAACCTGGATTGCAACTGCAAATGTTTGGTTGAGAACAATAACCATTCACGCAAGTTTGATTGCAAATTGGACTGCAAATGTTGGAGTTATTTATTTGTTGGTAACCATGGAAACATGTACAGGTGTTTGTATGGGAACAGAATGCGTTAATACATTTTGGAATGCAACTTGGTACGCATTTATAAGAATTAGAATAGTGCAATTCGTATCCTGAATCACAGGAACATTTTTCTGGTGCAGAACAAGTACCATTTTCGCAATGTTTACTGCAATGAGGTTCGCATACGTGAGACAAATTTGATTTAAAATATCCTGGATTGCAAAGACAAATGTTTGAGGTGATACATTTTCCATTTACGCATTTTGGTGTACATTTTGGTTGGCAGATATTAGTACTGTTGTTTATATACTCGTAACCTTGGTAACAAGTACATTTGTTTGTTTGGGAACAAACTGCGTTGATACATTTTTGTTCACAACTTGGTATACAACTATATTGATTTGTACCATCTTTTTCGTAACCATTTTTGCATTCACATTTTTCTGGTGCAACGCATATACCATTCAGGCAACCCTTCCTACAGTATGGTTGACATATATAAGATTTGTTTGACTTAAAATATCCTGCATTACATAAACACACATTTGGATGAATACATTTTCCATTGATACATCCTGGAGTGCATTTCGGTTGGCATATGGTACTACTGTTTGGAGAAAATTGGTAACCTGTTTTACATTGGCATGTGTTAGGAGCAATGCAGTCACTATTAACGCATTTTTGTGTGCAAAATGGTATGCAAGTGTGAGTGTTGTTTAAGTATGGTACGTAGCCATGGTTACAGTGGCATTTGTTTGGACCTATACAAGTACCACCTACACAGGATGGTGTGCAAATTGGTGCACAAATGGAATTGTTTGACGTTTTATTGTACCTAAAAATTATATACCATTATGATTATATTAATTGGGACAAACTGTATTTAATCGTACCCCTGAAAACATGTACAAGTGTTAGGTGCTGTACAAGTGGCATTTATACAAGTTTTGTCGCATTTTGGCATACAAGTATTGTTTTTCAAAGAGTATCTAAAATAAGTATGGTTATGTTAATTAAATGACTCACTGGAAAAATGGCACAAGTGCAATTTTTATTAACAAAATTTAGATAAGCATAAGAAACGATAACCAAGGTTTGAAATTATTTGAAGAAAAAATAATCTCGTTATTGATTAAATAATTTGGGTAGATTGACAACTTTCCGAGAATTTGAGTAGCACATTATGTGCGCTATATACTTTGAATATTTTGCTATTCAAGCGTAGGTACTGAAATTTATATTAAATCGTTTTTTGCTCAAATGACTGAATATTCACCTGAAAGCTTAAAAAACTCAAAATAATCTAAAGCTAGGTTTCCACTTGCAAAGATTATTGGCTCCACTCAACGAGCTATAAGTAAATATAGAGTGGCGCATCGCATGCTGAACGCGTACTATACCCGTACACAGTTGAATGCTTAGGTCGGCGGCCATTACTATAACTATGTTATATTTTTTATATACGTTATTATTGTCAAAATAAAATATATAATTTAATTTTCACTATTTTCGATTTTATGTATCTACCTACCTACCTTGCTACTTATTCAATATATTGTATTAATCCAGTTACATTTTTCATATTAATTGTTATTTATTATCGTAAAATATTATAACAAAATAAGGATTCACAGTAAAAATTCTTAAATTATATTAATTATCAATAGTTTCACAGCATCCATATTATATATCTGTGAAATTAAACATGTATCAATATATTTATTTATTTCGAAATATGATATATGTCAGAATAAAATTTTTCACCACAAATTATATTATTTACATTTATAATTCCAATATAGAAGTTAAATTATTTCGTTAAAAATAATTCAGAAATATTACTGGTAGGCTGCAACCTGCCTGGCAGGTTATAGTAAACATGGCGTCCAATTGTGTACGGCCAGCAGCGCTCATCCGCCACTCTATATTTACTTATAGCTCGTTGGCGCCACTAGACAACAGACTATCGACAATCTAGTTGCATATGGAAACATACTAATTCAACTGGCACTAATGAACTACCACCACTAAGCAATAAGCCAGTAAAAGTATGAAGCAGTTATACTTCTTGGCTCTATTTAGAGACACAACACGTCAGTGTCCTGGTAAAAGCTTCAGAAAAATGGTCATCGGACCTAATAATTAAGTTTCTGGAGACATGCGAGTAAAATCCATGGATTTGGAATAAAAATTTCATCCCACGTAGATCAAAATAAAAGAGATGACGCATTAAGAAAAAATTGTTGAGGTTATGTCTGACTCAGTCAAAGATTTTGATGTAAACTCTGCTAAAGCTAAAATATTAAGTATTTTTTGGAGCACGACAGACAAAATTTGCACTACCATATTAATGCTTGCTTGAAGTAACTCAATTGATGCCGTTTTTAATCTGGTGTTAGTTGAAAACTGATAGAAATTATGGAAACATATACTGGTGCCACTAAAATTGGCTCCATAAAACTGGTTACGATGCATTTGTTAGAAATTTCTAAATTTGTCACTTGTACCATTTTGTCACTAAGCCTTTTCATTATATATAACTTACCCTTCATTGCAACCACATTTTTCTGGTGAAGTACAAAATCCATTTTTGCACGGCATAGAACAATGTGGTTCACAAATATTATCGTGTTGTAATTTCAACGATTTGGTGTAACTGAAATAAAATTATTGTAACGTTCATGTAATTACAAGAAGGTATTTTATTACTGTAGGACTTTAAGGCACAACTAAAGAATATACTACTCGTAAATAATGCCAGAGAAATTATTTGGGAATAATGGGATCCTGGCGACTTTAGTTCATTTCTGACTAATGTCAAACTTGAAAACTATTTCCAATTTTCAAATAAAATAAATGAGATGACCCTGCCAATAGAAGCAGTTTTGCGCAATAAATAAAAAAATAAATTCATACCCTCTATTGCAAGTGCAGATTTCTGGTGCTGTACAAGTAGCATTAATGCATGGTTTAGTACATTTTGGAAGACAAAGAGTTTTGATTATTTTGTCCTCATAGTATCTGTGAAAAAATATATTGGTTTTACATTTTAACTACCACATATTTGTAAAATTTACCCTTTATTGCAAACCCAGTGTCCAGGAGCTAAGCAAGCACCATTTGACACCAATCCTGGACAATGTGGCACGCAAATATATTTGTCCTTTGATCTCGCATATCTAAAAAAAAATATCATCAGTGTTTTGTCTTGATACCGTATATCGCTTCTGAATTAATTTCGTAGAATGAGGTATCTGACTTTGATCAAATTGGGAGAACATTTGTATATTATGGAAATATAACCGTTTTTGTAAGTGCCAAAAAAATATGATTTCAATATAAAAAGTTCTAGGAACCAAGCGCAATGTTTTACATATGGTATAAGTGCCATAAAATTCCAGACAAGGTGGAAATGTAAAGTCAAGAATGATACTAATTTTAAGTACAACATTTGTAGGTAACCAAATCTGGTACTGAAATATTTTGATGCAAACATTAAAATTTTGTCAATAATGTTTGGTCGTGAATCTGGGGACCCAGGTTTGATCCCGCCTGACGCCAAAATTATTTTGAATTTTAAATGGCACAATAATGATTCATATGGTGCATTATCCACGCTAGCAATGAGTGCCCGTGCCCGTGAGGTAACGCCTGGAACGAATATATCATCATTACCGAAATCTGTGTACAGAATGGAACAAATTCGTGTTACTTATATGAAAAACTTCTTATTATGCACGTCCATAAAATTAATTAGGTCTTTATGGGCTAACTTTTTGAAACAACTTTAATGAGCACCACAGAAATTTTCCATCGCCTTTTGTTTTTGAGCTACAGGCTAAAACTTATTTTTCGTTTATTTTGAAAATACCTCATATCTCGCTTATTATGAGAGATACTTTTTATACTGTTTTTTTACCTCCCGCTACCCTTGGCAAGGGAGGTATAGGGATCGTGCTAAAAATCACATATATCGAGATTTTAATAAATGACCACGTTTTAAGGTCCCAAGAATCCAATTTTAACATTTTCACTATGATGTCTGTATGTGCGACATTTTAAAAAGAAAATAGTAAATAAATCAATAGTTTTATGCAATGGAACAGTTTGCAGCATTAGTAAACACGTATGTATTTAAATTAATAAAAATGGATATGAATGTGTGGCGAAGGATGATTGTTGCGTAACTATTATTGTGGTCCGGATGCGGTTATTCGCTACCGAAAATCGGTCACTTTAATATGATCTTATGTATGAATGCTATGATGATTGTGGACAAGGCGAAAGAAGAATATTGTTAAAGGGTGAAGTGAGTAGGCTGAGCTCTTACTCTTATCCCTTTTCTTATTGTTGTTATTGTTTCCGGGTTTTTGCTAACCCACTCAGTGAGAAACGCGTGATTTTATGTATGTATGTATGTATGTATGTAAAAATTAAATAGCGGGAGGTTTTGTGTTGGCCACGTCAGATTTTTTTAATGTAGAATAACGTGGTGTAATTAGATGTTTTCAAAACTTAATAAAAACACGAACATTAGAATTTTTAAATGGGGATATATGTTGAAAATAGTCTCATCTTTTTCCTTATTTTATAAGCTTTTTAATGATGTATAACAAGTGTACATTCTTTTGTTTTAAACATGCATAAAACTTGAATTATTAATTTTTTGAGGTTATTTTTAACATCCTCAACCGGTTGGAAACATTTACTGCCCTTAGTTTCGCGAAAACTATTTTTGTTGAATAAATTTACAACAAAAATTGGTTCTTAGTTTGTTCCTATTTCAATTATTATTTCATTGCTTACCCATTTTCACAAGTGCAAGTTTCAGATGCAGTGCACTTACTATGCACACAATTTTTACTGCAGAGCGGTTTACATTCTTTTTTTGTTACCGGATTTTTCCATTCGTATTGTGGACAACATTCGTCAATAGAACGTCTTTCGTTATTATACTATTAAATAAAATATATTACAAAAATAAATGTGCAGCAATGTAACAGAAATATAAACATACATACCACTGTCTTATAAGCGCGGTAGTAATCGGTTCTTTCTTTATTGCAGGTGAAAAACACTCTACATCGTTCAGTGTAATAAACTTTGTAGGATTGCCAATATGATTGCGTTGACGTTCTTGTGAAGCTAAACAGTTGAAAATAGTTTATATTTTTTATTTGAAGATTAATATTATACATACTATTCTGTTATTGGGCAAATACCAGTTTGAGAACAAGTAACTAAATATATTTTAATGATTATAAATGCTAACAAAACTATTTCCGCCTTCATCGTTTTTCAACTGACAGTATTTTTTTTTGCGATGTTATTAGTATGTATTTTATCTTATTATCTTTCATTTCAAATGTTAGAAATCACTTATCACAGGAAAAGGACATGCGATCGTTTGTTCTATAATAAAACAGTTTTTGATAATATGTATTTTATTCATTAAGTAAATTTTTAAGCATTCATAAAACAAATTTATTTTACATTCATTGAAGACTTTGAATTAGGAATTATAAATATTGGGTTGGACATATAAGTGTCATCTGAAAAATATAATTTTTTTAAAAAAATTAGAAATATAAAATATTATTTTTACTTACTTAAATACAATATGTCTTGCTCTTCCATATTTTTATTTTTCGTTCGACGACAATAGTTAACAATACCAGAGATTATTAAAAGGAGACATAAACATGAAATTATGGTTATTAATGGCCAATTAAAAGTCTTAAAACTGCAAAAAAAAAACTATATTATAACATTTTTCCACAGTTAGAAGGAAGATTTTTGTGATATTATTATGCATAGGTTGTTTAAAACAATAGTATATTATTATATGAAGGTTTATGGTAGTGATTATTCACGAAGATGACGTTTGTGATACAAGCCGTAGGCGAGTGATGTAAATGATCCGAGTGAATAAAGACCATAGTCCCCCGAATGTAATACCATAATTTTGTTACTTCTGTAAATTTGGAAATACCTTAAATAACAATATCAAATAGAACATTAAATTGCTTTTAGCTTCCGTCGCCTTTAGGTAAGGAAGGTATTGTCTTTGGTAAAAAAATTAGGTGGTGAGTTTTTATTGAATAAGCACGTTTTAGGGTCTCTATAATACGATTTTAATAGTTTCAAGATGTCTCTATGTGTGTGTGTCTGTCTGTATGTATGTGTGTGTATGTGTGAGACAAAAATTTCTCCGATACCCCAATACTACATTCCTCTTCTTTACATCTACTTATATGATTAGATTTTGGTTATAATTGGTCAACAGGAAGTCCCTTTATTTGAATATATTAAAAGCTTTCTTTGAAAAAACGCAGTTAAATATCATTTTTTGACATTTTATGTGATTATTAATATGAAAAATATCTTATTATCTGTACGATTTGATTATACATTTTCCTTCATATTCAATAGATGTAGAGTTAAAGAATTATTATTACATTCATAAATCAGCCAGCTTTGCTATAATCATGGAAACTGCTGATATATTCAAATAATTCTAATCGACAGATGTCAGTGTTAAGTGCAATTTACATAATGTATGTTCTTGTTATAATTTTAGTGGATTTATAGAATCTTTTCGAAGGAAATTTCGGTATGAAATTTTGTAAAAAAATGTACATGTTCATGTTACAATTTTACTGGATATAAAGAATCTTTTCCAAGGAACTTTTGGTATGGGATTTGTACAAAATACATAGAATTGAGGGAAGGTAATATGCTGGCCACATCAAAAATTTTTTACTCATTTTCGTCAGTACTACAGGGTGTCTCAATAAGCTTGCTCACTATTGATAACTTTTTTATTTGAAAAGGTATGAGGTTGGTTAAATGAGCAAAATTGTGCCATTTTATATTAGAAAATTTGTCATGTAGACATAATAAAATTTATATCAGCGGTTCTCCAAATTTGGGACAATATATATATTTTTTAAATGGAACCATATATTTTTTATTATCTTATTGGAAAGAGTATTTTTTTCTCTTTCTAATAAGGTAATGTTGTTTATGTACAATTTTTTCAAATAAACGAGTTATTTACGGTTAAAAATTTAAATTTTGTAAACTATTTTATTAGTTTTTTAGTCAAATAAGCCACGGAAACAATTGATTCTTTGTTTGTTTGACGTTTAATAATTTCTCCCGTAAAGTTCTCTGTGTTTAATAATGTTTAATAACTTTACAAATGAAGAAAAGTTAGATATGATCGTGCTATATGGAAAGTTATATCTAGACACCAGTTACGTAGAACGGTCGGCTCTCTTTCCAAAAGAGTTTAAATGTGCGAAAGAAATAATGGCTTTCAATTTGAATATTTTCTTTGTTTTGTTATTACTGTAAAATAAATTAATAAAATAATAATTTTATAAAAGACAATTGTTTCCATAGTTTACTTGACCTAAACTAATAAAATATATTTTTTATCTTTAAACGTAAATAACTCGTTTATTTGAAAAAATGTACATAAACAACATTACCTTATTGGAAAGAGAAAAAAATACTCGTTCCAATAAGATAATAAAAAAAATATATTTCCATTTAAAAAATATATATTCTGTCCCAAATTTTGGGAACCGCTGACACAATTTTTATTTTGTCTACATGACCAATTTTCTAATATAAAATGGCACAATTTTTCTAATTTAACCAACCTCGTATCTCTTCAAATAAAAAAGTTACCAATAGTGAGCAAGCTTATTGAGACATCCTGTATAACGTCTTAAATTTTTTACCCGAAATTGTAAAACGTCATATTTATTAATATATTTTATATACAATTACGATACGATATAATAACGATATTATGATGATATTATAAATTATAACGATACTAGGAATTTACATTAGTCTATACGATCACGACGCGATACCATTTTATTTAATGGTCTATAGTGTTCATATAACACCTGTTTAACTACATTTTTTTAGCGCCATTTTTAAATGAAAACTGCCATTTGGTCGCAACAAAATATTCTTCTGGCTGGTGACATAAGATTTTAACATATAAAAACATACTTCCGTAATTTTCTGCTACGACTTATTTTTCAATAGAAACAAAGTGATATTGTATCGTTATCTTTTCGCTAATGTATGTTAGTAAATATCATTGTATTATCATCATATCGTTATAGTATCGAGAACGTAGATATAAATAGGTTCATTAAAATACATTGGATCAAGAAGTATCGTATCGTTATTGTATCGCTAAATCAAGCCCGAATATTCAAAAATATTTGAAAAAGAGTCATCTTCTTTTAAAAAAAAAAAAGATTATTACTGGTAGTATTTACTCTAAATCAGGAGTGATTAAGCTATGACTAAAATAACAAATTCACTTATTTTTTAATCACTCCAATACTCCAATGTATTTTTAAGCGATAGCCATGGTAATTAGTTAGTTAGGAAGACTAAATTTTTGAGTAAATATTATTATTACCTAATCAACTGCGCAAAAACAGAATTTGGATGATGTTCCATACTGTTACAATTGTCTCCAGTCCAATTATCTTCACAAATACAGGTACCATTTAAACATATTCCATTTTCGCATCCATTTATGCATGTTTTATTGCACACATTTTTTTCTTCTGACAAAATAAAATCAGGAAAACATTCACATTTATTTGGAGCAATACATTCTCCATTTTGACACGCCGGCTCACAAATTGGAGCACAAAATCCTAATTGATCTTTGGAGTAGCCTTTATTGCATTCACAAATTTCTGGAAGAATGCATTTTCCGTTTGTGCAGTTGGAACAAATTGGAGCACAAACAGAAGGCTCCAGAGTTGGTTTATATCCTTTCTTACAGGTGCAGGTGTTTGGTTGGGAACAATAAGAATTAGTACAAGTTGTTTCACAAAATGGCAAACAAATGTTTTCATGAATTTCATTTTGTTGATAACCAAGCAAACATTTACAATTTTCTGGAGTTATACACGTGCTGTTAATGCATGTTTTGGAACAAATTGGAAGACAGTTGTATTTATCTTTTGGATCTAGAGAATAACCTGGAGAACACGTGCATGTTTCTGGAGAGGAACAACTACCATGATTGCACTGTTTGGAACATTTAGGGAGACATTTATATTTGTTTTCTTGATCTAAAATATACCCTACATTGCAACTACATGTTTCTGGTGCAACACATTTTCCATTTTGGCATTTCGTTGTACAATGCGGGACACATTTATATTTATCTCTGACATCTGGAATGTATCCAGAATTGCAAGTACATTCTTCTGGAGCAGTACATGTTCCATTGCTACAAGGAGCAGAACATGTTGGAATGCACTGATATTTGTTATTTGGATTTAAATTGTAACCATAGTTACAAGAACATACATCAGGTTCAGAACATTTTCCATTGATACATATTTCAGAACATATTGGATTACATTTGTATTTATTGTTTTCATCTATAGTGTATCCAAAATGGCATGTACAAGTTTCTGGAGATGTGCATTTTCCATAAAAGCAAGTAGAAGAACATTTTGGTAAACAATTATATTTGTTTTTCTTATCCAAAACATATCCTTTGTTGCAAGAACATTTTTCTACTCCAGAACATGTTCCATGGATACAAGATTTAGAACATTTTGGTACACAGTTAAATTTATTTGTTGGATCTAAAGAATATCCTTTTGAACACGTGCAAATATCTGGTGCAGTACATTTGCCATTCTTACAATTTTTTGCGCATTTTGGTATACAATTGTACTTATCATTTTTATCCAAATTATACCCAACTTTACATGTACATGTTTCTGGTGCTCTACATATACCATTTGTACATGGTTTTGAACATTTTGGTATGCAATTGTTTTTATCTGAATCTAAATAGTAACCATGGTTACAAGTACAAGTTTCTGGTGCTGTACAATTTCCATTATAGCAAGGTGAAGAACATATTGGTAAACAATTGTACCTATTTTTGGTATCAATTTGGTAACCTGAATTGCAAGTACAAACATCTGGTTTGGTACATGTTCCATTATTACAATTTGAAGCACATTTTGGACGACATTTATATTTGTTTCCAGAATCTAAAACATATCCCGAATTACATGTACATTTTTCAGGTCCTGTGCAACTTCCATGTATACAAATAGAAGAACATGTTGGTACACAATTATATTTGTTATTTTCATCCAAATGGTATCCATCTTGGCAACTACAAACTTCTGGTGCCACACAAGTACCATAATTGCACTTGTTTGAACATTTTGGTACACAATTATATATATTGTTTTCATCCAATTGGTATCCTTTATGACAGCTACATACTTCTGGTGCCACGCATGTACCATAATTGCACTTGTTTGAACATTTTGGTACACAATTATATTTATTATTTTCCTCTAAACGGTATCCATCTTGGCAGCTACAAACTTCTGGCGACACGCATGTACCATAATTGCACTTTTTTGAACATTTTGGTACACAATTATATTTACTGTTTTCATCCAATTGGTATCCTTTATGACAGCTACATACTTCTGGTGCCACACAAGTACCATAATTGCACTTGTTTGAACATTTTGGTACACAATTATATTTATTATTTACATCCAATTGGTATCCTTTATAGCAGCTACATACTTCTGGTGCCACGCATGTACCATAATTGCATTTGTTTGAACATTTTGGTACACAATTATATTTATTATTTACATCCAAATGGTATCCTTTATGACAGCTACATACTTCTGGTGCCACGCATGTACCATAATTGCATTTGTTTGAACATTTTGGTACACAATTATATTTATTATTTTGATCCAAATGGTATCCATCATGGCAGCTACAAACTTCTGGTGATACGCATGTACCGTAATTGCACTTTTTTGAACATTTTGGTACACAATTATATTTATTGTTTTCATCCAGTTGGTATCCTTTATGACAGCTACATACTTCTGGTGCAACGCATGTACCATAATTGCACTTTGTTGAACATTTTGGTACACAATTATATTTATTGTTTTCATCCAATTGGTATCCTTTATGACAGCTACATACTTCTGGTGCCACGCATGTACCATAATTGCACTTTTTTGAACATTTTGGTACACAATTATATTTATTGTTTTCATTCAATTGGTATCCTTTATGACAGTTACATACTTCTGGTGCCACGCATGTACCATAATTGCACTTTGTTGAACATTTAGGTACACAGTTATATTTATTATTTCTCTCTAAATGGTAACCATTTTGGCATCTACAAACTTCAGGTGCCACGCATGTACCATAATTGCACTTGTTTGAACATTTTGGTACACAATTATATTTATTATTTACATCCAAATGGTATCCTTTATGACAGGTACATACTTCTGGTGCCACGCATGTACCATAATTGCATTTTGTTGAACATTTTGGTACACAATTATATTTATTGTTTTCATCCAATTGGTATCCTTTATGACAGCTACATACTTCTGGTGCCACGCATGTACCATAATTGCATTTTGTTGAACATTTAGGTACACAACTATATTTATTATTTTGATCCAAATGGTATCCATCTTGACAGCTACAAATTTCTGGTGCTACGCATGTACCGAAATTACATTTTGTTGAACATTTTGGTATGCAATTGTATTTGTTATTTGGATCTAATTCGAAACCATTTATACAGTTTGGTAGACAACTGTAAGGGTTATTTAGTTCTAAATGAAAGCCTTTTTGACATACGCAGGTATTTGGAGCACTACAGTAACCATTCTTACACTCTTGAGGGCAAAAAGGAATACATGTACCCGTAGAAGTATTCGTGTAACCTGGGCAACATTCTCTGTATTGTTCTGTTTCTTGGTATGTCTGAAAAAAAGTATAAGTTAATAGTAATTTATGATAAATTCAAACCATTAGTTTTTAACCAATCATGATGCAAAACACTTGAAAATTCAACCAATTGGAACAGTATTATACTGATAAAATTCCGTTACCCCGATCAAATTCCGCTACCAAGTAAATAAAAAAGTAATATTGTTATTGTTTATAACTGTCAGTGTGACAGTTAATTAATATTTCAAGTGTAAAAATAATTTCTAACATTTTTTTTCATTTTGTGTTGTTTTTGGAGTTAATCTCACCAAATCCCAAACGACCTCTTTGATTTTTCTCTGATAAACTTTTATTTTTAAGTCCTTTTTTGTTTTTAAGCAAAATCACTGAAGCAAACTGACATTAGGTAAAAAAAACCCTCCTCCTTCGGAGTCGAGATTTACCATGTAGTTAGCTTTCGTGTTTGTTGCTAAGCAATAAAATTCGTGTAAAATAAATTTTTTTCGATAAAATCAGGAGGTCTTGTGATATTACTTTTGTTAAAAAAAATATGTATTCAATGGGCACATGTTTTGAAGCACTTTAATTCTGAGCTATGCTAAGGAGGACGTCGTAGAAGAAAAAGTACAATATAGTAAAATCGTAAAATGTGTAAAAGAGACAAAGATAATTTGATAAGTTCCCAAAAGAATTACATTTTATAAGAATCGATAGTATTATATAACGTATATAGGTACATATAATGGTATTTTCCCGTCTCTAGATAATTTATCAGTAATGAATTGAACAAGTAATAGAAATCTGTTCCATTTGCGTTATTTCTCATTCATGGAATACGATTTTTTTTTAGAAATATACATATACAGAATGATTCAATATTTCAGGAAAAAGAATAGACGGCAGGTACTTATCACGAACTAAAAAGAATTTTTTCATAATTCGGAAAATTGAGGACATGGTTCTTGAATTGTACATTTTTAGTACCACTGGCTGACACGATATTTAAATAAAAATAACTGTGAATTATTTAATCATCTTCAACAAATTTTGTAGTATCTAATTTAATTTTTTCCCGGAAATATTGAAACATATTTGATTGATAGCACAAGCCTTGTTTTGAAAATACCAAATTTCAATATTTAATTTCACTCTTATGTTTAAAGAACGATTTTTTGTAAAATATTATTTTAAAGCAGACCATATTTTGCATTTAAATAAATGTTTTGAAAAATATCGTTCTTTAAACGTAAGGGTGAAATTAAATATTGAAATTTTCAAAACAGTTTTCAAAACCGGGTGTCTACTTGAAATCCGTAATATCACACAGCACAAATTAATTAATGTAGGTACTAATCTGTGGTAATATAGGGAATACAATGTTTTTTTTTTCATTTTGCTCTAGTGCCATGCAATGGGGATTACACCATTTTTTTTTATAACTTCATCTGAAAATATTAGGAAAACTAAGACTATTGATGAAAATCCGGTGAAAAAATTCCTATTAATAAGCGAGTTATGGTCTCCTGAATTTTGAAAAGATTGACGTGACGTCACATTTATGTGTTTTTATATCAAACTGTTTTCATCATGGACCTAAATGTTCTTGAAATATATGCTATTTTAAGTTATATTTACATAAAAATAAATGAATATTATAACACTGTATAAGTATACATACTTTATAATTACAGTGTATTTAAATTATTAAGTTTAATGCAAGAAATTTATGTTAAAATAAAAACTGTTTGGAAACTGTTGTACAGGAATGTTAGCCCCTCCTGTCGAATTTGAATTTCTTAACTTCCATTGGTAGTAATCCCACCTAACACGCTATTTGTAATGCATGTATAGGCGGTTTCTCGGTCGCCAATCAAAATATTTTCATATTAGTGTGGAAGCGTTATAACAAAAAACCCTTTATTTCCGAAATATCTCAATTATACCATTTCATTTTTTTATTAATATTCGTTATTCAGCATATACATTCGTATTTTTTTACTATTTTCCTTTAATTCGATTGAGCCGTAATCCCCCATTACTGATGTATTGTTTGTTTTTGTTTGACGTTTAACTTTTGATATATTATTATTATAATTAATTTTGAATGTTTTAATAATATACCATTCATGAATCATTTTGTACTTTATTCTTTTTGTGTTTAATCATACTTTTAATAATTATATAAAATTATTTTTCTATAGCATATTTTAAAGTGGTTCAACTCGAAATAGTTGACTAAGTGACATTTTAACCGCAAGGGTAGTTAAAATAATACTTTAACAGCAAGGGTAGATAAAGAACTTTAATTTTTATTTAAATAAAAACACATTATACATTTTGGCGATTCATATTATATATAACTTCAATTAATAAACATGAAATAATCGGTTTTTATAATTTTTGCTCTTTAAAATCTGCTATAGAAAAAATAGAATTTTACACACGACGATAAAATTAAATTATCGACTCGCGAAAAATAATTCGTCGATAAAATACAATTTTATCGTCTTGTATAAAAAATAACTATTATTGACAAGAGTAGAATTATGAGGTCTGTTAAATAAAAAATTAAACATCAGTATTTCATAGGCACTCTGAAATCACCTTTTTTTCGTAAAATAAAATGTGATTAACTTTAGTCTCATAGTGTGTAGTTTTTAATTCGAACAACTTTTTTATTTACAACTTTTCTCTAAATTTAATAATAGGTCAGGAACTACAGTGAAATGAAAAAAATAACATTGTATTCTCTATATTACGTATTTCAAGTAGACATCCGGTGTGTTTATCTTAATATTATTTAAAATAATTTATGGTCCACAAATAATGTGTCGCAATTTTAATTAGCTTTGCTGAACAATATTTGCATGAAAAAGGATATTAATATAAAATTAGGAAGGATACCCACTTCTGTTCTTTTTTGAATTTTGTATTTCGTTCTTGTATGTTTTACAAAATACAATGTAAATGTTTCCTTGTATGATATTCTGTAGGGCACAACGCGAAACTTTGTAATACTACAAAAACAATTCAAATATTACACAGATACGTAAATAAAATTAATTAATTTGATCTTACTATTTTGTTTTGGTACACAGCCCTTGCTGTGATTTAATTAAACTAATTTGTACACAAAAAATATATAAAACCACTAGCGGCATTCGACACATTGTTGTCGTCAGAAGGAAACGGAACTAAATTTTGAACTTTTCGCAGAATATTTACGGCATGTATCACACAGGAAGCCCTATCTACTTATCTCTAGTGGGGTATCACTTGTTAGGAAACGTTGAAAATAATGTAATATGTACTTACTATTTTTACATACTCCATTTTTCTTTGCCTTTCGGTAACATAGCAAATAGGCCCTTTATTTATAGGGCACGGGGAGGTTGGAACGCTTCGTGTAATTACGGTCATCTTCGGTACTTCTTTATATTTAATTACACTTAAAAAAAATTAATAATTTTTGGAGAAATGTAATAATTTATGTGTACTTACGTTCTCGTATTCGTGCATATTCCATATTGGGCCACAATAAAATGTAATTGACAAATTAGAACAATAGAAGAAATTTTGAAAACACTCATTTTGTTTCAAATTTATCAACGAACTGATGTGAAATGAATAAATATTTTTCCTGGGTCCTATCATCATCTACCGGATGTTTTGCAACTTTTAGCGATTTTGACGCAAATTTATATTATTTTAAGCCGATTGGAAGTCATTGGAAAATTATATCCTTTTCAAAATGGTCACATACCCCATGGTTATTTAAATATATGTCATAAAATATAACAACTAACCATTATAGCTTCTCATTGTAATAATAAAAACTAAACATTAGTTTGTAATAATATTGTTATTAGCAATGTGCAGCACAAAAAAGTTTAAGCTAATCCTCATTTTTGAATTAGCGAATTCTACTCTAATTTTGACAGTTTATATCTTAAAATATAGTCTAATCTATTCCTAGTATCTACCTTTATTGATAATATCATGAAAATTAAATTTTAAATACCGGAATAGAATAGAATTCACTAATCCAAAAATGAGGATTAGCTTGAACTTTTTTGTGAATCAGGCTATTAATGTTTTGTACAGTGCCGGATTAAACCATGTGGGGGCCCTGAGGCAATCGAAATCTCAGGGCCCCCCTAAATTTACGAATTTACCACCCAACAATTTTAATAAAATAATTTTATTATACAAAAAAAAAACATTAAACATACGTAAACATTTAAAAAAATCTGTTGTGGCCAGCACAAGACCTTCCGTCAATTCCATGGATTTTGTACAAATCCCATACCAAAAGGTCCTTGGAACAGATTCTATATAATATCATGTAAAAACACATACTATTTTTTACAAATTCCATACCCAAAGTTCATTTGAAAAGGTTCTATAAATTCAATAAAATTATAACATAAACTACACTCAGTAATGTCCTTCCATCTTCTCTTTGGCCTTTCTCTGCGTATCACTTGCGAGCAACACTATGACATACCAATTTTAGATCCTATACTTTTTTTTGTCCATATTTGGTTTTGCACTTGCAACTGACATCTGTCAATTAAATTTTTTTGAATAATTATGTCAGCTGTTTCCATGATAAACAGCAAAGTTGAGTAATTTTTGAAAATTAATTTCTTTATAATGCTTTAAATTTACATCTATTGAATATGAAGGAAAATGTATAATCAAACTGTATAGAGAAGAGTATTTTCTTTAATATATATAATAACAAAATGTCAAAAAATAATATTTAACTGCGTTTTTTCAAGAAAAACTGTTAAAAACTTCAAATAAGGGTACTTCCGGTGGATCAATTTCAATTATAACCAAAATCTAATCAGCTCTTCATATGGATGTAAAGAAGAGGAATACGAAAGAATTATAATTTTTAGAATTGTAGTATTGGAGTTATCGTCGGAGAAAAATTTGTCACACACGGACACACACACGGACACACACACACACACACACACACACACATACAGACATCATCTTAAAAATAGTAAATTCGTATTCTAGGGGCCCTAAAACGTGCTTATTCATTAAAAACTCACCAACGAATTTTTTGACCAAAGACAATACCTTCCTTTTACGGAAGGTAAAAATTAACATTCATTTTTCTCAATTTTATAGTACATAGTGAAATCTTTGATTTCTTTAATAAATCAATTGTATTACGCAGAATGAATATTAACAATATTATTTTTTCCGATATCGACATTAAAGAACACGATAACAATCCCCGAAGTTAGCCAAAATAGTTATAGCTAAAGTAAAACTTTACAGACTCGTATGTCAAAATTTAACTTTACGTACTCATCTGTCAAAATTGAATTAACCTTAATTTCTAACTTCTATAAACTTTCTTTCACTGGATATTTTAAATTCACATGTCCATAGAAATAAGTGATGTTTGTGCTGTTAAATTATTTGACAGTACTTTTATTACCATAGCCGTCTCCATCGCAACATCTAGCATTCAATTGGGGTCCTGTTATATTGATTGATATTTTTTATTGTTGTAATCAAGGTTCCATTATTGTTAATAAATATTTCTTTGTTGTAATCAAAATTTATTTATTTAAGGATTTCTTTGTAATAAAAAAAAAATTAAAATCAATATTATTTTAATTCAATGTAACGGGGCCCCTAAAAGGCACAGGGCCCATAGGCTTGCAGAATGTGACGTCATCATGGTAGTATCATGGAAGAAGACAGATAGAAAGAGATAGTACTGTATCAGCTCAGCTGACTATAACTATCTCTTTCCTTCCCAATCTATCTGTCTTCTTTCGTGATCCTACCATGATGATGTCATATATCATTTCTCCAAATTTTTAATAATTACTTTTTCTTAAACTACAAATAATTAATCGATGTAAAATATACGGGTATTTTTTTTTGTTTAGTATTATACGCTTATGTAAAAATCAAAATTTGGTAAAATGCTCTATTAAGAATATTAATGCTATATTTAGACATGCTATGTAAAGAAATTGATTTAATAAATAGGAAAAGTAAATGCAAGGATAACCGCTATAGGCATGGATTTGATGTACCTGACCTGCGCTATATAGAATGAGTAAACAATATATAGAATGATAATAGACAAACTTGAAATGAAGTAAAGACGCAAGCAATATAATTAGGAGATTTTTTGTTTGCTGTTATGAACTATAGGAAGATATATTAGCATTCCATTTAAGAATGGCACTACACACATCTTTCCTTTAACTTTACACACACACACACACACACACACCCACACATTATTTTCAGGTGAAGAAAGAAAACTTAGAAGCTGTAAGGGGCGGTAGAAGCAGGTGAGGAAAGGAAAAAAAAATGAAAGATATAAATAGAATTTTATATGTCAAATTATAAATCGTACAAATAAGAATAGTATAGTATATATGTACAAAACCTATAATAATAACAATAAATACAAATTGTGTCAGCACTTTTTGAAATCGTATCTTTGTAAAGAAATGCTTTCTTCTTCTTCATAATTTTGTGGGTCATCTTTGTAATTTTTAATATATGTTACAAATCCACTTATCAGTAATAGAAGAGTTAGACTTATAATAGCTGCTATAAGGGTCCAGCTGAATTTATTTTTACTACAAAAAGAAAATCAGTTCAATAGTTGAAACATATATTATTTATTTTCATCTTACCTAATCAACTGAGCAAATATTGAACTTAGTTGATCTTCAAAAAGTGTATTACAGTCTTCTCCAATCCATTTTTCATCACAGATACAAACGCCGTCTGAACAATTACCATTCACACATTCAATTTTACATTTTCTGTCACAAACATTTTTCTCTGTCGATAATTTATAATACGGTAAACAATCACATTTGTTTGGAGTAGCACAAATTCCATTTTGACATGGCGGGTCACAAATAGGAGCACAAACTCCTAATTGATCTTTGTAGTACCCTTCATTGCACTCACAAATTCCTGGAAGGATACATTTTCCGTTTGTGCAGTTGGCACAAACTGGAACACAAACAGAAGGATCCATAGTTGGTTTATAGCCTTCCATACAGGTGCAGGTGTTTGGTTGGGAACAATAAGAATTAGTACAAGTTGTTTCACAAAATGGCGAGCAAATGTTTTCGTGAGTTTCATTTCGTTGATAACCAGTGAAACATTTACAATTTTCTGGAGTTATACACGTGCTGTTAATGCATGTTTTGGAACAAATTGGAAGACAGTTGTATTTATCTTTTGGATCTGGAGAATAACCTGGAGAACATGTGCATGTTTCTGGAGAGGAACAACTACCATGATTACACTGTTTGGAGCATTTAGGAAGACATTTATATTTGTTATCTTGGTCTAAAATATATCCAGGATTACAAGTACATGTATTTGGTGCAACACATTTTCCATTTTGGCACTTCTTTTCGCAGTGTGGAACACATTTATATTTATCTTTTTCATCTGGAATATATCCAGGATTACATGTACATTCTTCTGGAGCAGTACATGTTCCATTGGTACAAGATTTGGAGCAAATTGGAATACAATTGTAATTATTTTTTGGATCCAACATGTATCCTGTATAACAAGTACATGTTTCTGGTGCGCTACATGTACTTTTAATACATATCTGTGAACATATTGGTGCACACTTGTATTTATTATTGGTGTCTTCTTTGTACCCATTGTTACAAGAACATATTTCTGGTGCCGTACAAATTCCATTTTCACATGGAGATGAACAATTTGGAAGACAATTATAAATGTTTTGAGCATCCAAATAATATCCAGAATTACATGTACAGGTTTCTGGAGCAGTACATGTACCTTGAACACAAGGCTTTGAGCATTTTGGCAAACAGTTAAATTTATTGGATAAATCCAAATAAAATCCGTTATTACAGGTACATGTGTTTGGTGCAGTACACTTTCCATGGTTGCAATTTTTTGAACATATTGGTAGGCAGTTATATTTATTACTTGGATCTGGAGAGTATCCAGAATTGCAAGTACAAGTTTCTGGTGCAGTGCATGTACCTTCAATACAAGGAGAACTGCAAATTGGTATACAATTGTACTTGTTTTTGAGATCTAGTTGGTAACCAGAATAACAAGAACATGTTTCTGGTGCTGTGCAATTACCATGGTTACAATTTCCTGAACATTTTGGTAAACAACTATACTTATTTTTTGGATCTAATTGATAACCAAAATTACAAGAACATATTTCTGGTGCAGTACATATTCCTTGTATGCATTGTGCAGAACATTTCGGTAAACAATTAAATTTGTTATTTCGGTCCATATAAAAACCTTGATGACATGTACAAGTTTCTGGTGCAGTACATATACCATAGTTACATATTGATGAACATTTTGGTAGACAATTGTATTTATTTTTTGGATCTGGAGAGAAGCCAAAATTACAAGAACATGTTTCTGGTGCCATACATCTGCCATTGTTGCAACTTGTTGAGCATTTTGGTAAACAGTTGTACTTATTGTTTGGATCAACATAATATCCAGGATTGCAGGTACATGTTTCTGGAGCTGTACATGTTCCTATGTTACAAACTTGGGAACATTTTGGTAGACAATTATATTTGTTCTTTGGATCTAAGACATATCCAGAAATACATGTACAGGTTTCTGGAGCAATACATGTTCCTTTGTTACAAGCTTGAGAACATTTTGGCACACAGTTGTATTTATTATTTGGATCTGGAGAGTAACCAAAATTACAAGAACATGTTTCTGGTGCCATACATCTGCCATTGTTGCAACTTGTTGAGCATTTTGGTAAACAGTTGTACTTATTGTTTGGATCAACATAATATCCAGGATTGCAGGTACATGTTTCTGGAGCTGTACATGTTCCTGCGTTACAAACTTGGGAACATTTTGGTAGACAATTATATTTGTTCTTTGGATCTAAGACATATCCAGAAATACATGTACAGGTTTCTGGAGCAATACATGTTCCTTTGTTACAAGCTTGAGAACATTTTGGCACACAGTTGTATTTATTATTTGGATCTGGAGAGTAACCAAAATTACAAGAACATGTTTCTGGTGCCATACATCTGCCATTGTTGCAACTTGTTGAGCATTTTGGTAAACAGTTGTACTTATTGTTTGGATCAACATAATATCCAGGATTGCAGGTACATGTTTCTGGAGCTGTACATGTTCCTATGTTACAAACTTGGGAACATTTTGGTAGACAATTATATTTGTTCTTTGGATCTAAGACATATCCAGAAATACATGTACAGGTTTCTGGAGCAATACATGTTCCTTTGTTACAAGCTTGAGAACATTTTGGCACACAGTTGTATTTATTATTTGGATCTGGAGAGTAACCAAAATTACAAGAACATGTTTCTGGTGCCATACATCTGCCATTGTTGCAACTTGTTGAGCATTTTGGTAAACAGTTGTACTTATTGTTTGGATCAACATAATATCCAGGATTGCAGGTACATGTTTCTGGAGCTGTACATGTTCCTATGTTACAAACTTGGGAACATTTTGGTAGACAATTATATTTGTTCTTTGGATCTAAGACATATCCAGAAATACATGTACAGGTTTCTGGAGCAGTACATGTTCCTTTGTTACAAGCTTGAGAACATTTTGGCACACAATTGTATTTATTATTTGGATCTGGAGAGTAACCAAAATTACAAGAACATGTTTCTGGTGCCAAACATCTGCCATTGTTGCAAATTGTTGAGCATTTTGGTAAACAGTTGTACTTATTGTTTGGATCAACATAATATCCAGGATTGCAGGTACATGTTTCTGGAGCTGTACATGTTCCTATGTTACAAACTTGGGAACATTTTGGTAGACAATTATATTTGTTCTTTGGATCTAAGACATATCCAGAAATACATGTACAGGTTTCTGGAGCAGTACATGTTCCTTTGTTACAAGCTTGAGAACATTTTGGCACACAGTTGTATTTATTATTTGGATCTGGAGAGTAACCAAAATTACAAGAACATGTTTCTGGTGCCATACATCTGCCATTGTTGCAACTTGTTGAGCATTTTGGTAAACAGTTGTACTTATTGTTTGGATCAACATAATATCCAGGATTGCAGGTACATGTTTCTGGAGCTGTACATGTTCCTGCGTTACAAACTTGGGAACATTTTGGTAGACAATTATATTTGTTCTTTGGATCTAAGACATATCCAGAAATACATGTACAGGTTTCTGGAGCAATACATGTTCCTTTGTTACAAGCTTGAGAACATTTTGGCACACAGTTGTATTTATTATTTGGATCTGGAGAGTAACCAAAATTACAAGAACATGTTTCTGGTGCCATACATCTGCCATTGTTGCAACTTGTTGAGCATTTTGGTAAACAGTTGTACTTATTGTTTGGATCAACATAATATCCAGGATTGCAGGTACATGTTTCTGGAGCTGTACATGTTCCTGCGTTACAAACTTGGGAACATTTTGGTAGACAATTATATTTGTTCTTTGGATCTAAGACATATCCAGAAATACATGTACAGGTTTCTGGAGCAATACATGTTCCTTTGTTACAAGCTTGAGAACATTTTGGCACACAGTTGTATTTATTATTTGGATCTGGAGAGTAACCAAAATTACAAGAACATGTTTCTGGTGCCATACATCTGCCATTGTTGCAAATTGTTGAGCATTTTGGTAAACAGTTGTACTTATTGTTTGGATCAACATAATATCCAGGATTGCAGGTACATGTTTCTGGAGCTGTACATGTTCCAGCGTTACAAACTTGGGAACATTTTGGTAGACAATTATATTTGTTCTTTAGATCTAAGACATATCCAGAAATACATGTACAGGTTTCTGGAGCAGTACATGTTCCTTTGTTACAAGCTTGTGAACATCTTGGCAAACAATTGTATATATTATTTGAATCCAGATAGTACCCATTTTGACAGCTACAAACTTCCGGTGCAACACATGTGCCGTAATTACATTTGGCTGAACATTTTGGTAGACAATTATATTTGTTATAAGGATCCAAATTGTACCCATTATGGCACGTGCAAGTTTCTGGTGCAGTGCATAATCCATGGTTGCAAACAGCAGAACATCGTGGTAAACAATTGTTATGGTTGTTTACATCCGAGTAGAAACCATGGTTACATGAGCAAGTATTTGGCGCGCTGCAGTAACCATTTATACAGCCTTGTAGGCAAATAGGAGTACATGCACTATTGACAGAACCAGTATACCCTGGGCAACAGTCGCTGTATGTTTCTGTTTCGTGATACGTCTGAAAAGAAAATACATTTTAACATTAGGTTTTCTTTTCGGTATTGCTCGTTAAGATACCGATAATAAATCACAAATAGAAAAATAATGGCAAAAGAAAATAGTCATTACCTACTTCTACTTTCAAACAGTTAAGTTTATAATCGGTTATGGTTTGAAGGATAAAAAATTGTGGATTGGGTAAATTTCTCGGCTTTGGTGTGGGTTAGTGTTCCCAAAACTTAAACCTTTGCAGGATTAGTGTAAAACATCAATAGCGTATTCCTGAGATTATTGTGAGTAAAAAATGTCATATGAACTTTGGTCCTATTCCTTTTAGTTACGGAATTACAAGGAATCAAAGTTTATAAATAGCAGCAATTTAAAAAAATCAAGACACCTACATATTTTTAAAACAAAACAACAGATAATGAAACAACATGTCAAATTAATCTGAAATTGACATGAGTTTTTTAAATTATTGTGAAATGAGTTTAGTCCTGCAGAATACAATTTGTAGAATTAATAATTCTCCGATTCGTCCATGTCAGCTTATTGCACTTGGACTCAAGGGGCACATTTTGAACACATAATAAATAATAGTTATTTATGTATTAAGAGCGTAAGAAGGCTTTTATGGCCTGCAGCGGGATTTTGAACCCGAGGCGTAAGCCGAGGGATAAAAACACGTCAAAGGCCATAAAAGCAAGTTACGCTCGTGGCACATACAAAATTTTATGCACGGACGAAAATTTTCAAATTATGTGTGTTAGAAAAATTGTATCGAAAAGAATTTGTCCTCGTACATCCAGTATCTAGTGTTGCTATGAAAGCGGAGAACAACAGTTTATTGTTTGTTTATTAGTTATGTCATTTG
Source organism: Ophonus ardosiacus (assembly GCA_943142095.1). NCBI lineage: Eukaryota > Metazoa > Arthropoda > Insecta > Coleoptera > Carabidae > Ophonus > Ophonus ardosiacus. Next base: position 8,145,661 of record OW964824.1, read on the forward strand.
AGTTTTATTTTGTGTATCTCCGTGCTTTCCGTATAAATATCACAAAATTAATTTTCATTTTTCATTAAAGAATATAAAAAAATTCGATTTGTAATAAAAACTTTTCATGTTGCCTGTTTAAATTGTTTATATTGTAGGTTATAATTTGGTTTGACGTTTCATTATAGCCCGGCGGGCTATAATGAGGCCCGCGGGCTATAAAATGACGTTTATGTGTAACAAATTCTTGTATAATTGTCAAATTATGATACGCCCGTGCATAAAATAAATTTATTTAACGTTTTGCATGTTTCTTTTATTTTAATAGTAGTTTTCTTGATTATTTTTTTTAATTGCTGCTTTTATAAAACATCGATCCCTTGAAATTCCGGAACAAAAAATAGAATCTATGTTCATATACAATTTTTAATTTGACTCACGAATATGCTACTAAATTTTTTTACACTTGTCCTGTTACACCCTGGAGATTACATAAAAAATATACATACTTCTTTTTTGTTTTGAACTCTCTGCGATGGTACGTAAAAATTACACATTAGATGTTGTGGTGCATTATAATAGGTACATTTTCTACGAACTACATCCAAGAATGTTACAGTATGTGGCACATAACGCAGTTTCGTTACTCTATAGATATAAATTTATTTATTATATAACAACATTTGTTTTAAAAAATTAAAATATCTTACAATTTTGTTTTTGTGCAAATGCCTTGTTGTGCGAAAATAATATCTATTTGCAAATAGATACAAAATAAAATCACTAACTTAACACAATTCATCTTTACAATTAAGCTACAACATTGACACTGATGGTGAATATTGTGACTTTGTTTTTATATAATTCATTCAGGAGTCATCGACAGGAAATATAATCTGTTTATCAGCATTTTGCGTAAAAACCGTAGTCATGAAATTTTAGAAAATTTTGCGGGGTATTTTGCATTATCACTACATAAAATAAAATAAAACCCCGGGAGACGTTTGCCGGTGCTACATCGAGAACCAATGAATGAATTTTGATTAGGTTTTCTGTATTTTATAGATCACCTTTCGAGAAAGATTTAGGTGTGTGAAACGTGAAAGATTAATACATGATATAAGGGTTATACTCGTCGCCAAATAAATATGGATTGATGCTCAACTTTTTCCCTTCTTCCCACCCTGTCCTTTGCCGTGCGGTGTTGCCGCTTCTTCATAACAGCATTTTCAAAATGACCAACGGAATTGGCAACAATGGAGATATCTCCATTTCATACTTATTTGACGGCAAGTTTAGTAAAGCAAGTCGAAAAGAAATCTGATATAGCCAGCACAATATCTTCCGTTATTTCTATATATTTTGTACAAATCCTATACCAAAAGTTCCTTGGAAAAGATTCTATATATTCAGTAAAATTGTAACATGAACACATACTATTTTCTACAAATTCCATACCGAAAGTTAATTGGAAAAGATTATAAATTCAGTAAAATTATAACATGAACATGCACTATGTAAATTGCATTTGACGCTAACATCTGTCAATTAGAATTATTTGAATATATCAGCTGTTTCCTTGATTATAGCAAAGTTGGCTAATTTATAAAAGTTAATCTCTTCACAATTCTTTATTTCTATATAGTGAATATGAGGGAAAATATATAACCTAACCGTATAGACAATAAGATATTCTTTCATATTGATAATGACATAAAATGTCAAAAAATTATTTTTAACTGCGTTTTTTTGCCAAGAAAAACTTGAAAAAATCAAAAACGGGCACTTCTTGTTGACCAATTATTACCAAATAATCTCTGTATGGGGATGTAAAGAAGAGGAATACGAAAGAATTGTAATTTGTAGAATTGACATACAGACATTATCGCAAAACTAGTATTCTAGGTACCTTAAAACGTGATTATTCATTAAAAACTCACCACCGAAGGTAAAAACGACCGTACTTTTGTTTGCAGATTTCGGTAATGACGATGTGTACCATTATGAGAGTGTAACATACGTTTCCTCGCAATATTTTTTAACATTTTAATACAAAATTTGATGCAGATTGTTTGTTTCGTCATTTTTAAATTTTAAAAATTGGTATGTGTGTGTGTGTGTGGTTGTGTGTATGTATTAAAATGATTTGCAAATATGCAGCTGTCTAATATGAATGACATCTGACATACATTTTACAGATTGTGGTATCAACGTGATTAAAAATGAGCTCAATTGAAAACGTCTAAAAATTTTATAAGCTTTTTAGGTATTAAAATTAGTTGTAAACGTTGTAATATTATTTACGACAACTTTGAGTACAACGGTACAGAAACATCATTACCGTAATTTTGGTTCAATTTGAACTCGAACCTTATGTCGTCTGAACCATAACCACATATATAACACACTTATCCACGCAACCTTATTAAATATATTTCAACATACCACTGGTTTAGGCTCTTGTCTGGAACTCATACGTCGCTTCGTACATTTTTTGAATACGTGGCACCTTTTTTTGTAAGTCTCCCAAAAAGTAATGGTAATCATTTTTACTTGGTGTTTCGGTACACTACGAAATAGTTATTTATGCAACAAGTGTGTAAAGTAGTACTTTTTTGGTCGAGTGCGGAAATACTATTTTACACACAAGTTGCATACAATATTTTTCCTACAACCGACATATTAGCGCTATTTCTCATAATACTCTACAAATTATAATACAACTTAAACATTCGAAAAATGCACAGAGACAGGTGGATTAGTCTTCTAGAGTTGTACAAATTGTACATTTAATATTAATATTAAAAATTCGGTTAGGTTAGAACTCATGTCAAAATAATATTAATGTTGTTAAGAATTAGGTTAGTACTCAATCCATTAATAAAATTATTACACGTGTATCATTTGTAGTGTAGAATAATATTTCTTAACAAATTTTATTATTTTCATAATTATCTACAACCTAATTATCATCTACTTGACAGATAGATATAAAATAATACCTAGCAGCGCTTATTTATTTTTCACGCAAAGTGTCTCTTTACACTCTGCAAAGAGTGCGTAAAGTATGTACTTTACGCACGATTGTAGGAAAAATAAATGTTTATACATTTGTAAGTCACTATAGCTTAATATTCTTACAGTCTGGTTTTCTGGCAAACGCCTTGTTGAGCAAAAATATAGTTGATGTAAAAGTTTAGCACTAACAGCGTAAATATTTTGGAATTCATTGTTGCAGACATCAAATGATGTAAATGTGAAATGTGTTTTGTATTTCTTTTTATTATATTATCAAAGGATATGCGTGGGGTTGACTACGTTTTAAGCTATATCTTATTAGAGTGTGTAATTTACAAAATATTGTACTGATATTTACAATCTAATCTTTTAAACATGATTCACTGGAATATTTTTTTTAATAAAATTGGAATATTATCTGACGTTCTCATTGCATATTTGGAAACAGGTTTCATTATTTTGCAACAGTGATTTACGTAGAACTACATAAAGAGTGGTCAATATAATTTTATGTTATGATCACAACATTGAAGATAAGTGGTTGAATTATAGCGCTGTCAGTTGTTTACTGTGGTTGCTCGGTCAAATTAACTGGCGTCGGTCCCATCATTTATTATAGTTCGAACCACCCGCACAAAAATTTTAGTGTCCTTCTGACTGGTTATGTTCTTTTATAAACTTTAGTTCATATTTTACTCATTAGGAGGAGTACATAAAGATCTGATGCCACACAAAATTTTTATATAATTTTATTCAATGACCACACACATTGGGAAATTGTAACATAAAATAAACCCAATACAAGTATTGTATTTAACATTTCTGGTACATACAAAAAATTCAAATTATATCTATTCCTTATTTTTCAATTTTTTCTGTGAACATGTTTCCTCCTACTCTTCTTAATGATCGAGATTCTTCCAATGTATTGACGACATTGGTGATATTTCTGGAGGGTATATAATGAAATACATGTATAGTAAGCGCATGTTTAGTTGACACTGATACTATGCATACTTTGGCTTATAAATGAATCCCCTTTCTTTTTATACCAATTTTAGATGTTGACGGAGTCTTTTTATCTTTATATATATATATATATATATATATATATATATATATATATATATATATATATATACAGTATGTCCCCGGATTGAGTTTACAAGAGGAAAAAATTTTCTTTTTGATTTTACGAAACAATGCCAAGGGAAGAAAAATTTTTGCTTGAATTAAAACGCATGTTTCAGTTATTAAAACTTTTAATTAATCTAAGGTTCTTTTATTATAACGTTTTTTCGTATTTTGCCCTCCCAATAATAAAGTTAATACATTGAATCTAATATGATTTTAGTTAGCTTTGAAATATTGACAAATGATTATTAATTCTAATTTCAGATAAAAAAGAGTTAAATGAATAAACTAGAAGTATTATGAGTTTCGCCATTTTCTCTTTTCTGAAATTAGAATTAATAATCATTTGTCAATATTTCAAAGCTAACTAAAATCATGTTAGATTCAATGTAATAACTGTATTATTAGGAGGACAAAATACGAAAAAACGTTATAATAAAAGAACCTTGCATTAATTAAAAGTTTTAATAACCGAAACATGCGTTTTAATTCAAACAAAAATTTTTCTTCCCCTGGCATTTTTTCGAAAAATCAAAAATAAATTTTATTTTCCTCTTGTAAACTCAATCCGGGGACATACTGTATATCTATAATTTTAAATATTTAATTAATGATAATAATGATAAAATAAGAAATATTAAATGTACTTCCCAGAAAAAGCCTTCAGTAATGTCTCTAGATTTTTGACACTGACATTTATTTATCAATTATAAACATTTTAATATTTCAACTGGTTTCCATGAAGTTTTTTGGGCTGTGAAATTCATTACAACAGATTGTTTTATATATAAAGATATAATAATTTTTTTAAATGTATCGGATCGAGTATTTTATATTTTTTAATATTTATAACATAAATTTAAAAAAATTATATTTAGAAGAATATTTTTAAGAAATTATTTCCAGCTGTCTAATTGTTACCAAAACTTAATCAACACACACACGCACACACATTTTCACACACACACACACACACACACACACGCAAGCACACGATTTTTAGCATGAATCCAATACCTCTCTTAGCGAGAGGTAAAAATGAGTGCCGGAATCCATTAATAACGTAATCAGCCGTGATGATATATTTATTAAAAAAAAAAAACGAACTTAGTCTCAATGACAGCTTTATAATAGGAAGGAAGAATAACAAGAAAATATAAAAATTATATTTTATTAACAATATTATTTAAAATTTGTACATAAATGAATAAGTAAAATAAATGTAAATTATGTTTTTGTGGTCTGCATATTAAATAATGAATCATCTAGAACAAAAAATAATTTAATTAATTTGAAAAACAATTATAAAAAAATCATACTTAATGGAATATCTTGAGAATCCTGTCTCGTTCTTCTATTCCTTTTATTTCTACATTTCCACACTTTGTATACTGCGTAAACAAGTAAAATTACGTATAAAGATCCAACAGCAAAAGATATAGGCCACATAGTCATATACAGACTGTAAAAGAATCATATATTTTTATTTTTATAATGAAATATTTCTAAAATTATTTACTTTTTCAATTCCGCTGATATCCCTGCAATATGATTGGTCAAATGTTGATTACAGGTAATTCCCGACCAATCAGCATCACAGATACATGTACCATCATGGCATATTCCATGATCGCATCCTCCTTTACATTTTCTATTACATATATGCCTTTCTTCTGATAGTTCAAATCCATGGTAACAACTACATTCATTCGGTGCGGTACATATACCATTCAGACATGGAGGATAACATTCTGGTACACAATTACCAGTAGAATCTTTTTTGTACCTTTCGTTACAAGAGCAAAAATCTGGACTCGTACATTGGCCATTTTCGCAAGGCTTAGAACAAATAGGCAAACAAGAACTGCTGGTATTTTTAGCATATCCTGTATAACAACTACAAGTCTCAGGAGCTGAGCAATAAGAATTAATACAATGTTCGTTACACTGTGGTATGCAAAGAAAAACATTATTTGTATCTCTTACGAAACCTGCTTTACATTTGCAAATTTCTGGAGCAACACAGTCTCCGTTGATACAAGGCTTGGTACAAAATGGAATGCAACTGAATCGGTCTAAAGGATCAATGATGTAATGATTTGGACAAGAACAAACGTCAGGTGAGGAACATATTCCTTGCTTGCATGGTTTTGAACATTTTGGAAGACAATTGTATTTGTTTCGTGGATCGAGAAAGTAACCAATGTTACAGGTACAAACTTCTGGGGAAGTACAAGCACCGAAAGTACAAAATTGGGAACATTTGGGCACACAAGTATATGGATCTTTCCCACCAAGGATAAACCTGAAAACATATTAAAATAAACATAGAAGAATCGGTAAAAACAGGAACAATACTTAATGCAGTAATAACCAATGTAGACATGTCATTAAGGGTCTAGTTCTGTTATTATTATTATTATTATTATTATTATTATTATTATTATTATTATTATTATTATTAAAATACTCCATACAACAGGCAAAGTGGCCTATTCAGAGAAACACAGTCATAAAAGTTGTTACGGATATAAAGATTGTTATCGTAAAGACATTTGTAACAATCTTTATGAATTTGTCAATTCAGAACCTACGTCGGTATTATTGACAATCTTTACAAAATAATACTTGTGAATGAACCAGATTATTTGACAATAGCTAACTTCATTATGCATATATGAACTTAACCTAACCTTATATGTCAACGCTTTATTCTTTTAATAATGTGTTGCCAATTATATTTAAAATGCAAACATTCTGCCAAAACAACTAAAGAAGAATATGACATTTCTGTCATATTTGAAAACTTCTAAATTATTTAGAACGGGTATGTTAATTCCTACCACTGATCTCAACGTGACTGAAAAGTTATGGAAAGATAAAGAATAAATAACTAGGTTTTCACGAATACCTACCACAGAATATAATATTTTCAAAGAAATATTTATTTACGTCAAAAGTAACTTTCGTCCACGACGGTTTTTATCGTTCTTATCATTATTTAAGTCGGAGCAGGATCCATGCGAATAATCAACTGCATCCTGCTAATACTTAGCAGAAAGGCCATTATTAATAATATATGATTGATGTAATAATCTGTCACATGTCAAATATTAGAAATATCAACGTGATAACAACCATATATACATAGTTTTAGCAGTCGTTATGATAAAGACTGTCAAAACACGTAACAATTGTTGACGGTAACCACCTTCAGTACTAAGAATACCAATTTTGATTTTAACAATCTTTACAGTACATAACAACCATAAAGACCATAACGACTATGCAAATATTGAGTTCTGAATAGGCCCAATAGTCCAATTAAAGTACAGAGGAAAACCAAGGTGAGAAACAAAAGTAGATAGGAAACGGAATAGACTATCGAGAAAATAATAATTAGGAATTATGATTTTGACCAAGTGAAGAATTTAAAAGACAGTGATAAAATTGTTTAGACGATAGAAGGAAAATATCTAGAGACGAAAATTTAAAGTTATATAAAAAACACATTTTATTAATAGGAGACGAGAACAAAATATTGGTACGTGCTGCGGGTAAGTAAAAAGTAGATGAGTATTTAATGAGGTACACCGGTGCGTGAAAATTAATGAGGGTTATAGGGTTAATGACTGAGGATCATCAACATCATTGTGGATTATCTTATGCCCGTTTGCACCAACAAAATTTAAGCCTCAACTTTGCTAAGTTAACTTTAATGTTAAGTCAGACTTAAAATATAAGTCGTTTGCACAACGAATATTTGAGCTGAGATTAGGTAAGCCGAGATATTCTAGGGAATTTCTCTAATTACTAATTTCACACTTATTTTGACACATACGTAAAATATAAATATTAATTATTAAATAATATAAACATGAATTAATAAGAAAGAATTATATTATTAATGTCAGTGACTATTCACTTATAATCTTATAATTAGAGCATTGGTTTTGGGCAAGTAAAATTTATAAATATAACATAACTGGAAATAATATTTGGGATTTATTACTTTAGCGATGTTTGAAAAACGAAATAGGAGTTCAAATGACACACCTGGGGATTGTATTTTTATACCAGTATCTACTGAAACTTACATTAAATACATTATTAATTCTTTTGAATAAATCAGTAGAGTAAATTATTTAAAAATTATGTATATAGGTACTTACAACGATTTGATTAACAATAACAGAAAAAATCACTCCAAAAAAATCTGCAATACTGAGCAAGTGATTTCCAATATGTAGCGCGAGTTCGCAAAAAAATAACAATTGATTTACATTAGACGAACTATCATGTATGTATTTCAAAATAAAACAATTATCACAATTATTTACGAAGTCGATGTCTTGTTCGATAATTTTTAATAAATCATGCGTGGTTACGTCTGATAATCGAAATTCTTTAAAAAAGTTATTTTTGTTAAATGTGCAGATTGTGCAGCTGTCTTGTAAATTGTCGTCAGCGTCATTAACGTTAAAATTTACCATGTTAGTAATATGAGATACAAAAACTAAACACAGGTAGTGACGATTTACAAGCTAAGTCTAGGTTAAGTCGCCAACTGCCGGGGGCTTAAATTTAAGCCTGGCTTAAGATTTTAAGTTCCCAATTTGTACGTGGTGCAAAGAAATTTAGGCCAGACTTAAAATTTGAGAAGACTTAAAGCTTAAGTCATGTTGGTGCAAACGGGCATTAGAAAGATGGTACACGGAATATATGTTGCGTCGCTCGCAAAAGGATAAAAAGTTAAATATGGTTAGCAACCGGTAATAAGACATGAAACGGTCAGGATAGTTACTGTAAGTTTTAAGGAATAAAAACTTAAGAAACTTTTTTTGTATAGTATCTATGCGATCCTGGTGGACTTCAGCAAAAGGACTCCAAATAAGAGAATAGTATTCTAATTTAGATCGTACCAAGGAATAAAATTAACAAACGATTGTATTTACATAAGTGAAAGAACGAGTATTTCGAATAATGAAACCTAGTAAACGTAGAGCAGCATTACAGATAGAGTCTATGTGAGGCACAAATGTTAATTCCTTGTCGAATTTTACTCCAAGATCAATAACGAGATCATTTCGGGTTAAGATTTTATTATCTAATGAGTAGTTGAACAAAACTGGCAAGGATTTCCTATAGTATGAGACTATTTGGCATTTATCTAGGTTTAAAAACAGATTATTGGTCAAGCACCAGTTGGAAAGATTAATTAGGTCATGTTATAGAATGTCACAGTCAGAAGAGGAAAGAATCGGATGAAAAATTTTCAAATCGTCAGCAACGAGTAATTTACTATAATGGATGACATCAGTTATATCATTGATAAATAGTAGAAAAAGTAATGGTCCCAAATTGGAACCCTGTGGTACACCGGAGGTAGTAGTAAAAGAGAATGAATTATGACCAAGAAAATGGACAGAAAGTTAACATTATTAAAATTACAAAATATTAACATTGGATATTCTTGCATTATGCCATATTTTTAATATTTACCCAGAATTGCAACTGCAAGTATTTGGAGCAATACATACTCCAATCACACAAGGCTTGTAACATTTCGGTAAACAATTATATTTGTTCTTCGGGTCAATTTCATGATCAGGATCACAATGACAAGTTTCAGGAGCAATGCATATTCCTTTGTTGCACTCTTTAGAACATTTTGGTAAACAATTATATTTATTCTTTGGATCCGGAATATAACCAGGTAAACATGAACATGTTTCTGGTGCAGTACATGTACTTTTATTACAAGTTTGAGAACATTTTGGTAGACAGTTATATTTGTTCCTTGGATCTACTGTATATCCAGAAATACATGTACAGGTTTCTGGTGCAGTACATGTACCTTTGTTGCAAGCTTGAGAACATTTTGGTAAACAGTTATATTTATTTTTTGGATCTAAGAAGAATCCTCCTAAACATGTACATATATCTGGTGCAGTACATGTACCTTTAGTACATGGTTTTGAACATTTTGGTGCACAGTTATATTTATTTTTGGGATCCAGAATATATCCAGAAATACATGTACATGTTTCAGGTGCAGTACATGTACCTTTGTTACAAACTTGAGAACACTTTGGCAGACAGTTATATTTATTTTTTGGATCTAAAATATATCCAGAAATACATGTACAGGTTTCCGGTGCTATACATGTACCTTTGTCACAAGTTTGAGAACATTTTGGTAGGCAGTTGTATTTATTCTTTTGATCTAGGAAATATCCAAAAATACATGTACAAGTTTCTGGTGCAGTACATGTTCCTTTGTTGCAAGCTTGAGAACATTTTGGTAAACAATTGTATTTGTTTTTTGGATCTAAGCCATATCCTGTTGTACATGTACAAGTTTCTGGAGCAGTACATGTACCTTTGTTACAAGCTTGAGAACACTTTGGCAAACAGTTAAATTTATCCTTTGGATCTATGAAATAGCCTCCTAAACAAGTGCACGTTTCTGGTGCAGTACAAGTGCCTTTAGTACATGGTTTTGAGCATTTTGGTACACAATTATATTTGTTTTTCGGATCCAGAATATATCCTGAAATACATGTACAAGTTTCTGGTGTTGTGCATGTTCCTTTGTTACAAGCTTGAGAACATTTTGGCAGGCAATTATATTTATTTTTTGGATCTAAAACATATCCAGCAATACATGTACAGATTTCTGGTGCAGTACATGTGCCTTTGTTACAAGCCTGAGAACATTTTGGAAGACAATTGTATTTATTCTTTGTATCTAAGACATATCCAGAAATGCACGTACAAGTTTCTGGTGCAGTACATGTACCTTTGTTACAAGCCTGAGAACATTTTGGAAGGCAATTGTATTTATTTTTTGTGTCTAAGACATATCCAGAAATACATGTACAGGTTTCTGGTGCAGTACATGTACCTTTGTTACAAGCCTGAGAACATTTCGGAATACAATTATATTTATTCTTTGGATCTATGACGTATCCAGAAATACATGTACAAGTTTCTGGTGCAGTACATATTCCTTTATTACAAGCCTGAGAACATTTTGGAAGACAATTGTATTTATTTTTTGTATCTAAGATGTATCCAGAAATACATGTACATGTTTCTGGTGCTGTACATGTACCTTTGTTACAAGCCTGAGAACATTTTGGCAGGCAATTATATTTATTCTTTGGATCTATCACGTATCCAGAAATACATGTGCAGGTTTCTGGTGCAGTACATGTACCTTTGTTACAAGGCTGAGAACATTTTGGCAAGCAATTATATTTATTCTTTGGATCTATGACGTATCCAGAAATACATGTACAGGTTTCTGGTGCAGTACATGTACCTTTGTTACAAGCCTGAGAACATTTTGGAAGGCAATTGTATTTATTTTTTGTATCTAAGATATATCCAGAAATACATGTACAGGTTTCTGGTGCAGTACATGTACCTTTGTTACAAGCCTGAGAACATTTTGGAAGACAATTGTATTTATTCTTTGGATCTATCACATATCCAGAAAAACATGTACAGGTTTCTGGTGCAGTACATGTACCTTTGTTACAAGCCTGAGAACATTTTGGAAGACAATTGTATTTATTCTTTGGATCTATCACATATCCAGAAAAACATGTACAAGTTTCTGGTGTAGTACATGTACCTTTGTTGCAAACTTGAGAACATTTAGGTATACAATTGTATTTATTCTTTGGATCTAAAATGTGACCTCCTAAACACGTGCACGTTTCTGGTGCAGTACAAGTGCTTTTAATACATGGTTTTGTGCATTTTGGTAAACAATTGTATTTATTTTTTGGGTCTAGATTGTAACCAGTTGGACACGTACATGTTTCTGGGGCTGTACATGTACCTTTGATACAAGTTTGAGAACACTTCGGTACACAATTGTATTTATTCTTTGGATCTAATATTTGTCCTCCTACACATGTACAAATTTCCGGGCTTGTACAAGTTCCTTTTACACAAGGCTTTGAACATTTTGGTAAACAATTGTATTTATTTTTTGGGTCCAAAGTATATCCTTGTAAACATGTGCAAATTTCACGACCAGTACATGTTCCTTTATTGCATGGCTTTGAACATTTTTGTAAACAGTTAAATTTATTTTTTGGGTCTACCATGTATCCCGTACCGCAATTACAAATATCTTTGCCAGTACATTTTCCATTTACGCAAGGTTTAGAACATGCAGAAATACATTTACCTGCTTTGTCTTTTATAAATCCTACACAACAATCTGTATATGCTTCGGTTGCGCTATATTTCTGAAAATGTAACCAATAATATATTTACGAAATAAAATATTTTAAGTAATTATTGGGGTTGCGGAAATTATTTTCATTTAAGGTAATACGAGAGTTATGTAAGAATGATTGGGAATAAGAAAATCAGATAGGCCATGGCCATGGAAAATAAAATCACGCTATCAATTTAAACAGTTATTTACCTTTCGTTTGAAATTAAGTTCTGAAAGTTAAGTTAATTAATCAAATTTATAATGTATCGTTGTGAATGAAAGCAGGGCCGTATCCAGGATTTCATTTCGGAGGGGGTTCTGGTTATATAATTATATTATTTTTCAAGGATATTAACATAAGCAGTTTTTTGCAGACTGTTACTCCTTGTTTTGACTGATAACCATGGTTGTGGTATCAAAAGAAAAAGAAAAAAAATTAATTTAATAATTAATTTATGAGACTAAAATATTACATAAATTACATTTATTTGTTGTCATTTGATACAATTTTTATCTTTCTACTGATACCACAACCATTGTTGTCAGTCAAAACGGGGCGCAACAGTTTGCAAAAAACTGATTTCCCATTTTAATCTTCTATGTACACCTTTAAAACTAAACACCCGGTAGATAATTCTCAGGGAAATAATAAAATAAAGGGAGTGTCTACTGCACTGTCCAGAGAGAGCAGCAAAAAAAAATAGTGAACTGTCACACATGCGCAGAGCGGCCACTTCTCGAACAAAACCTAAAAACCGCTCTCTACCAATTATGAATTGTCAATTAGGTATTGTTGTTTGTCTTTAAAAAAAAGAACCCAATCAAAACAATACCTAACTGACAATTCCTAATTAGTAGACAGTGGTTTTTAGGTAGATTCGAGAAGTGGCCGCTAGAATTGTCCGCTAGATTCCGACCAGGTGCGACAGTTCACAAATTTTTATTGCGGCTCTGTCTGGATAGTACAGTATACACTTCCTAAAATAAAACAATATTTTGGCCTTTATGTATATCTATTTAATTGTAAAAAAGCAATTGGGAATGTTATACTCGCAGTTTGGGACGCGTGCTATGATAGCGCTAACATCTTGGTTAGACTTCTTTAAATTTTTTAGTATTTTATTTTACATTTCGGGGGGGGGGGGGGTTGAACCCCCAAATCCCCCCCTTGGATACGGCCTTGAGTGAAAGTAAGGAATTAACCAGAAAGCAGCAGTTTTCTGTTGCAGAAACGTTCATCAATTCCTTGATCAATCAAAAAACCCAAAAGGTGACGTCTCGTAAGAAACCTACGAATGCGTAAAAAAGCCAAACTATTTATTTAAAATTATCATACCTCTATTCTGTGTTGTAGTTTAACTATAACTTTTTTTGTTTTCGTATCAAGAGATGTTACATTAAACGGCACAGATTTAGTTTTTGTTACTCTATAATTTAATTGTTTTAATAAGAATTTGTTTAATTCAAATACTCTAAACATACTTACGTTCTTGTTAAACGACAAGTGTTCTGTTGGCTTTTCGTATCTGTTACTAACGTTATCAAAGCAAAGCACACTAACACAATTTTTCTAGCCATGTTTGTTGTTAGCTATGGCGCTTTGCACTGAAAAATTAGAATAGTTGTTTGTTTATATAACTGGTTTATCACTAGGATATCACAGGAAATTGTCAGGATTTACTGCTCAGAAAGAATTTATTATCATTTTGTGCATAATCATTTTAATGGGAGAAACCATTACAAAATTCCTTAAAATATATTGTTACAAAAGTACAAAATTGTCATTTTAACTTATTCTAGTTGTTTGGGGATTAAATTCCAGGACAAGGATCTCTTGGCTCTTCTAACACAAATATTACTTCCTTTGACGCTGAGATCTTTGGTAAATCCAGGGTTGCAGATGCAGAAATTGGGGGAAGAACAGCTTCCGTTGACGCAGCCGTTGGGGCAATGGGCCAAGCATCTGTTTCCTGCAAAAATACAATATTATCAGTTAAAATGAATTTTATATGACTGTAGGATTAAAACAACTAAGATGGTTCGGATATGTCTAAAGAATGGAAGAGGAAAGATTACCGAAAAGGATATTGAAATATCATCCATCTGGAAGAAAAAATGCGGAAGACCACGGGGAAGTTGGATTAAAGAATTAAACCAGGGGATGAAAGAAAAAGGTTTGAAGGAATATGAGCGGAACGACAGATATCAATGGAGTATGGGAATCAAAGGACGACGGAAAACGTTATAATTCGAACATATTACGGAAAAGGTTTGTAAAATGCCTATTATAGATATAGAGTACTGTGCTATGTGGATGCGAAACACGGACCTAAGGAGAAAAGTATTTAGAAAGATTTGAAATGTGTCCGTGGCAATGATTGGGGAAGATTAGATGGAAAGAGAGAGAACGTCAGGAATGATGAGGTAGTGAGAAGGTTTGAAGTAAAGAGAATAATTTTAGGAGAAATAAGAAAAACCAGGCCAACTAAATTGGATATATTTTAAGGGAAAATTGTCTGCAGAAATATATAATTGAAGAAAAGACATGAGGGAAGAGGAAAAATGAAGTTTGGAATATTAACAACCATCAAAGTAGGAAGGAATTAGCAAAGGATAATTATGAGTTTTAAAACGGAGTGCAGATTTCTAAAACTTACCGTCAACGCTTCGGACATCCTTGATGTACCCAGGTCTACAAGTGCATATATCTGGCCCAGTACATTCTCCATTTAAACATGGTTTGGAGCAATGAGGAGAGCAGACTTTTCCAGCTTTATCTAGAGTCCAACCAGGTTTACAAGCGCATGTATTAGGAGCAACGCAGTTACCATTAATACAACCGCCTGGACATTGTGCTTCACAGGAATGGCCCTAAGATAATCATGAATGTAATAAATAATAAATTTTGGCAAAAACAATTTGGATTTGGTTGGGAATTGACTGACATCTCTTCAAGTGAAAACGAAGAAAAACATTAAAAAATGTAATGATTTGGTTTTGACAGAAGCAATGATTAAAGTTTATAAAAAATTAATAAAGATTTTCCCTCGTATGTTGTTTAATCAAGAAAGGATAAAATCATAAATGTTATTTTTTCTAGGCGGTAAATGACATTTGTCACACCCCCTTAAATAGTTATTTATGTAACAAGTGTGTAAAGTAGTACGTTTTTGAGCCGAATGCGGAAATTAGTATGAGATAAATATACTATTTACACACGAGTTGCATACAATATTTTTTCTACAACCTAAATGTTAGTGCTATTTCGCATAATATTGAGTATGAGTGTATATGAATCTTCAAATGTTCTTAGTGTTAGTTGACAATTAATTAACAGAATGTGCATGTTGCCTAGCAACGTATTTACTTTTCACGCACTTTACACAGAAAAAAGAGAATTGAAATTTTGTCTAATTATAATTAGATATTATTTTATTAGGTAATAAGTCTAATAATATAGTATAATTTACAAATCTTAATTTACCATTTTAACTAATCCATGGCCGCGTGCCTGAGTGTCTGGTCGCGAACCTGGGGGAACCGGGTTCGATCCCGACAGACGCCAAATATTTCCAATTTTAAATGGCACAAAAGTGACCCCTGTAGTGCACTCTCCACACCAGCTCTGAGTGCCCGTTGTAGATACTGGCACACCCAGAAATGGGTAATATGCCGTGATGATATATTTATTTATTTATAACTAACCCGAAATAGATAATAAATATTTTGTAAAAAAATCGTTAATTTAAAAATGTAAATAGTTATTTTAATTACTTATTTTATTTAATTTTACTATATTTTGGCTTCATTATTATTGTCCTACAATTTTCGGTGATTTATCTAATAAATTAGATAAGTAAATAGAAAATTTAAATATATATTTAGTTAATTTCTTTATTTATGTTCAGTTCAATACTAAATGTAGTCATCTAATCTAATTTTGTATTTAATTTTACTATAATTTGTTATTACAAATTTAGAAAATTTGACTAAATCAATCTATATGAAGAGGTTTTTGGATGAATGCTTCATTTATTTCAACATAGTCAAAATTAACAAATTTCACAACTGCGACGTTTCGGTTCTGTTTAGCAATAAATAAATTATTAAAACATTTTAAAAATATCACATTTTAATTATAAACGGTTTTGTAAAAAAACAGTGAGTTTATAATTAAAATGTAATATTTTTAAAATGTTTTAATAATTCATTTATTGCTTGAAAGTAGTTCTAAACAGAACCGAAACGTCGCAGTTGTGAAATTTGTAAATTTTGACTATGTTGAAATAAATGAAGCATTTCTCCAAAAACCTCTTCGTATAGAACTTTTTTTTAATTGCTTCCAAAAACTGAATCAAA
The DNA here is from genome assembly GCA_943142095.1 of Ophonus ardosiacus. Classification (NCBI taxonomy): domain Eukaryota; kingdom Metazoa; phylum Arthropoda; class Insecta; order Coleoptera; family Carabidae; genus Ophonus; species Ophonus ardosiacus. The sequence continues at coordinate 8,162,390 of OW964824.1, forward strand.
TTAACTAAATCAACTTAGATAATTTAATGAAAACATATTAGTAGGCTGAAAATTACAGATTTTTTAGTTAATTTAACTACAATTTAGATGTTTTTTTTTCAGTGTACACATTGTAATGAGCGCATAAAGTATGTAGGAAAAATATTTTTTTAAATATCTACTTCATTTTAGGTATTATGGAAAACTTACTCTTACAACGAATCCAGTTATACAAGCGCATTTATTGGGAGCGATACATTCACCATTTGGGCCGCAACCCCCGTCGCAATTGTATTCGCATCGTCCTATAATAAAATGAATACATTTTTATTAGTAAAAGTGTTCTATAACTCTACAAGTAATATTTAAAGATGTTTTGTGAACAGAAGTAAATTTAAAACATATTAAACATCCTCACCTGAGCTATTCGACCTGGTAAACCCAGCATGACAGCTACAAACTCCTGGTGCAGTACAATTCCCATTTCCGCACCCTCCTTGGCACACAGGCACACAGAACTTCCCAGTGGGGTCGAGAGTGTGCCCTGCGTTGCAGGAGCAAACCCCATTTATGGCACAGACTCCATTATGACAGCTTTTGGGGCAAGTAGGGATACAGTTCCCAGCTAGGTCCAGCACATGGTTCGCGTGGCAAACGCATTTGTTTGGGGCGGTACAGTTGCCGTTTACGCAACCGTTTTCGCAGACTGGGCCACAGCGGATATGAGTATGGGGGATGATGGTATAGCCGCTGCAGCAAATTTGGATTTTGCTGTAGCCTGGACGAGACTAGGAAGAAGAATAAATTATTAATAACATCTTCGTTAATAATTTTGCATGAATAGGGTCCTATACCATACTCATATTTTAACTATCTTAAATAAGAAGACGAAAATATATATAAATTAATGAGTATTAGTGAAAAAATTTTCTTTAAATATTGACTAGGTCACAAACTATAAGCGATTGAAGCTGATTACTAATTGGGTATGACGCGTTAGGTACTAAGAATTTGATTGGTCGCCTGATTTTAAAAAGGAGATTCGCGCGTCTGCAGCGTTCACCTTCAAAGGTTTATGAAATGTCATGTTGTTCTATAACCTAACAAAACATTTAACAATTTTGTGTTTGATGAATTTGTTTGATTATAACATCTAGTAATATTAACAATAATAATATATTTATAATTAAATCAATTTGTAATATTAATTAAATTAATATGGAAACTTCAAAACAGCAAACACTAGCGCCATCCGTCGTCATACTTTGTGTAATAATATTGTCAAACTGTTTCAATGTTCTATAATTTATTAGGAAAAAAATGCTTATTATTAACGTTATTTATACTTAATAATAATTTCTTCATGAGTATAACGTATAAGTTTTTATATACAAACATTTCAGCTATGCAAACATGAAAAAAATTGTTCCCTCTATAACTAACAGTTTGTCCCATTGTTTATCGATCACTTGTTAGTACCTGCTACGTCACGCACAAGTTCTTAAACTTTAAAAATTCATATCTCGCTTATTACGTAAAATTTTTAAGTCGCGTTTGCACTAAAATTCTTATTTTATCCTGTTCTTACAGAAAAAATAAAATAAAAGAAAAATGGTATAGGACCCCATTAATGGTTAATAATGTTCTTCAGAATAGGGCTGTTGAAAGAATTTTTATATACCTTCCTAGTTCTATATTTTTGAAAGTATTATTCTTTAGTCTCAAATTTGAAAATATCACGAAATATCCATTATATATTTTATAATTAATTATTGAAATTTATTTCTTATTTCTGGTACCTTGTTGAAGAGATTCAAAATGAAGAACTTTATTCGCCTACACAAGGTGGTGTCGAGAAAAGGGAACAATTCATATTCACAATTCTCCTTTTTATTTATTTGGACGTTTCGGAGGTCCAATGACCTCCATTTTCAGCAATATACATTTTTACCTTCCGTCACCTTTAGGTAAGGAAGGTATCGTCTTTGGTCAAAAAATTCGGTGGTGAGTTTTTAATGAATAAGTACGTTTTAGGGTCCCTACAATACGAATTTACTATTTTTAAGATGATGTCTGTCTGTATGTATGTATGTATGTGTATGTGTGTGTGTGTGTGTGTGTGTGTGTGTGTGTGTGTGTGTGTGTGTGTGTGTGTGTATGTGTGTCCGTGTGTGACAAATTTTTCTCCGACGATAACTTCAATACTACAATTCTAAAAATTATAATTCTTTCGTATTCCTCTTCTGTACATCCCTATGAAGAGTAGATTAGATTTTGGTTATAAATGATCCAGCGGAAGTACCCTTATTTGAAGTTTTTAACAGTTTTTCTTAAAAAAACGAAGTTAAATATTATTTTTTGACATTTTGTTATTATATTTATTAAAGAAAATACTCTTCTCTATATGGTTTGATTATACATTTTCCTTCATATTCAGTAGATGTAAAGTTAAAGTATTATAAAGAAATTAATTTTCAAAAATTAGTCAGCTTTGCTATTTATCATGGAAACAGCTGCTCATTCAAAAAATTCTAATTGACAGAGGTCTATTGCAAGTGCAAAACCAAATATGGAAAGTATGGGATCAAAAATTAATATGTCATAGTGTTCTTCGTAAGTAACATGCAGTGAAAGGCTAAAGAGAATATGGAAGGACTGTATCGCAGAAGAGAAGAGGAAACAGCGACCCCTAATAAAATAGGGGAAAACTGAAGCAGAAAGAAATATGTCAAGTGCATTTTACATAGGATTTATAGAACCTTTTCAAATGAACTTTTGGTATGTAATTTGTAAAAAATAGTATGTGTTCGTGTTCGATTTTACATGATATTATACAGAAACTGTTCCACGGTCCTTTTGGTATGGGATTTGTACAAAATACATCTTATTGACGGAAGGTCTTGTGCTGGCCACAACAGATTTTTTGGCTTTGGTATTGAAATTTATGTAATATTTTGAAACAGAATGTGACGTCAAAGTTCATACAGCTTATAAATCTGATAAACTATAGGTTACGTTTATTTAGGGCTAATCTTGCAATCTCTGGTTAAAATTTAACTGTCAGTTAAATAAACAAATCCGAAACGAACTGTCAAATGATAAATTTATAATTGCTATCTATCCGATATAATATTGTTTATTTTCATCTCTAGTTAAACTGCCGCTTAAGTTAATTGTCGGTTGTTTTTCTTTTAACTGACAGTTTTAAATTAACAGGCTGTTTAACCGGAGATGAAAATACGGGGACCGAACCTGGGCCGTTAAAACCAGATCCAAACATATAAAATATTCAGCCTCATGGTTCCATTATTTGATTATCATAATGCATAATCATTTTATCTCTATGAAATTTGGATGAACTATATTAGGAAATCGCTTAAAATAAATATTTTCTTTTGTTTATATAATTATGAGTCAACTACGTTTTGTTTGCCCCACAGTTTTTATGTTGAGAAACGTGTTTTCCTTTTGGTACAAAGACATGAGTGTACCTTATTATTAAATCATGCAAATTAATTTTTTTGTAAATGGATATAACATTTGGTAGGCGATTACAAGAAATTTAATGTGAAAGTAAGAGTAATAATAAAGTATAAATCTTAATTTCTAAAGGTATCCAATTTCAAAGAATTTAAATTTGTAATAAATATATGAATATTTTAATTAAACTGTCTTCAACATATATTTCACCAGATTGATAAATCTAGTAAATGTAGTCAATGTTATCACAAAGTAAAAAATTTGATAGAGTGTAACGTCTTATTTATAATAAATGTGTGTATAATATGATTATAATTAGTATAATTAAATTGGAAAAACGAAACTGGAAGTGATTATTCCAAAAATGATTGATGACTATATCATTTATATTACACAATAATTATTAAGTTATAAATTCATAAAACTGATACAGGAACTAAATGAAAATTATATTTTAATATACACATCAAAATCCTATTGATCAAATGGATGAAATCTCTCTGGAACGGAGTTAGTTTCAATAATATAATACTAGATAATTAAAATTACAATACCTTTACATTGATTTGTATTTTCCTTTGAGTATTCAGCAGTTTAATTAGCGATTATGTATTTTGTATTAATTTAACTGGCAAAATAGGAAAACATATAAATCCAAACATGTGCTAACAAAGATAAAGTCACTCCTTTCATAATTGTAATTTCGCAAAGTCAAGTTTAAAAAATTTAAGAATATGCTAATGAATATTCAATGAGCATTATGACGTAACATTCTAAGAAGAAACAACTTAACTGTGGTCAAGGAAACATCTTATTTCTATAATTATGCTAATTGATATACCAGGTATTTAAAATACTTACTCCATTGCCTTTTGGAACTATGCCTTGCTTTTGGGTGTCACTCAGTAAATCGAGAGTTCTGAAAATATACATACATTTAGTATTAGAAAATGTTGATTGTTATATGAAAATTATTGTATAATTTATATTACTTTATTTTGGTATATTTAGTTATTATTTTATGGGGTCCCGTGGCCGCGTGCCTGAGTGTCTGGTCGCGAACCTGTGGGAACCGGGTTCGATCCCGACAGACGCCAAATATTTCCAATTTTAAATGGCACAAAAGTGACCCCTGTGGTGCACTCTCCACACCAGCTATGAGTGCCCGTGAGGTGACGCCTGGTAAGCGCCCACACGGTAAAATATATCGTCATCATTACCGAAGTCTACATATGTTGTAGATACTGGCACACCCAAAAATGGGTAATATGCCGTGATGATATATTTATTTTATTTTATTTTAGATTATGGCTTATTGTCCATTTCTGGATATCCAAATATACCGAGTAAATAATTGAAAACCGAACAATTTCAACTGACAACAATGGTTGTGGTATCAATGGAAAGATATTTTTTTTGCATCAAATGTCACCAAATGCATGTAAAGTAATGTCATATTTTAGTTCCATAATTCAATTTCTTATTATTACTAATACCGACAGGCATACCATTTGAAGAATGACATTTTATGTCAGAATTTATTAGCTATGATTTTTAATTTTTTTTTTATTTTTACCAACCGCTACCCTTGGTAAAGGAGGTATAGGGATCGTGCTAAAAATCGCATATCGAGATTTTAGTAAATGACCACGTTTTAAGTTTTAAGGTCCCTGGAGTTCAATTATAACATTTTCACGATGATGTCTTGTGTATGTGTGTGTGTATGTGTATGGATTTTGTCTACGCTCTAACTCGTTATCAATTAGAAAATACTGAAACCTTGTATGACTCAATTTTAATATAAAAAGAAACCATTAGATTTTGGTGTAAATCGGAAATGGCACTTTACTTGAAGCTCATAATGGTTTTTCTTCAAAAAATACCATTAAATGCCATTTTTTCGCATTTTATGTCATTATGAATATTAAAGGTTATTGAATTTTCTACAGGTATACATTAATACTTTTTCTATGTAATTTACAGATAAATTTAAAAAATAATCTTTTTTATAAATACCGAAGCCTAAGATAAACACAATTCCTTTGTTACATAGTCCATATTTCAAATGTATGTAACTGACAGGTAAATGTCACTGTCAAAAAATTAATCACTACAAATTAATAATGGTGACATTTTAAAAAGAAAATAGTAAATAAAGCAATAGTTATATGCAGCATTAGTAAATACGTAGGTAGTATTTAAATTAATTATAATTAAATAGCGGTAGGTTTTTACAATGGAACATAATATAGTTTGCAGCATTAGCCACATCAGATTTTTTTAACAGAAATTGCTTGACAAAAAATTTAATTAATAAAATTTGTACATATAGTTCGTTGTACTTATATTCCCTTCTTACAAAATAAAATGACACTTTAACAAAAGGACAATCTTACAATTTCTGGTTAAAAGTTTAACTGCCAGTTAAATAAACAAAATCGAAACGAAATGAACCGTCAAATGACAAAGTAATAATTGTTGTCAATAATCCGATTTAAAATTGTTTATTTAACTGGCATTTTAAATTTTAACCGGAGATTGTAAGATTGGGTCTTAATATAGTAATTCTTTCATAAATAGTCATAAATACCAACATATATACATATATGAAATATTAATCTGAATAATAACGAAGTTCTACCAATGAACGCGTTCGAATATCAAAAATAAATATCCAATTTTTTATTTTTTCCGTAACATTTTTATCTGATAAAATCTTATGATACGTACGGTACTTCTAAAATACAGATCCCAGTCTCCTTGGGCAGAGTCAGATTAGATGAAGGATGGTGTCCTTTTATATGGACTTGGGACTTCACACAAAGCCCCAAGGACACAAAAATAAAAATTCCCAACGCTTTCGACACGGCCATAGCGACTTCCAAACTTCAACTGTTCATGTGAAACAATCGCATCTCGTAAATAAGGCGTGGGGGTACAGGAAACTACCAGATAAGTTGATGATCAATTGTCTTTTACAAGAAATGATTAATCGATTTTTGGCAATAGTTAAGAACATTTTGTTGGGGTATTGCAGATGGTTTTGGGTATTAAGAAAATTTAAAAGTAATTAGAGATGGGGCAAAATGGATTTATAATTGCAAAAATTTCCATTTGAAATACTTTTATCGTACATCCGTCCGCTATTTTTTTTTTATCTTTGGGAACACATTTTGATGCGTAGGTTTTATCATTTTTGTTCTAATCAAATTGACAAACCTTGCAAAATAATGTTGAAACAAAAAATTTCTATTGTTGAAATATTTATTTTACAAATGGTAAATATTACAATGCATGGTTGATTCTTATACAGAAATCATAATATAAAACTTATTTAATGAACGTTATTTGGTAAAATATAATTAAATATAATTAATATTAGTGATATGGTTGTATTCAAGGTACTCAATATTTAAAAGACAAATTAGTTTAATAATACAAGTAGTTACAAATACAGGTTACTTACTAAGATATAGGTACTTCCAGAATTGAATTGAAATATATTGTATACACAGAAAAAAATATCTAAATTGTAGTTAAATTAACTAAATAAATTCCTTAAATTTCAGCCTACTAATGAGTTTCATTAAAATATCTAAGTTGATTTAGTTAAATTTTCTAAATTTGTAATAACAAATTATAGTAAAATTAAATACAAAATTAAATGAAATGACTACATTTATATCGGAATAAGTATTGCACTAAATATAAATAAAGAAATTAACTAAATATGTATTTAAATTTTCTATTTAATGGGCTACTTGCGTACCTTTTTTTATTTCATATTTTTGAAGAGCAGGTAAAAACTTGCTACCCCTATTTTTTCTTTTGACAAAATTTTTATTAATTAGCCAGAAAATAAATAATGAAATTTGATTATTTGAATTACCGCCATGTATGAGGTAGAATTACGCCGCACCAATGAGTGATCGTAAAGCCATAGCGTTTGTTTGTACGGGTAATGTAGATTTCCTGTTTGACGTTTCAACAATAGTTTGAAGGTTAGTATTTTAGTTTGTTTTTGTCGTATCGATATTTTAAATTACATGTAACTACCTATGTGTTTATTTGTGAAGTAATTAATAAATTTAAGAGCACAGAGAGAGCAAAATGTCAAATTCAAATTAAAATTTTCTCGCATGCAATGCCATCTATAAGTTACATTCTTAAACATGGTTCCTTCCTCAGTTCAATATAATGACGTCACAGAAAATTTTCTTTCTTGATTTACTAAAAAACAAATAACTTTTTTTAAATAAAATTTATATTTTTATATATGATTTCAACATAAAATTACGTATATAGTGATAGAAATAGGATTTTCAGTACCATGCAAGTAGCCCATTTTCCTAATTCATTAGATAAATTACCGAAAATTGTAGGACAAAAATAATGGACCCAAAATATAGTAAAATTAAATAAAATAGGTAATTAAAGTAACCATTTGCTTATTTAAATGAACGATTTTTTACAAAATATTTAAAATCTATTTCGGATTAGTTAAAATACTAAAGTAAAATTTGTAAATTATACTAAATTATTAGGCATATTGCCTAATAAAATATCTAAATATAATTAGACAAAATTTTATTTCTTTTTTGTCTGTGTATACAATATTATAATGTAAATTAAAACTTTGAACTTGGTTAAGCAAATTCGATGAATTTAGATTATTTTTTTATAATGTAAATTTGTTATTCTTTGAAGGACAGAATAATTATTTATCTTTCCATCTAGGGTAATTTACGTATGTGTATTTATCCAGCGTGATTCATTTTATTTAATCTGTTAGGTATTTCAAACAGTGTTTATTATCAATATTATTTCTATGCTTAAATATCTTTGTAATTATAATAATAAATATTTATTGTACAAGTAAGTAAAAACAAGTTCTACTCAAATATTTAAAATTCTAAATATTATGTTGAAAGTATAAAAAAAAAATAAAAATAAAATAGCGACGAAAAATATAGAAATATTTATATTTATTTGCGACATAAAAGTGTAGTCTTACACAAAATTTCTTTGGCAAATCAGGTTAACTTAGTTTTAACAAAATAACAATAGATAATAGATATTTACGCACCAAGTGAGCTAAGGTAATGTTTATTCATGAGAAGAAAGTTTAGCTTCTTCGAGTGAATAAACATTCATAGCTCACGTGGTTTGTACAATATTTTATTCAATTTTGACGAAATACTAATAAAATCCATTATATCGCACCCCGGCGAGAAGAGTGACACAAGTCCAAAAAATTTTTTTGCGTAAAACTTAAATTAAAGAAGACAATTCTCGAATGTAAAGTTACTTACATTAGCTCGAAACGAAACGACATTAGCTCCATCTCTCGAAACATATAATCTTGTTTTATGTCACTATTCCAGATTATCAGAAGCATATTTTTGACAAATTTTATCTGATGAACTTAGAATTTTTAAATTTTGACTTGTGTCACTATTTTCGCCGGGGGTGCGATATTATTTAATTTTGACAAAATAAATAACTGATTTTAGTAGGCTGAGCATGACAATCGTCGCTGATAGACGTCAAGTCATGTATTTAAAATGATTTGATGTCTGGCATTTGTGCCGTGAAAAATAATGAAAATGGCTGATAATGTCTGATAAATGTTCTGGTGAGTGTTATTTTCGTACCTGATGTTATTTTAAATGCATTATTTGTTGCAGAGTGAGTTAAAATTTTGTGTGAGTGATTTAATAGTTATTTATGTATTAAGAGCGTAAGGAGGCTTTTATGGCCTGCGGCGGGATTTTGAGCCCGAGGCGTAAGCCGAGGGATAAAAACACGTCAAAGGCTATAAAAGCAAGTTACGCTCGTGGTACATACAAAATTTTATGCACGGACGAAAATTTTCAAATTATGAGTGTTAGAAAAGAATTTGTCCTCGTACTTCCAGTATCTAGTGTTGCTATGAAAGCGGAGAACAACAGTTTATTGTTTGTTTATTAGTTATGTGATTTGAGTTTTATTTTGTGTATCTCCGTGCTTTCCATATAAATATCACAAAATTAATTTTCATTTTTCATTAAAGAATATAAAAATTTTCGATTTGTAATAAAAACTTTTCATGTTGCCTGTTTAAATTGTTTATATTGTAGGTTATAATTTGGTTTGACGTTTCATTATAGCCCGGCGGGCTATAATGAGGACCGCGGGCTATAAAATGACGTTTATGTCAAAGAAATTCGTGTATAATTGTCAAATTATGATACGTCCGTGCATAACATTTTTTTAATTCACATTGAAAAAAGTGTTACTTATAGTTGTTGCTATGGAGTTAGTAATGACGGTTTAAAACGTCAAAATTGAATAAAAAAATATAACCAACACAGTCCTTTAAATACTTGAAATCTGACCTAGTTTATAGACCACACAGAGAAAATCTCAACTTTCAGAATGAATAATTAGATAACGTGCTCCTGATAAGAATGAATTATACATTTAGATAGTGGGATTTCTTCCCTTTTGCTTGGTTAAAACGCAAACCGAGCTCACAATAGCGAAATCTATACAGAAGCGACAGTCAGAGAGAGAAACGAAAATTAGAGAGAGAAAGAGTATACCAACAAATTTAAAGGGCTAATCGGATAAAATCGGATTGTTTCGGCATATCTTCGTATCTTACGATTTTTTGTTCTTTTCATGATCTCGACGTGAACATTTTCCGTTAGGGGTCAATAATAAAAGTATGTTGAGAAACACAAATTGATTTCTAATAAAAACAAATATGTTATTTTTTCAACAAACGATGGGAAAAATCGTTATCATAAGGAAAATCATTATATTTCACGTATTTTGGAAGAGCTGTTGTCTCAGCTTGTCACGCCCATGTATTTTAGGGTTACGGCTAATTCAAACAAACCAAACACGTCTTCTCACTTTTGACATATGTCATTTTGTGAACTGTTTGTGAATTTTAGAAGTGGTGTTAGTTTCTAATTAAATGGATAAAATGAAGAAAGTAGAATCAGGAGGACTTGTTCGTTCATATAAAGACTGTATAAATAGATTTAAAAAATGGAGAAAGGGAAATGTAAGTTTTTTTTTCGTTTTCGAAAGATCCAGAAATGTAAGTTGTGTAAAACGACTACCATATCATGTAAAATGTATATTCATTTAATAAATATAGGTGTAAAATGTGGCTCAATGCCTGTGGAAGAGAAGATTTGATGGAGAAGGATATTTGGGACATATTCATCGAGTCTGACGTTTGTTCCCCCACATCAAAGATATAGAAAATTCTGCATTGTAATAAATTTGTAAAATTGAGGTATTTGTTTAATAAAAATATAATTATGTGATTATTTTATCTGATCTCTTTTTAATTCGTTAATAAAATTAAAATTTTAGTACTTTTATGTTCTAATTTTTCTTTTACCATTTAAAATAATTTAAATTTCGCGCGTAAATTTGCCAACAAATTTAAAGTTCAAGGTCATAAACGTAAAATCGCAACAACAATGGTGCCGGCAAGGAGTGTCGCTTCTGTATAAATGTATTTTGTGACCAGTACTTTGAAATTATTAACATTTCACTCCATTTTATAATTTCTTCTTGAAGTCTTTGGATTTTAAACCCTGTAATAACTTCTACTTGTATCACGTGTTGTAGGGGCACTGCACATTGCCGCAACACGAGTGCCTACATCCATTCATTGCAGATACTGGCCTAGGGCGTCTCGAAGCAGGGATCTCGTCGTAAAGAGGCTCTTGTGTCGTCTGCAGACTTGAGTCTGGAAGTGACGCAGCTCGGTAGCTTCCAGACGAGGGTGGGAAGTCATATTGCGACTGAGTTTCTGGAAAGATAAATTTAATAAGATTGCAGGAATGATTGTTTGTTACCTTAATAAAAGAATAATGGAAAATGTAAGGTGGACGATATACAGGGTTAGTTAAAAGTATGGAGACGGCGATTTATTGTCGTTAATATTCATTTTACGAAATTATGTTCAATACAAAAGTTTTTTAAGAAATTTTGATCTACATTTGAGAATACTTGAATTTTTTTTTTCTTCAATTGTTTTTGAGTTACGCTTGTCCGCGTAATTTTTTTAAATGGGAACCTGTTAATTTTACTCTACCATTCAATAGAGTGTTTTTTTCTCTTTACAACAGTATGTTTGTTTTTTCTTTTTTCAATTTTTTTTAATTATATTTTTACAAGGAAAAACACCGGTTCAAGTATTTACGAATAGTAGGTACATCTAAGATAGACAAAATTATTTCCAATAAAGTTGTCGGTCACAATCTTATAATTAAAAACAAATTAATAACTAAGTAAATTACATCGCTCGAGTTTGTTTATCGCTTCGCTTTTGTCTACCTTAGATGTACCTACTATTCTTAAATACTTGAACCGGTGTTTTTCCTTGTAAAAATATTATTAAAATAAATTGACAAAAGAAAAAAACAAACATACTTTTGTAAAGAGAAAAAAACGCTCTATCGAATGGTAGAGTAAAATTAACAGGTTCCCATTTAAAAAAATTACGCGGACAAGCGTAACAAAAACAATTGAAGAAAAAAAAATTCAAGTATACTCAAATGTAGATCAAAATTTCTTAAAAAAACTTTTGTATTCCGGTTGTCCAATTGACACCAAAATCTAATCAGCTCTTCCCAAGAATGTCAGATTGAGGAAACTGCAGTTAAATATTAGTCTTATCAACTATATTTATATTAGCGTTAGAGGCTATTTACTATTTAAATACATTGATAGAAAAATACAAAAATAGAAGGAAAGTAAAACAAATAATTTACAAGAAGAATACAAAGAAATTTGGAGTTACCAGTTGCACGAATACATAAGTTAAAAATAGTTTAATAGTTAAAAGCGATAAATCATTATCATTATTAAACAAATTTTATTCATTATTTTAATAAAAGTCTTTTCAAAAGAATGGTATTGATTTTTATAAAGTGTGTCAAGAAGTTTGGTGGACTACTTGTATGTTCTCGGAAAAATGCCTGGTATATATTAATAGGTTTTATGTACTGAAATATCTTTAATACAGATAATTTGTATTCTCTCTAAGTTTGTACTAAGCTAATATTACCATAGTTCCAAGTTCCAAACTTTAAGCTGAATAAAGAATATAAAATAATAGGAGTAAAACTCTTTTTATATAATAATTACTTAGAGAGGGAAATAAATGTTGCCTTTTTATAGTCAGAATGCACAACGCGTTCACAATAGCGTCAGTTGTCAAATAAAAATAAAATTGATAGATATAAATGCTACTTAATTAATTATATTTTAGATTATATCTTTGTAATTTTTAATATTCAAGTAACGCACATTTCATTTATAATTTAAATCATGCATTTAAAAGCCGGTCGTCTCTCAAGCGCCATCTTACTGAAACGGACTATAGTTATTACTCATACTATTATAGCTGCCGTAAAATGAGTATGGATTGGAGATTTCTACACTGTTGCCAATTCAGTAGTCATGTTGAAAATGCTAAGTTATGAAGCAGCGACAACACCGCAAGACAAGGGACAGGGTGCGAAGAAGGATTTTTACCTCCCGCTACCCTTGGTAAGGGAGGTATAGGGATCGTGCTAAAAATCACATATCGAGATTTTAGTAAATGACCACGTTTTAAGGTCCCTAGAATCCAATTTTAACATTTTCACGATGATGTCTGTATGTGTGTATGTGTGTGTGTGTGTATGTGTACGAATTTTGTTTGCACTCTAACTCAAATACTATCATTCAGAAAATTCTGAAACCTTGTATTTCTGCCCTATTCTATTAGGAATAGATGCCATAATGGTTTTTCTTCAAAAAATACCATTAAATGCCATTTTTTCGCATTTAATGTCATTGTAAAATTACAGATTATTGAATTTTGTACAGGCATACATTAATACTTTTTCTATATATTTTACAGATAAATTTAAAAATCATTTTTCTTTTTTTAATCCCGAAGCCTAAGATAAACAAAATTCTTTTGTTACACAGTTTATTTTTCAAATGAATGTAACTGACAGGTAAACGTCATTGTCAAAAAACTTCACTTCAAATTAATAATAGTGACATATTAAATAATAAAGAAAATCGTAAATAAAGCAATAGTTATATGCAATGGAATATAATATAGTTTGAAGCATTACTAAATACGTAGGTATGTATTTAAGTTAATAAAAATTAAATAGCGGGAGGTTTTGTGTTGGCCACATCAGATTTTTTTTTTGACGGCGACTGTAGAAGTATTTTTCGTTACTTATACAACCTTTGTATAACGAAAGTATGAATGGTTGTATCAAAATAGAAAATAAGTTTTTTACCTGAACAGTTGCTGTATTGAACTTTAGCAAGTTGACAATCTTGTATTGTGAAAACTGGGTTTTGAAATATTGGTGGATCTGAAAAATAAATAAACCATTTTTTATAAACACCCAGAAAAAAGGATATTCCATAGAGTGTACAAAAAAGTCGAGGTATTTGATGTAAAATAAATAATAAGGTATGAATATAGTGGTGTACAAAATTTTAAACAGCATGCATTCTTTGTTTTCATTTTAATATTTTACCAAAATTTTATATAGAACGTGTTGAACTAGAAAATTAATAGAGAGATTCCTGAAACTCTGCGTGCTGAATGAAGCACACCTTGACATTAATTTATATATCAATTAATTCCTGATGAAATTGATAAAGTATAGAACGATAATAAATTGTAAAAAGATTTTTTTGACCCCGACGTGATTTGAACACGCAACCTTCTGATCTGGAGTCAGACGCGCTACCGTTGCGCCACGGAGTCGTATATGTCGTCGTGTATATTACACACATTACATTTAGGAGTCTAAAAATATGATGTAGCCTACACATTATTTTTGACATTTGCAATTATTTATTTTTAACTATTTGTATTCATTCAAATTGATTTATATTTAACATAACAATGACATTTATTAGTCAGTTGAATATATTTTAATATAGGGATAAAAAAATTCCTGAATATCCAGTCAAAATTTTATTTATTTCGGCCTCGACTGGTTTTGACACCACTTATGCCTTCATTAGGACAAAAATTACTAAACAGTAATTTTGTAGGGTGCATTACTTTCATATTTTTCAAAATATTTTCTACAAATTTTGTATCGACAGACATCAATCTTTTTATTTATTTATTTATTTATTATTATTATTTATTCTTTAGCTTTCTGACGTCCATTGTGATGTGTTTTTATTACATTTATTACATTTATACTCAATGAATTGTACAAGTTATTATACCACGTTTTTGTAATTAATAAAAAATAAATAAAGTTTTGACTGTATATCCAGGATTTTTTTCAACCTGGAATGGTAAGTATACCATTCCAGTGAAGAAGATCCTTCCCAGATATTTTAATATGTCAAATAAGTATCCAAGGTGTGGTGTTTATCATAGGCTCCACGATTTTTACAACAGATTATTTTTGTAAAATTTTATTTTACATAACGTGTACAACATGGGAAATTCAAGAACTATAAGAGATACGAAGTTTGAAATAATACTGGATTTTGATTTACACTTATTTAAAGCACTTTTTTTAAGCCTTTTCGATTGGCAATGCACAATTTTTTTTTATCGCTATTGGATTTCGAATTATGGATGCCGTAGTGGAAAGTTAAACCGTTAAACCATTGAACACGGATTTTTTTTAGCTCTTTAAAGATGTATAATTTATCTGTGTTCTTTTGTTTTAAACAGCAAAAAATGCAATAATGGGGTACATGATTATAATGGAATGGGCTATTTGCGTGGTACTGAAAATCCGATTTCTATCACTATAAATGTAATGTTATGTTGAAAACATATATAAAAATATAAATTTTATTTTACATAATTATTTGTTTTTTAGTAAATTAAGAAAGAAAATTTTCTGTGACGTCATTATATTTAACTGGAGAACCATGTTTAAAAATGTAACGTATAGATGGCATGCGAGAAAGTTTTAATTTGAATTTGACATTAGTTCATTTTTCTCTCTCTCTGGTCTCTCAAATATATTAATTACTTCACAAATAAACACATAGGTAGTTACATGTAATTTAAAATATCGATACCAAAAAGAAAATTAAAATTCTAACCTCCAAACTATTGTTGAAACGTCAAACAGGAGATCTACATTACCTGTACAAATCTTGTACAAACAAACGCAATGGTTTTACGACCATTCATTGGTGCGGCGTAATTCTACGTCATACATGGCGGGAAATCAAATAATCAAATTTCATTATTTTTTTTCTGGCTAATTAACAAAAATTTTGTCAAAAGAAAAAATATGGGTCGCAAGTTTTTACCTGCTATTCAAAAATATTAAATAAAAAGAAAGGTACGCAAGTAACCCATTTCAGTATATGGGTCATTAAATATTTAAATTAACCACTATAATAATTTCTCATAATAATAATAAAAAATAAACATTGTTTCCTAATAATAAAATCCAAAAAGGATAAGAATCAGTTTAGGCAGTTCTTAAATTTAGGAAATTCCTAGCTAGGCAACTGTTTAGGAATCGGTGGTGAAATCGGTCGTTTGTTTGTCGCTTTGGTATACTATGACGTCACGATACCCCTTCTGTAAAACTTTAATAATTTTTTTCTTCCAAACTAGAAACAATTAATCGATTTAAAAAATAGGGGTATTTTATTTTTTTGTCTGTCCAGTATCATTTATGTAATAATCAAAATTTAGTCGCATACCTCATTATTAAATTATTAAATTGAAACACTGACAAATTTGTTTAAAAAACTGACTTCGTATCTCTCATAGTTGAGATTCCCATGTTAGACACGTTATCTTGTGGACACCTGTAGGGAGAGTTGGTTATATTGATTAGGTACGTACCCGGTAAAGGAGCATGGAACACACTTCTCTGTATAATAGGCTCCGTAGACAATCTGTTCTTATTATCAATTGTCGACATATTATTAAGCACCTTTTTGATGGCTAAGTCTCTTTGCTTTTTGTATCTTGCTATCATTAAAGACATGAACGCCACTAATATTAATATGACAAGTATTCCTATTCCAATACTAATAATAAACACTAACAATGTATCTTTAACACTGGAATCACTATTTTCTATAACTATTTGATCCATCTGCCAATGTTCAGGTGTCTTATCCGAAAATAGGTGAGTTTTTCCAGTAGAATTGGAGTTTTTTTTTGACGCAATCGACGTATTATCATTCGAACCATCCGAAGGATGATTCTCTTTTTCCGGATGTGTAGAAGTTTCTAGTACGTTGGTGTTGGTCGAAGAAACAGTTGTTGTGTGTTTTTCAGTTGTACGAACTGTGAGGTTTGTTTCACTGATGATATCAACTTCTTTTGTTTCATTTTTCACGGTTGCTGGATTCTGATTGTTGGTTTTGTTGCAGTTTTCGACACTGCAGTTTTTCGAGGCGAGAGAAATTATAGTCTCGCATCTGGGGAAAGATAAATTAATTATTATATTAAATTATTATGCTTGTAAGATGAATTTATCAAGTTTACTTCTATTTCTTTTTAAAATGACAGTTCCTCTTGTAATTTTTTCCAAGGAATTACAGTATCATTTTTATTATTTAAAGGTATTCAGCAAAAAATGTTTTGCACAAATCAAGCGAATTCATATTCATATTTAACTACAGTCGAATATAATAATATATTTTAAAAATATAATCAAACTGTTAACATTATTTGTCACTTGACAAAGTCATAGGCTGTAACTGGTGTTGCACTTTTATCACCCTAATATCTAAATTCTAAATTTATATGTCCTAAATAAAGTTATTATTTAGAATTTTAGGAATTAGATTTTAAGGTTTTACAGGAGCACACCATGCCTTGACGGTGACGCGCACTAATTAAACAAATCATGTTCATTGCTATAATTTGAGCAAATCGTCAAATTTACCGTCAAGGAATAGCTTTATAGCTTCTATTTTGTGAAAAATAATATTAACATTTAATCTGAAGGATCAAATTAAATCGAATTGTGTAATTCATTTTTGTTGTTATAAAGTGTTGCCATACAAACCAATAGATGTCATTAATGTGCCATTCGGAGTTGTATTTATGTGAAGAAGACCTAAATCATAAGTACTAAATTCCAAAATTAGACATCGGGCACAGCGATATACCTGCCATTTAACAGATTTAATGATTTCGTCTGATCTTCATTGCTATGAGAATATAATTCATTATATTCGTTACTAAGGGATTTTTACAACATTGATAGTTAATTTTAATAAAAATTCATTATATTCTCTCATTAAATATAAGCTCGTGATATGATTAATAATCGAAGAAATTGCTCGTGAAACCGAAGCAGTATAAAACTGCAAGTCGGTTCCACTCGAAATTATCATCGATGATAATCATATCACTTGTTTTGTTATACCGTATTTTTTAACGTGAAACATTGCGTTTGTCATATCCATGGTTACGACTTGACGTTTGATTCACAGTAATGTATTTACCTGTCCCATTTAAAATGAAACATAGGGAACGAATTTAACATTTGACAAGACGTTAATTTTGTGTAAATAATTAGATGTAGAAAAAATATTGTGTGCACCTTGTGCCCGAAATATGTTTAGTGCTCTCGAGTAGTTTTCTGACTGGGCTAAATTTCTTACAATATTTAAATATAATACTTGTGTCAAATTCGTTCCCTATGTTTCATTTTAAATGGGACAGGCAAATACATTGTTGTCAATCAAATGTCTAGTCGTAACCATGGATATGAGAAACCCAATGTTTCACGTTAAAAAATACTCACGGTATTTATTCTCCATTTTGAAATAAAAAAAAATATGAATTTAGTTTTGATCCCAATGATTTAAAATCCGGTCCTGGTGTAAAATATACCACAAATAAATTTCTATATATTTCATCTGTCATAATTTATAAATTATGGGTGTAACAGTACATTAAAATTGTTACATTTTACCAAGTAAATATAAATAAAAATGTTGAAATTAATTTATCGTTTTGTATTTAGAAACCAGGATGACTCAGTTCTTTTCACTTTAGCAAAAATTTCATTCCAATAACTATATAAAAATCCTGGAGAAAGTGCAACAATGTATGTATGTTGCTATAATTCCAATAAACAACTCACTTCTGACCGGTTGTCCCTGGCTCACAAACGCAACTTCCTGTTTCCGGTATGCAGGGCTCTCTGTTTGCGCAGGAACACTGCAGGGCACAATCTTGCCCCCAAAAGCCTGCTTCACACGCTGGAAATAATATCAGAGAATTAATTTGTTGCATATTGCACATGTATAGTTTGTTGTGTGCTTTAATATTAATATTAGAAGGATAATTTGTACTTGTCAGTTTCTACAATTTTCTTTAATGGAATAGTAAATGCACATATACTCATAATTTGGGAGACATTAGATACACTGTAATGGAAGCATTTTAATTCATAAGAAACATTTGAATATTTTTTAAAGAATGGGGTATGTGACTAAATTTTGATTTTTACATATATGTTACTAGACCAAAAAATAAAATACCCGTATTCTTTTAAATTGATTAATTATTCGTAGTTTACGAGAAAATAATTATTAAAACTTTGGAGAAGGGATCTGTGACGTCAGTAGGGAAGAATGATAGAAGAAGGCAGTTAGACTGAGATAGATATATTGTGGTATGCGAAAGTGACAGCAGCTGTCACGTTCGCCATTTCATAACCTATCACAACATATCTATCTCAGTCTAACTGTCTTCTTCTACCATTCTACCCTACTGACGTCACAGTTCTCTTCTCCAAAACATTAAATTGCTAATAACAATATTATTACAAACTAATGTTTAGTTTTTATTATTATAATGAGAAGCTATAGAGGTTTGTTTTCATATATTATGACATATATTGAAATTCGATTATGGTCACATACCCCATTGTAATTTTCTATCATTAATATTTAAACGTATATTATTTTTTAAGTCTTTTAATACGGCTGTTGTAAGAAATTTTATTTGACTTAAAAAAACTAAATTTTAAAAGATATTGTTCTTTAAGGCGCCTCAAATTTGAAAATAACACTAAAAATCTATTAAATACTTTACAATTAAATATTGAAAAATGTGTAATACATATAGTTAATATGTGACAAACTATTACCTACTTTTATTTACATAAATACATAATGTAAACTGTTTTTCTTTGGCTACGAACGACGTGATGTATCAACAACGTCACAGAAGTAGGGGGTTGATTTGCTTGACTATTTCTGGCGTCAATCTTTTTATTTAATAATTTATGGAAATAACAATAAATTATTTTTACCTTCCGTCACCTTTAGGTAAGGAAGGTACTGTCTTTGGTCAAAAAATTTGATTATCAATATGAAAGATATCATTCTTTATACGGTTTGATTATGCATTTTCCTTCATATTAATAATATAATAAAATGGGAAAAGCTGAAGAAGGAGGAAGTGTCAAGTGCAAATTACATAATGTACGTTCGTGTTGATCTTTTCAAAGGAACTGTCAGTATGAAATTTGTAAAAAATAGTGTGTTCATGTTACAATTTAAATGATATATAGAATCTTTTCCAATTAACTTTTGGTATGGGATTTGTACAAAATACATCGAATTAACGGAAGGTCTTGGCTAGCCACAACAGTTTTTTTTTATTACTATGAAAAATATTGTATTAACTTTCATTTAAAATACTATTTAAAATAATGTGAAACGGGCTCATTGAAGTTAACAACAACTAATACTACCAAAACATAATTATTATTACATTAGCTAAACTTCAGAAGTTAGTGAGCTAGTTAGGTAAGCTAATCGTAGTTTAGTAGCTTTATTCGTTGTCAGATTTTGGTGAAATATATGTCAGCCGAAGAATAATAAGCACTTGACGTTTTAAGAGCTTTTGTGTTAAAGAAGGATACAACACAGGAAAATTTGGAGATAATTGAACTTGAACTGTCGGGAAACTGCTTTAATTTATCTTTGTCACATATTTTCAGGGACGGCTTAAGTATTTTTTCCCACTCCCGATAGCGTAAGTAGGCTATTAGGACATTGTTTATAGGGACTATTTATTTGAAATTTAGTTTTATAAAAATCTGTTGTGGCCAGCACAAGACCTCTCGCCATTTCCATATTAGACTATATAAGTATTGTACTGCACTTCAATTTCGAACCGTCGTTTTATACCAAAAAATTACAGAACTTTACTCAAATTTTGTTTTTTATTGTATTTAACATGTCTTCTGCACACATATAATTCTAATTATATCTATTTTTCATTGTATGAGGAAGTTTCTAAATGTCAGAGATTCTTCCAATTCATTAACCAGATTGGCGGTATTTCTGATGGATATATGCATTTAACCACAATTTTACCTATAATTTCAAATATTTAATTAATAAAACAATAAGAAAAGTTAAATATATTTCCCAGAAAAAGCTATCAGAATGTCACTAAAACTGTTGATATTTGACAATGACATGTGTCATGTTATAAACATTGGAATTTATCAATTGGTTTCCTTAGTGCCTTGGCCTCTGCGATTAGTTTACTCTATAAATTATAGTGTCTTTATCTCTAAATCTATACAAGATATAATAAAAATTTTAAGTGTATTAGATGGAGAATTTTATGTTCTTCAATATTTAATAAAAAAATCACCCAAAAAATTATATTTTGAAGAATTTTTTTAAGAAACTGCTACTTACGGTTGTTACATTGTTACCAAAACCTTTTCAGCTCTTCCCAGGAATGTCAGATTGAGGAAACTGCAGTTAAATATTTTTTAAGTCTTATAGTTTTTGAGGAATCGTCCCTCCAACATCCATACATACACACACACACACATACATACACACATCCACACACACACACACACACACATCATTTTAAAAATGTTATAATCGGATTCTAGGGACCTGAAATCGTGCTTATTCAATAAAATCTGGGTATGCGAATTTTAGCATGAATCCAATACCTGTCTTAGCGAGAGGTAAAAATCATTATATTTTTATCCAAAATAAATATATTGATAATATTCCATATCTGTTAATCAATATCAATTAACAAAGGACTTGAATCACTTTATTTCCCTAGGGAGTACTTTGTTTCCCTCGATAAATAATGAAGCACATTAAGTTATGATTTTGATAAAAATAAAGTTAACATTATTCACTGGTTGTATATAAATATGTTTATTTGTTACTCATTGTAAACTTCACTTATTGATACCGCCTATTACTTTTGAAAATTAATCAATGTTAGTTACAAACCTTTAAAATTGACAGCTAACTTGTAAAATTTTTACATGTTATTAACTAATCGGCTCGCCAGTCATTTTCTCTTTTCAGCACTAAAAACAGTTTTATCATGTAATGTATAGTACTATTGATCAGTTTCGGATTTAATTACCAGTTCTTGCTTTATTCGGGTGCCAAATACGTCCTCGACTGATAAATCCGATAAATATAAGTAACCATTTGAAAACGATTCCATAACATTTATTTCTTATTAATCATAATATGTAACCACCAAAAAAATCCAGTTTAATCTCTTACCCTGCGAAATTAAATGCTAGACTGATATTTAAAAAAGAGAAAATTTGATTTGTGTGTCTGAGTCACAAGATGGTTGAATTATTGGCCGGTTTGCATAGCTGCAACAGTAAAGATTCTCATTAGGTGTCCTTAATCTCGTTCAAGTGACAAGTGGCAATGTTACGCCATGTAAGCGAACACTCCTTTCGCTTATTGACATTCATTTATGCGTGCTCTTGTTGCTTCTACTAATAAATAATAAATAGTTCATCATCATAATGTTATGCATATGTATACAACAATGTAAAAAATGTATGTTTTATCACTTTGTGCAATATTTCTTTAGGGAAATATTTTGTAAATAGACCATCTCGCCTATGAATTATTAGGGTGTGGTTGTTTTCATAAAAGCAGTTACCAATACCTATGTATGTTTATTTACATATGTTAATATGTATAAAAAACTTTATTTGTTTTTTACTTGTAATCTTCATTTACTACTACTATGGTACGTCGTTTTAATATTTATTCTATATTTAAAGATATCTTAAATTATTTAAAGATGTCATTAAATGAAATAAAAACGTCTTTAATTCATTTTTAGATGTCCTTATAATATTTTTTGATATCCAAAATTGTTTTTAAGACGTCTTAAATTCAATTATTTATAGATATCAAAATAGTTTTTTACATTCGAGTGCGTGTAAGTTGTATTTTACAGCGAGACAGCTTTGTTTAAGACACGAGCCCTTAAGGCGAGTGTCTTTTTAGCTGGAGCGCTGTAAAATACTTCACGCACGAGAATTGTATCAAATTTTTTGGCTGACGATAATGAAAATCACTTTTTTTAATGAGATAGGTTATACTTCTGAAAAGGGTTAGTTTAAAATATTGGGGTTAAGTCAATTTCCAAATTTGATTTTACTTACCTTCATTAGAGTACTTCTAGCGAAAAAATTTATTTGTAATAATAGACGATGTTTATGACTGATAATATATTTATTTGCTCATGTTTTCTTCGTAATAAATAATAGGTATATGTGTCGATATTTGACATTTCAGCAATTTTTGCCTCGCGTTTGACAATATCGATCGGTGACTATGTCGGTAACGGCGGATTTTTACAATAATGACAGATGTCGCTGCCGTGATTTTGGTTTATATAAATTAATTTTAAATATAGGAAATGTTAAAGTAAAAAAATAACTTAAGTAAGTAGTACTTTTTTATATGAACTTTATTATAGTAAAGATGATTTATTTTCTAATTGCCCATAAACGTCCAGTGTATTTTGATTATTTTACCGCATAGTTAGACAAGTTACAACACAGTAAGCGTAAAATGTAGGTTACTCTTGCTGTGTATACAATTGTAAAGTTCCCATTGCACTTCAGGAGGGCAAAAATTCATTTTTAGTTATCAAGAATTGAATTAAAAATATCAAGTATTATATTATGGATATCAAAAACTGAATTAAAGATATCAAAAATTGAATAAAGGATATCTTAAAATAAATTACAGATATATCTCCGTAAATAACATGTCCAACATTCGAATTTTTGATATCTTGAATTAATTTTGGATATCAAGAATTGAATTCTGGATATCACATCTTAATTTGAATTTTTGCTATCAAGCACACGGTGCGCCATCTAGTTCAAAGTGAATCAATTATTTTGTGTCGGTAAGTCAGATATCTTTGAACCTCTATAACTCGAAACTCAAGGGACCACGAAATTATTTTGAGTTATAAAGATTTCGAGTTAGAGAAAAAGCATACTTATTGCAAACAAATTTAATTTATTAAAAAAAATACGTAATTGGTATACATTTTTAAACATTCTTTAAAACAAAAAAGGGTTGTTGAACAAAAAAGTTATTTTTTAAAATAATCAATTATTAATTATTGACGCTAGTTTTTATTTTTTGCATGATTAACTCATAAAATTTTCTTATTTTATTGAGCAAACTAAATAATTTCATCTGGTGTATTTTCATTCACAGTAATAAAAGTTGAATTGTTTCAAATGTTTTTATCATTTCCTGGTGAGAAGGCTTCTCCCTAGGCAATTCTCCATCGGTGTCACTTTTATCCGATTAGTCTTAAAGCTCATCTTGTTTAGCAATAGTAGTGAAATAATATGTGATCTTCTATGTAACCATAGTGATAACGGTACCGTTTAATATCGAACGAATTACAAAATCCCACTCACGGTTTAGATAGAAGAAAATAACTCCAAATGGTATTATGGACAAATTAAATTACATTAGCCTCGAGCTATCCTGTAATCCTGTAAACAACCTTGCTCTGTAATAATATATTCAAATAAAACAGTAATACTCTATTAAAGAACAAAAAACGAAATGCATGATGAAATTTCGAATTTAATTACTATTTCCAATTCAGCATAATCTTCGTTAAAGTTAATGAAATTCAAGTCTTGTAGCGGTAATAATCCCATTGCACAAACTTAAACCAAGTCAAATGATTACATTCTCGCAATCAGCAATCATATCATCAATTACTCTAAATGAGATCAAAACGGACAAAACTAGATCATTTTGTAAGATTGATCATAATCTTCTGGCGATCCGCACGAGTGGTTTTTATTATGTGAATGAAACTGTAAACTAAAAACACTATAATACTCAATAAATTTAATAAGTACAGGTACATGTGAGAAGCAACATTTCAAAAGGAATAATCTCCACTTTAAAAAAAATTGAGAAAAATTACATTTTTTATTACATAAAAACAGATAAAAGAACAGATGTTTCGGATAGATTTTCTTCAATAGTATCTTTAGGTAATAGAATATTCAAAATGTCTAAAATGTAATTTAACAATATATAGTACTAATGAATAAAAGAATTTGGAGAAAAACCTTATTGAATCAACAGTATGGATAAAAATCTATTTGAATAAAGTGGTTTGGATAAAATTCTTTTTGAGGGCACCATGATTTATTTATTTTTATTAAGAATAAAATAATTGAACACGAAAAATTGTTTATTATTAAAGAAAACAATACCCTTAAATACGTAAAGCACCTTATTGAAACAAAAACTGCATACATCTGAAGCTGGAGAATCAAAACCGATATTGAAATCTTTTGAAAAAATATTGTTAAAGAAGCTGTACTTTACTTGAAGTATTTCAACAACACGGGAATTGTACATTTTTCAAAGTTTACTTATACTTAAGTGTGCCGGCAAATATAGTCTTTTGGATTTCCTGCTATTATAATGGGATTCTTTT
The DNA here is from genome assembly GCA_943142095.1 of Ophonus ardosiacus. NCBI lineage: Eukaryota > Metazoa > Arthropoda > Insecta > Coleoptera > Carabidae > Ophonus > Ophonus ardosiacus. The sequence goes on from OW964824.1 coordinate 8,187,648, forward strand.
GCCCTTAGATTTCCTAGAAACTTTCTAACTTCATCCCGCTTCTCTTTGTATTTTTCAGGTCGTCTATTCCGTCCTCTTTTCTCGGTTATGTCATTTCCACTTCTTATTGTAGTTGTTATTGTATGTAAAGCCTCATTTCCACCGATTGTCCTAATGCGTAAGAGCAATAATTAATAACTAAGCGCAATGCGTAAAAATGTTTATCATATGACAACGTTTACTACCATTTCCAGCTTTGCATAAGGCTTAATGCTTAAGAACTAAGAGCAATGCGTAAAAACAAATGATTGAAAAATTCTAACCTGAACTGTCAACCCTCAGTCTCTTTTATAATTATAAACTTTTAATTAATTTTTCAGTATCGATATAAATACAGAAAATTGTGTATAGTTATAACATATTAAAAAAAGAAGAATTGCTGCTGCAGTGGCAGTCTACTAAACAACAAGTAATTCGGAAAAAAGATATGACATTTCTGTTGAATTGTCACTAAACAAAATAGCTGGAAATGGTATCCTAGTAAATTGTTATAATTCATTAAGCCTTATGTATTAAGCATTAAGACATTCGGTGGAAATGAGGCTTAACCTTTTCAAAGAAATTCCAAATGACTTTAAAATAATTTTTTGGCACACTCTGGATTTTTTTCCATCTTGTTTATTCATTCTGTATTCTGGTGACAGAATATGCTTCTGATTTCTGCAATTCTCTTCATATTTTTCTCTGCGACGTTTGGGAATTTTTACATTGCAAAAGTAAGATAGTTTTCGGTCTTGAGAAACTTTATCAGGAGATCGAAAAAATAATTTTCTTGCCGCAATAATATCGTGTCTTCTAATTTTTAAACAATCGAATGTAGGTCCATCATGCTTACACGGTCGTTCAAAGTGCCCCAACTCTGGAAAGTGGTCCGGATATCTTTAATTTAAGAAATAAAATATGTAGCAATAAACTTAACCTAAGAAACCAACTATTACCTTATAATCTTCGCTCTATTCCTTCGATTTTCGCCTTTTTGTCTTTTACGGCTTCCCTGATTCTTTTCTCTCACCGGTACTCCTTCTTCTAAATCCGTTTTATCACATAAAATACTGTCTTCATTAACAAAAAACCAGTAATACACGTGCTCAAGCATAACAAAATGTAACGAAATATAAAATTCCATTTGAATACTAAACTTTTAGGACAATAATCTTTTTGAAAGCAAAGTCCATTTTATACTATACTTTTATATGGGAGAAATTTTTTTTTGAACTAAACGATGTATATAAATTGAAAGAGACTAACTTCATGTACTGCTTGACATCTATAAGTCAGTAGATGAATTTTTGGGATAATATTCCTTTTGAAATTTTGCTCCTCATGTGTCTATGGAAGCTATACGTGCTGATGCAGTCCATATCATAATTCACATTTCACTACGAATGCAATAGTAGATAAATGGACTCGTTAGCAGTGAAGAGACATGGACAAAGAATGTGTTGTTTATGTTCACAGGGCTGACTTGTATAATATTATCACGTTTAGCATAAATTTTGAAATAAAGAACAAGGTAAAATACGGAGTAAAAGAAACAATACGCCTTTGAAATGGAAATTTAATCCGTACAAATTATATGTTATGTCTTTCCGACATATTCAATATGATGGGGAGGATTTGAAGATAAATGCTTTGCTGTGTATGGATGTGTGTGTGTGTGTGTGTGTGTGTGTGTCTGGATGTTGTACACACGATTCTTCAAAAACTATAAGACTTAAGAACTGTGTAACTATGGATTCCTCAATCTGACATTCCTGGGAAGAGTTGAAAAGGTTTTGGTAACAATTGAACAACCGGAAATAGTAGTTTCTGAGAAAAATTCTTCTAAATATAATTTTTTTGGAAATTTTTGTTATTAAATATTGAATAATATAAAATTCTCCATCTAATACGAGTACACTTACAAATTTTATTATATTTTGTTTAGATGTAGAGATAAAGACACTATAATATATAAAGTAATTTAATCGCAGAGGCTAAGGCACTAAGGAAATCAGTTGACAAATTCCAATGTTTATAACATAGTTTTTAAATGACACATGTCAGTGTCAAAAATCAACAGTTTTAGTGGTTTTAGTGACATTCTGATAACTTTTTCTGGGAAGTATATTTAATCTTTCTTATTGTTTTATTAATTAAATATTTGAAATTATAGGTAAAATGCATATATCCATCAGAAATACCGCCAATCTGGTTAATGAATTGGAAGAATCTCTGACATTTAGAAACTTCCTCATACAATGAAAAATAGATATAATTAGAATTATATGTGTGCAGAAGACATGTTAAATACAATAAAAAACAATATTTGGGTAAAGTTCTGTATTTTTTTGTTATGAAACGACGGTTCGATAGCGAAGTGCAATACAATACTTATATAGCCTAATATGGAAATGGCGAGAGGTCTTGTGCTGGCCACAACAGATTTTTTATACAAATGCCAAGAATTCTACTATTATTTTATTGGCATTCTTAATACATAAAAAATATGATAACTTTCTTTTTTATATTACATTTTTCATTGAATTTAATAATTGAATTTGTTGCATAATATTATTGCGTACGAGCATGTTTATTTAATTATAATAATTCTGCTTGTAGCATAACAAATGAAAAATTCTACAATTCATACCATAAATATTTTTAATTACTGCTGTCCACAGCATCTATCACTATTAATCTTAAATCTAAACTAACATTTCAAAGATGATTTGTGACAGTTTTCCATTTGATCTAATTTACGAGCTCAAAGAGAAATTTCGATCGTATTATGTAATACATTTAAAAAAAACTATTATGATAATGCTGTATATGTTCAACTTACTTTGATTACAGGATACTCCAGTAAATCCTGCTTTGCATGAACACTTTTCAGGGGCCGTGCAAATCCCTTGAGAGCAAGATTTGCATTCTGGAATGCAGTATGTTTGGGTTTTGTCCTCAATGTAGCCTTCACAGCATACATCGATTTTTCGTATTCGTTCTTCCTTCTGTAATGAAAACATTTAATACAATTTGACACTGAAAACAAGATGGCTGACAATAAAAAGTATTATTATTTTAATTATACTATTTGATGGCAGATACAGATATTTTTTATAAAGTCAGGTTTACAAGATATGACTATCAACTTTTATTTTTTAAATATGAATCTATAATTATTTTAATAAAATATAAACCGCCATTTTTTCTCTTTTCAACGATGTAAAAGTTTGTATATCAAAAATATAAAAAAATACGAGAAAATAATTTAATTGAAAAATATCAAAATTTATTTTTATTCAAATATTCTAGGTGGCTATTTGAAAATAAACAAGATGTAACAATGGAAAACTAAATAAAATAGACATTTAATTGTTATTTGTTTAAGGTGTTTCCTTTTTTAAATTAATAAATTAACTTTTAAATTTAATTTGTACAAAGCCTCCTAGACTATCAAAATAAAAATAATTTCTAATACTGTTCAACTATTTTATTTTTTTCGATTTTTTTTCATATTTTTGATATACAAACATTTACATCGTTGAAAAGAGAAAAAAAATAGCAGTTTTTATTTTAGTAAAATAATTATTGCTAACCATTTAAAAATTAATAAGTTGATAGTCGTATCTTGTAAACCTGACTTTATAAAAAATATCCATATCTACCATTAATAGTATAGTATTCAAACAAGCGAAAACTATTGGAAATTTATTCTCTAGACTAAAAACCAAAATTGCAACTGAATATCAATCTGGCGTGGTCTACAAAATACCTTGTAAGGATTGTGTGGCCCAATATACGGGACAAACAAAACGTTATCTAAAAACTAGATTAGATGACCACAGGAGAAATTGTTTTTCGCAAAGAACAAAACAAGTAACGGGAAAATGTGCTCTGGTAGACCATGCTATAAAAAATAATCATGAGTTTAAATTTAATGAAACAAAAATACTGGGCAGGGAAAAAAATCTTAATAAACGGTTGACACTAGAAATGCTACACGTACAGCAGGATAAAAATAATGTTAATTTCAGGACTGATACTATGTATATTAGTAAAATATACACCAACGTCTTAAAACATAGCTTAAAAAATAAGGATAAAACTTAATCATAAAATACATTTTCTAATCCTTAAAAATAATTTTTTTTTCATTAAAAAACCAATTGCACTAAAATAAATTTAATATATTTTACTTAATTAAACAATAAAAAACCTTGACTTTAGTAAATGTCTTAACTTGCTAATACTTTACTTAAGTAGTTCCATGGGTGTGGTTCACGTAGAACATTTGTTCTTAGTTTATAAAAGTTTTATATAATTTATTTTATTTATTTTTTTATCTTTTGACGAAATCCATGTGCTTTATGTTGCACTTACGTTTTCATTTTTTTGCCATGTATCTAAAATTTTCTTAATTCTCATGTAAGTAATTTATAATTTTTGTTATTTCTGATTATTAAACTGTAATGTGTTGTAAATACTGTTCAGCTTCTGAGGAAGGCTCATGTGGAGCTCGAAACCGGTCGACCCGAGAATTTAAAATAAAATTTTGTGACTGCAATCCAGAAATTTTTATTACCTCAGTATATTTAAAATAATAAAACTTTTATATGAGCTATTTTTTCTGTTATTTATAATAAAAAAATTACGGGGGGGGGGGGGGGGGATTTCTGCTGCAAAGAATTTTTAAAAAATATGTAAAACGTATTGAGATCATCATCTCTTGCCTAATTGAAATATTTGTTGAATTACATCAAATCTTAAAATTACGTTACTGTAACATATATTTTCTAAAGATTGCATAAATTAATATTTTGTAGGTCGATTTAATATATCATTTATACTTGCTACATATATTTTTGATGAAAAAAAAAAAGTCTGGTTTATATCATAATGACGTGATATGCTATAAAATTAGCTATACATTTCAACCGCAAGATCCTCGTAATCTGAAACTGGCATTCGCATCAGAAGCACTTGGATACATGTGATTAACAAAAACTATTTATTTACGTAATGAGTAATAGATGCGGTATAAGTGCGTAGCTGAATGTCAAATATCTAATAACATTACCATATCTTTCGGGAAGATAGCGGTTACCACTTTAAATAATATTATTGCTACTGCATTTATTTTTATCCTTTTGAACTACATTTCCGTCACAACACACATATCTAATTAGGAAATGACTGATTTATAAATTAAAGCATTTAACTGCAAAATAAAAAAAATTGATATGACATTACCTTCCGTCAATTCTATGTATTTTGTTCAAATCCCATACGGAAATTTCCTTGGAAGAGATGCTATATATCCAGTAAAATTGCAACACGAACATTACTATTTTTTATAAATTCCATATCGAAAGTTCATTGGAAAAGAGTCTATATATCCAATAAAATTATAACACGAACATAAACTATGAACATTGCACTTGACGCTGACATCTCTCAATTAGAATTATTTGAATATATCAGCAGTTTCCATGGTTATTGCATAGCTGGCTGATTTATGAAGGTTATAGGCCAATCCTTACAGATCTGTAAGTCTGTAAAAAACTGATAAAACAATCTAGTTTTGTTGATTAATATAAAATTGTACAAAAAGTGGGTAGTTTCGTTGCGATTTTGTTCATTATTTACAAATTTACAGATCTGTAAGATTTACAATTTTGTTCAGAACCGGCCCATTAATCTCTTTATAATACTTTAACTCGATATCTATTAAATATGAAGGAAAATATGTAATCAAACCGTATACAAAGATAAGATATTCTTTTATTTTTATAATAACATAAGTTGTCAAAAAATGATATTTAACTGCATTTTTCAAGAAAAACTGTTAAAAACTGCAAATACGGGTACTTCCGGTTGATAAATTATATCCAAAATCTATTCAGGTCTTCATATGGATGTATTGAAGAGAATTGTAGTGTTGAGTTATCGTCGGAATTTTTTTTGTCACACACACAAAAACTCACACAGACTTATACACAAACAGACATCATCGTAAAAGAAGTAAAATCGTAGGGACCCTAAAACGTGCTCATTTATTAAAACTCACCACTGAATTTTTTGACAAAAGACAATACCTTCTTTACCTAAAAGTGACGGAAGGTAAAAATAATAATATGTACGAGTATAAGATTTTTACATCTCCACATTTTGAGAATCAAAACCAATATTGAAAGGAAGTGAAAGATGGAAGTAATAATCTTCCTCCTTTGTACATATATATTATCATTACTGAAATTTGCAAATAAAACCAGAAATTATGTTTACAGATTATATAGTACGAGGTTCAAATAAAGTCAAGTAATATTTATAATTATAATATATTTACAATCTTTACAATTATATTTATATATTATAAATGAATGTTTTAATGTTTGTGTAAGATAATCGTAGTATTTTTGTTGAAAAACGCTGAAAAAGTCCATTTTCAGAACGAATATTTTCAATATTTATCCTCTTAAAAAAAATTTGGTTATTTAAAATTTATTTAAATCAATATATTTATATAGTTTTCGTGTACTAGCACCAAAATGTAAATGTACTAAGTAGTAGTGAAAAGCACAAGAAATTCAAAATTGCATTCCGCAAGTAACCCAAAAAAGGGCAGAATTTGCCGATATCACCATTCGATTCTACGGGCAGAATTTTTGAACATAGCAAAAATTTCAGTCATTTTTCATGTAGAAATTGTATCCAGTGTTCAAACATTTGGAAAATTGATACACTTATATAATTTTGTCCGTAGAATCGAATAGTGAAATCGCCAAATATGTATCTCCTCTCATTTTTGGGTTATTCCCCAAAAATGGTGTTTTTGAGGTACAATTTTAACAACAAATATCTCGAGAACGGAAAAAGATATCGACATGCGGTTTCAAAATTTGGAATTGAATTCAATTTTCTATTCAAATATGAACATAGGTTTGGTATCACTTTTTGCGATAAAAAAAAAAAATATTTAAAAAACTAAGTAGGACAGAAAGGACGGACGTTTTTTAAAGCGTCAAAAAATTGATACTTTTTGCTTAACAAAAATTTATTGACAGATTTGAGTTCGTGCAGGGTTCGTGTTTGTATGTACATATCACATAGAAAGAACTCAAAGAAGCTATTCGCATAGAAGTCGCCCAAATTGACAGAGAGATGTTGGAAAGAGTTGTAACAGGGGGGGAGGGGGGTCAGAAGATTTTGTTTTACTCTTTGTTCTCTTTCTTTCTTTCTTTCTTTCTTTCTTCTTACCCAACGATGACTTTATCTAACTGGTGGACACTTCACCAAACGACTACTGCTTTATTGAGGAGGAACGCCCTTACGTTCTCTCTTTTATACTCCTAATTTTATTTACACATATTTACATTAATACTAACTTATAATTATTGATTATCTGAACACAAACTAAACTGTTACATAATTATATTGTAATCCTAATTAAGCGTACTCGCGTACGCGCACCAAACTAAACTGCCGACTACATATCTGTCCTGTCTGAGTCTTTAATCTCGACTGCCTAAAAACAAAGGGTTATCACTTGAGACGTATATCTGATGAAGGGTGCGAGGGTGTAGCATCCATAGCAAAATAACAAGATTTCACGTAGTCTAGGCAATAACTTATATAGTTAATTGTCAAAACAATAAATGTCTACGCGGTTGACATCTAGATTAAACAGAGATATGAGAGAATAATGATTATTATTTCTAAACAGAATTTTGACTTATAAAGATGATAGAGTTAAAATGTTGATATTGAAACTATAATTTAGAAGAGTTTATTTACTTGTTATTTCACCATCTCACCTTGTTACAGAGTGCATGCAAACTTCGTAGAACGCCCCCAGAAATACATTAATGATAACGGACACCACATGCAAGATGTTGTTTTCTACACTTGATTTTGTCAAATGCTATGTCATTACGAACTCAAATCTGTCAATAATTTTTTTCTTAAGCAAAAAGTATCAATTTTGTAACGTTTTAAAAAATGTACGTCCTTTCTGCCCAACCCTGTATTTTCTCTATTATTTGTAGCTGAATTTAAGAATAACCAATATTAATTTTTGGCCCAATGGGCTACTTGCGTGGTACTGAAATCCGATTTATGTCACTATATACGTAATGTTATATTGAAAACATATATAAAAATATAAATTTTATTTTAAAATAATTATTTGTTTTTTACTAAATTAAGAAAGAAAATTTTCTGTGACGTCTTTATATTGAACTGGGGGAGGGGAAGCATGTTTAAGAATGTTATCAATAGATGGCATGGCGTGGGAGAAAGTTTTAATTTGAATTTGGCATTAGTTCATTTTTCTCTCTCTCTGGTCTCTCAAATACATTAATTACTTAATAAATAAACACATAGGTAGTTATTATTAATTTAAAATATCGATACCAAAGAGAAAAACTAAAATACTAACCTCCAAACTATTATTGAAACGTCAAACCGGTGATCTACATTCCCCGCACAAACATACCATTACTATGGGACGGCACCACGCTGTGACTTTACGACTATTCATTGGTACGGCGTAATTCTACGTCATACATGGCGGGAATTCAAATAATCAAATTTCATTATTTTTTTTCTGGCTAATTAATCAAAATTTTGTCAAAGGAAAAAATATGGGTAGCAAGTTTTTACCTTCTCTTCAAAAATATTAAATAAAAAAGGTACGCAAGTAGCCTATTGATATTGTGGTTTAAATAAATGTTATATTTTTGTATACAAGAAAACCAGTCAAACTGCAAAGTAAATTATAAAAATCGGAATCCACTGAACCAATATCATGTTATAAAACAAGTAAAATCGCATTGCAATAATAACCCGTGTACTTGTGTAGACATGTTATTGACATTTTGTAAATCTACTTCTACATTAATAGTGCAGAATATCAAGTTTTACGGGAAGGTACTTTCATTAATATTAACAGTAAAAGTTTCTTATTGATTTTAAATCATTCCTTCCAAAAATTACGAAATGTTGTTGGTTTTGTATTACCTAAGTGACAAATATATGTATCTGTTTTTGGTGTATCAAAAAAAGTATTGCGTAAGATTTATATCAAAATCTAGATCATTTTTCTTTCCGCGTGCAGTTTTGGCATTTCTTCCGTAAATAATAAATCTAATTCTGCTCTCATTAGAAACTCCCGTGGGGTAAATTCCAAAATTACTCAACATTCTACCATCGGAAGTAGAAACTTCCGATTCCAACATTGCAAACTGGTTCACGCAAACAGTCATCTACTACTTACTGACAACTATCTCGGTTTCTTAGCAACGCATAACAAACGCAGGTGAAAGTAAATACCTACACTGACCGATAGTCCGTGCTGATGCAGGGCAACCCGACAAAAGCCGACGTCCGGTGGATGGATGTAGATCAGAGCCTACTGCCATTTAAGATCAGGCTAACGAAGTTGGATAATGAGGATCTATGCTATCTGTTTAATTGATAATGTAATGGTTGTCAAGTGTGGTGTAATACTGCGTTTAAAGTAATAGTCCTACAATGAGAACAGGCGCTTATGCATAATTTAAGCATCTATCTATTTAAGGCTTATATAAAGTTTCGCGGCTTATCCTTCCTAAATAGAATTATCGAACAGCAATTTTTTATTGGTTAAATTCCAGCTAGTGTTACATTTATATTCGTTGTTATGCCGTGAGTATTTTTTAACGAGAAACATTGAGTTTGTCATATACGACTTCATATTTGATTGACAGCAATGTATTTGCCCGTTCCATTTAAAATGAAACATAGGGAACGAATCTGACAGGAGTATTATATTTAAATATTGTAAGAAATTTAGCGGAGTGAGAAAACCACTCGAGAGCACTAAACATATTTCGGGAACAAGGTGCACACAGTATTTTTTCTACATCTAAACTTAATTTTTATAAACAGGTATAATTATTTAAACAATATTAATCTCTAATGACATCTTGTCAATATAACAGATAACCCTTGAATATCCCTATAAGTTATGATTTGACATTTGATTGACAGCAATGTATTTGTCTGTCTCATTTAAAATGACACATGGGGAATGAATTTGGCAGAAGTATTATATTCAAATATTATAAGAAATTTAGCCGAGTCAGAAAACCACTCGGGCACAAGGTGCACACTATATTTTTTCTACAACTAATTTTAATTTAGAATGCAGGTATAATTATTTAAACAAAATTAACCTCTATTGACGTCTTATTAAATGTCAAATTCGTTCCCTATGTTTAATTTTAAATGGAACGGGCAAATACATTGCTGTCAATCAAATGTCAAGTAACCATGGATATGACAAACCTAATGTTTCACTTTAAAAAATACTCACGGTATGTAGGTGCAAATTTTATTATTATAATGTTATTAATTTAATTTTTGTCGTGCATTTTCTAATCTATTATAAAACATAAAAATATTAAAAAGAAAATTACAAAACAATCATAGCTAACGAATTCTGACACATTTCAAACATTTGTTTATCTTTTTTGCTCAAATGGTATTGAATAAATTTAATAATTGATTTATGGGACTAATTTTACATAATTTACATGTATTTGGTGTCATTTGATTTTTACCTTCCGTCGCCTTTAGGTAAGGAAGGTAATGTCTTTGGTCAAAAAATTCTTTGGTGAGTTTTTAATGAATAAGCATGTTTGATGGTGACTAGAATACGAATTTATTGTTTTTAAAATGATGTCTGTATGTGTGTGTAGGTGTGTATATTTTATTGTATATATAGAATCTTATCCAAGGTACTTTCTTGTTTCTTATGGCATTTATCCATTTTTATTTCAATACTTTTATTTCTAAAAATTCACACAGTTGTTCAAATACTCCACACTTACGTAACATTTTCTTTACAATCAAATAATATTACTACCAAGTTTATATCTCTACCCATGATTGAATTATTACCCTAAAAGTCAATATATCCCACATTTAGATAAAAACTTCAAAATTTTCAAAAATCTAATTTTTATGTATCTAGATACTTCTCGATGCGCTGATTTCAAATTTTGAAACCGCAGGTCGATATCTCTTTTCGTTCTCGAGATATTTAGATTCAAAATTTTGCCCAAAATTGCCCATTTTTGAGTAATAACCCAAAAATGGGTCGAGATATGAATTTGTCGACATCACCATTCGATTCTACGGACAAAAATACATAAGTATAGCAATTTTCATAATTTTTGTCCAACCGGTTCATTTTTTATGAATAAAAGTTTGAAAACCCCCAAAAATGGCCAAAATCTGAAAAAATCGTAAGGGGTACCCCTTACGATATTTGCGATTTTTGGTCATTTTCAGTTACTTTGCTTTAGAGATTGTATGCGGTGTTCAAAAATTCTGAAAATTGGTGTACTTATGTAATTTTGCCCGTAGAATCGAATGGTGATGTCGCCAAATTCATATCTCGACCCATTTTTGGGTTAATACCCAAAATTGGGCAGTTTTGAGCAGGACTTTGAATCTAAATATCTCAAGAACGAAAAGAGATATCGACCTGCGGTTTCAAAATTTGAAATCAGCGCATTGAGAAGTATCTAGATACACAAAAATTAGATTTTTGAAAATTTTGAAGTTTTTATCTAAATGTGTCTATATTGACTTTTGGGGCAATAATTCAAAAATGTGGTAGTAATATTATTTGATTGTAAAGTAAGTGTACGCATTTTTAAAGTATTTATATATAAGTTTACATAATGTATCTTCATGTGATAATTTTATTGGATTTATAGAATATTTTCCAAGTAACTTTCTGTATGGAATTTGTAAAAAATTGTATTATGTTCGTGTTACAATTTTACTGGATATACAGAATATTTTCCAATGGGATTTGTACAAAATACATCAAATTAACGGAAGGTCTTGTGCTGGCCACAACAGATTTTTTTATTTTTCTATTGACTAAGACCAGTACAATCGTATTTACGTTCACCTCAAAAATATAATCGAAAATGAAGGCTATCCAGATTTCATTTCCATTGCTTAATTATCACAATTAAAAGTAAAATGATATATTTATTTTATTTTTTAATTTTTGGCAATAAATTACATTCGTTCTACTTAAAATGTCCCCAATAACTCATTGAAACAAAACAAAATAAAAATGTTCTGTAAATCAATGGCTATATTTTGTTTTCCAACACTTTACTGCAGCCAATTTAGAGGTTCCTACAACACGTTATTAAAATATTTACCCTACTCTTCTGATCTTCTAAAATATGTACTACGGTAGTAGGTAACACTATTGTTAGTTATTTCGAATTTCATGAATCTTTCATGATGATGAAGTACAATTGTATGTAACAATAACAATATACATACAGATGTTATGGTGATATTTCAGGTATTATTTTCATTTCAAATAGTACACCAATAAAAACAAGTTTAAACATAGGTTTTGGATAAACAGTTTAAATTCTATTTAATTTTTTATGTAAATATAAGTTCATATTTTATTAATTTTTACTAGATTGACAACACTGATTGTCGTACTGCTGACCTTGTGATGTGAACTTCTGACTTCGAAAGGTGTTTGACATTTGTTGATATGTGAAATATTAGTGTTGTGTTAGTGATTTTATAAACAATAGACTGTTGTACGAGTATATTTATTATTCAACTTGTTTTATTGAAGTGAGTATAAAATTTATAATAAAATAATTACATTTTACAGAAAATTATCTACTTAGAAATTATATACACATGTTCTTTCGTAAAGGCATTTTTTATTCACAGCAATTACTCAAAAGTTATGAGTTCTTACAGTAATATAAAGAATTTTTTTATTTATTATTTTATGAATTCTGAGGATCGTTATAAAACCACGAAACACCTGTCAAATATGTTTAAAAAAAGAAATGCTAATTAAATGAAGAGTATTCAAAAGATAAATTTATTGACAGATCATAATATTTATATGTTTACCCTTACTACTTTGAGGATTACCCTTGCAATAACTCATAATGCCCTTGGGAATTATTTGTTATATAATTACCTTGAAAGCAGGGGTGAGATTAATATACTGGTTGAACATTAAATATATTTAAAGCTATATTTTCTTAGAATCCAACTCTGGGGCCTGTGATAATTTTACCTCGAATTTTACAAACTTAAAGCATTTTATGGTTATGTTTGTCAAGGGCCGTTTAATCGTTTTATGCCGATCCTTCGAGTATTGGGCTTCCAAAATTAAAATGCGCCACTGGTGGCAGATTTTTGAACTGAGGGAAGTGTACATTGTACATTTACAAAGGTGGTTGTTTTATTCAGGGATTTTATTTACTTGTATACGAATTTTAATACGCTTTTATCTTCGGCTATTATTGTTTTATTCTTAGTAGGATCTGAATTACTGCTAATATAACAAGTAAGTTTTTGTTTTTTAAAAAAATAATGAACAAATTAGGAGATATGCAATTTATAGGTTAAAGTTACGATGGAGTTTTCTCCGAAAATATTTACCACATAATATTACCTATGTGGCCACTATTTATTACTTACTGGCTTTCCACCATATTTCTAAATGATACACTACAATTCCCAAATCTACAAATAGTATCTAAATCTAAGCAAAGAAAATTGTTCATTATGAAAGAAAAACAATTAAATAAAAGTAAAGCTATGTAGATAGAAATTAATATATCTACAGCTACGGCAATGAAATACAATCTAAATAAAGGAAATCAAATGTTTTTTTCTTTTTATTAAAAATACCAATATACTGTTCATTAAAATATGACTAAAACACTCTTAACCTACAAATACTTACTAAAATTAACCCTATTAACTAAAATATTATGAAAACTATCACTAAATTGTTATTACAAGAAAGATCAAACTCAATTCTACCGAAATTAACGAAAAACACTATACTAAATCCGAAATTAAATTAAAAACTACGAAAATTAGTCTCACACCAATTGTACTCTTATGGAAGCCAGCGAAAAATGTACCATTCGTTTGAATTTTGACGTTTGACGTCAGCGCCATCTCTTGATAATTTGGAAGCCCAATACCTTGAAATGTTAAAAAAAAAAACTGCGGTTACTATGTAACCATGACCATCGTTAACATCGCAAAGGTAATGATTGTGAATATGAAACCTCTCTCCTATTTTTCATACAACAAAAATAAGTAATTCATTATCATAGAAATTCAACGGACATTCTTTTATTTTTCAGATAATCCGAAAATCGTTAAATCGTGAAAGAAATTTAATTGATTAATGTCATTTTCACTAGAACACTAAGTTATAAAACGTGTAAAGTTAAATAGCATATTAAATGTAATTAAATAAAAGTTTCGAAATAGTTTATATTAGTTTCATCGCTCATTTCGCAAATTTGATCAATAAGGAAGATCGTATTAAATGCTACAAATCTCCATGAGAAACATAAATTAATTTAAGTATTTATAAACTTTATGATGCACAAACTTTAAAAAAACCTGAATCCGACTCTGGAATGTTCGGATGTGTAGCTTGGTCATTAAAAACATCGTACTAATGCCCTGGTTAGTTGGGATACCTCCTTAGAAAGTGAAAACAACTCTTATGATGTTTTATAGATGAAATTATCGCAATTTATATGTGATACATATCGGGTTAATGAACCATACTTGTCACAAAATACTGAACTCCACATACCAACCATCAGATTCGATCTGGTCGGTGATGTAAACGTTACACATGTTTTCCAGAAGGGGCATTTGTATTAATTAGGAAAAGGACTAAACTTTTACCTTTCAAATTGTTAAATAATCGTAAAAGGTAAAAATGAAAGATTTATTGTTTTATTATTGTTGCTGCATAATTGAAACTTTATCGCCAATAACCACAATGATAAATTATGCTTAATGCACATATGTTATTGTTTACTCCAGCAGTTCTCAAAATGCTGAAGCGTTGTTTATTACATTTCTTGTAAACAAAGTGGACACATCTTTATTTTTATATTTAAAAACTGCACAGTTACTTTGGTCATCAAATTTCTTTTATATTTTTATTCTTTCGTTTTTGTTTTTTGTTCTTCATATGTAAATAAATAAATATATTAAACGGCATCGGCATACTATCCATTTGTGTGTGCTTTATACACAAATTTCGGTAATGGCATGTTGTACCGCACGGGCACTCTGTTGGCATAAAGTGTACACCACAGGAGTCATTTTTGTGCCATTTTTACCTCCCGCTACCCTTGGTAAGGGAGGTATAGGGATCGTGTTAAAAATCACATATCGAGATTTTAGTAAATGACCACGTTTTAAAGTCCCTAAAATCCAATTTTAACATTTCAACGATGATGTCTGTATGTGTGTATGTGTGTGTGTGGTGTGTGTGTGTGTGTGTGTGTGTGTGTGTGTGTGTATGTGTGTATGTGTACAGATTTTGTTAGCACTCTAACTCAAATAATATCATTCAGAAAATTCTGAAACCATGTATTTCTGCCCTATTCTAATAGGAAAGACACCATTAGATTTTGGTGTAAATCGGATGACCGGAAATGGCACTTTACCTGAAGCTCATAATGGTTTTTCTTCAAAAAATACCATTAAATGCCATTTTTCGCATATTTGTCATTAAGAAAATGAAAGATTATTGAATTTTCTACAGTAATATATTAATACTTTTTTATATATGTATATATATTTTATAGATAAATTTAAAAATATTTTTTTTTTTTAAATCCCAAAGCCTAAGATAAACACAATGGCTGGTAGCACAAGCCCTGTTTTAACTAAAACACTGTTTTAAGAAATGTCAAATTCAAATTTCAATATTTAATTTCACCTTTATGTTTAAAGAACGATTTTTTTAAAAATATTTATTTGAATACAAACTATGTTCTGCTTTAAAATCATATTTTGATAAATTTGATACTATTTATTTTTGTTATTAAATAATGAAATCTGACATTTCTTAAAACAGCGTTTTAGTTAAAACAGGGCTTGTGCTACCAGCCAATTTCTTTGTTATACAGTTCATATTTCAAATGAATGTAACTACAGGTGAATGTCACTGTCAAAAAAATAAACACTTCAAATTAATAATAGTGTCATTTTAAAAAGAAAATAGTAAATAAAGTAATAGTTATATGCAATGGAACAGTTTGCAGCATTAGTAAATACGGAGGTATGTATTTAAATCAATAAAAATTAAATAGCGGGAGGTTTGGTGTTGGCCACATCAGATTTTTAAAATTAGAAATAATATTTTGCATATGTGACAGGGTCTTTACTCTTTCATATAGATGAATGGTTCTATTTTGAACAAAACTGTAAATCTTATAAATCTGTAAATAATGAACTAAAAATCGCATATCGAGATTTTAGTGAATAAGCATGTTTTGATGTCCCCATAATTCGATTTTAACATTTTTACAATGATGTGTGAGCGCGCGCGTTTTGTGTGTGTGTGTGTGTGTGTGTAAGTATGTGTGGATCCTCTGGACACGATTACTCAAATACCATCTATCAGAAAATTTTGAAATTTTGTATACTCATTCTATACTAATGTAGGAAGAGCTCATTAATTTTGAGTGTATATCGGATAACCAGAAGTATCACTTATATAAGCTTTTAATAGTTTTTCTTGGAAAAAATACATTAAATATAATTTTTCAGCAACTTTTACTAATAAAAATTGAATATAATGGTACAATAAATTCTACGATAATAGCATTTACCACATAACTTTAAATAACTTTAAATATAGAATAATTTATTTTTGTATATCAGCTTGTATATGGGCAAACAAAAACATAATATTTAATAACAATTTTGACATATTTAAACAAATGTCACTGTCAGGAAGCAATAATTACATTAAAATTAATAATGAAACCGTGATCAGAATTGGCCTATAAGATTGAACTGAAATATATCTTGAATCAGTATTTCGCTTTCCCTGACCTAGGTTTTTTTTTTCATAAAACCATCGATTTCTGATCATCCTCGTTTTGCTATTTTATTGTTTTGGTTGTTAACAAATTTTTAGTTTTTAACTCCCGCTACCTTAGGTAAGGGAGGTATAGGGATCGTGCTAAAAACCGCATATAGAGATTTTATTGAATAAGCACGTTTTGATGTCCCCAGAATCCGTTTTTAACATTTTTACAATGATGTCTGTAGGTATGTATGTGTGTATGTGTGTTTGTGTGTTCGTGTGTGTGGATCTTGTGGACACAATTACTCAAATACTATCAATCAGAAAAATTGGAAATTTTGTATACCCATTCTATACTAATATGGGAAGTGCTCATTATTTTGTAGTATATATCGGATAACCGGAAGTATTATTTATACAAGCTTTTAAAAGTTTTTCTTGTAAAAAATTCATTGAATATATAATTTTTTAGCAACTTTTACTAATTAAAATTTATTAATGGTACAATCTCCAATTCTACGATAATAACATTTAGTAAATATCTCTAAATAACTTTAAATATGAATATATAATATAATTTATTTTCATGTATCACCTAGCCTATGCGTCAAACAAAAACATAATTTTAATAACAGTTTGACATATTTAAACAAATGTCACTGACAGGAAGCAATTATATTAAAATTAATAATGAAACCGTGTTAAGGAGAATATAATAGTAAAATATTTAATTAAGGTTTGTAAAAATAATATATTTTCCATCATACATAAATGTTAGATGTACAGGATGATCTGATTTAAATTTGCTAATTGCTATTTTTGCAGCACTATAAATTAATATTAATTTACAACTACACATTTACGAAATGGATCATGTACGGCGAAGAATTTACAAAGATTGCGTTTTAGAGCACCTAGAAGATGATGCTGATTTTTATAACAATATATAATTTGAAACAACATATTAGATTTTAACCATATATGATAAATCGGATGTAGTACTTAATTTGGAGCTCTAACAGTTTTTGAGGAAAAACAATCCAAAATTTCGTATTACAGACTTTTCTATTTATTGGACAACAAATTAGATTTTATTTACAAACGATTAACCGGAAATGATACTTTACTTAAAGCTCACTGCTATTTTAAACATTGGCGGGAGGTCATGTGTTGGCCACATCAGATTTTTTTTTGTATGTTACTAGATGAAGAATTTTGTAAGGAATTAATTTATTATATACACTAAGACTTGTATTCTGAGTTCCCTCTTAAGCATGCGACTAGCTAGTAACCCGACTATTATAATTTAATGAATATTTACTTTAGTCGGGTAACTAGCTAGCTAATCGCTTGCTAAATCGGGTGCTTAGAATACCAGTGAATAACAACAACTTCATGAATATATATGTGTACGCAACTATAAACCAAACTTTAGTGACCAAATGGTTTAGAATCATTTAGCACAGGTTGTAGACTACTAGTCTATATATTAGAATGAAAGTTTATGTTGTCATTTTAACAAGATGAATTACGAGTTCATAAGGAAAACACGGAATTAATGTGACTTCATATTTAAAATACTCGACTTGCAGATTTGTAAAATTATACAACACAATAGAATTGAACATTTTATATTATTTTTGACATTTTGACACTGTATACTTTTGCTTTGTTAGAACCTTATCGAACTTCTGGCACTTAAAATTTTATTCAGAGATTATTAAATATTAAGCCACTGCTTGTAGTTTGTAGGGTATTTATATAGCGTAGATGAAAAGAATGATGTAAATTTATATATTTTTTTTTTGTTGTTTTACAATACATGAAAGTAAAAATCGGTATTATGTCGCAAGAGGAAAGTGAAAATTTTATTGTTATATTAATTTTTCTATTAACAAACAAACTCATAATTGCTCTTAATGAAAAAATTAATGAACGTATTACAACGCGATAGATTTTAATTACGATAGCATCGAGCACTTCCACTGTTTACGGAAATCGAATGATTTTTTTTCTCTGCTTTTCTACACTAATTTAGATAACACTTGCTACAAAAAACGAAACCAACACTTTCAAAATGAAGTAGCGGAGACAAATTCTCTGTTACAAAGTGTGTCAAGTTACACATGTAATGCGTCACGTCATATAATATGTAATAAGAAGAAAATCAAAAAGAATCTAGAGCAAAAATTTTAACGCCGTAAAGGCTAGTAATTGAGCGGGTTTTTATTGAATTTATAATTGTAGATGTAAACTTGACAGAAATATGCTAATATGCCCATTAGATAGGTACAAAAATATTAAACTTTCATTTAAATACAATTAAATTTTATAAATAAACATTATTAATAGAATTCATTAATACATAGAATTTCATTTATTAATAACCCCTCGAATTATGGATAATACCCTTTAAAAAATTAAATAGAATCGTAATCGAAACTCTGGGACCATCTAGTGACATTTCTCGAACTAATATTCCCATTTTTCATTTATTTTATATATATATTTTTAAATTTCCTCCCTTAGAAATTAATAGAAATATATTCCAAGTAAAGTAAAAAAAAATTGTATTTATTTACAACAAACATTCTAAAAATAGAAGTTTTGTTTTGCACAAGTCTGCTACACCCTTAATGAGGTCATGCACGACTTTTTTTTTATAATTTTAATCGATAGAGTAGTGAAAAATAATAGACCCGTATTTTTTATTTTTCCTCAAATCGATCTTTAATCATGAAAAAATTTATTTATTTATTTATTTATTTATTTATTTAACATACACTACTCAACAGATAAATCCAATTACAGAGCAGGATAAAAAACATCACATGAAAAATCTTATATAATAAAGAAAACATAACATTTAAATACGATGCAAACATACAAAAATACAAAAAAGTGAAAAAGCATTACATTACAGAAAGTAAATAACAATAATAATAATAATTAAGAGACTACTATACAATAAAAGAATGAAATTTTTTTGGAGAGTATTGGAAAACATCAACATCACTAAATTTAAGTTGATAGATTAAACACATCTGGTAAATAGGCGATTTATAAAAAACGTTAGTACGGGCAGAAGGTAAATAAAATGTTTGAGAACTTCTAGTGAACACAGAAGGAGTATGAAAATTAATAAGTGAAACACATTGAGGGTCATCAACTGTCCCGTGAATTAATTTAGACAAATAGTGAACGCATATAACTTGTCTACGATGCAGTAAGCTACGAACATTGAACATATTAAGCAAGTGATCGTAAGACACTGATCTATCAGGATAAGTAGTATTGAGTTTAAAATATAAGAATCTGAGAAACTTTCTTTGCACTTTTTCCAAAAGATCCTGATGTACTTCATAAAATGGGTTCCAGATTATGCAAGCATATTCAATTTTAGAGCGTACGAAAGAGTTATAGAGTGTTACCAAACAAGAAAGATTTACAAGTTGTCTTGAATTTCTAATTATAAAACCAAGTAATTTTAATGCGCTTTTAAAAAGTTGTTGAATATGATTAGTAAAAGCAAATTTTTTATCAAATGTTACACCAAGATCCACAATTTGATCTATACTTGATAAAGTGGCATTGTTTATTACATAATTAAACTGGATAGGAAATAATGTTCTAGAAAATGAAACTACCTTGCACTTACTAATATTTAAATGCAAATTGTTCTGTAAACACCATTGATACAAATTGTCAAGATCTTGCTGAAGAAAAGTGCAGTCAGTGTACGAATTGACAGAATAAAATATTTTTAGATCATCAGCGAAAAGCAAACTTTCACAATTTAATACATTAGTTATATCGTTCACAAATAATAAAAATAATAAAGGACCCAGATTAGATCCTTGGGGTACACCGGAAGTTGCGATGAAAGTGGAGGATTTATTGTCAAGAAATTGGACAAAGAGTTGTCTGTTAAGAAGGTATGATGATAGAAGAGAAATGAGAGGTTGAGAAAGAGAGAAGGTATGAAGTTTGCGAATTAAGACACTGTGATCTATCCTGTCGAAAGCCTTAGCAAGATCTGTGTAGATACAATCGACCTGTCCCCTACTATCCAGAACTCGTGAAACATAGTGCGAAAAATACATTAGATTACTTACTGTTGATCTATTACGCATGAAGCCATGCTGTGCTGGCGAAATATAATTTCTAACATTATTATAAATAGAGTGGTAGATAATTTTTTCAAAAATTTTGCTAAAATTTGAGAGTAGGGAGATAGGTCGATAGTTCATAATATCCGTTGAATTACCACATTTAAAAATCGGAACAATTTTAGTTATTTTCCATCTATCGGGAAAAACACTGGTATTTAAACAAAGATTAAATATATGAAATAAGGCTTTCGACAGAGGATATGCGCAGTCTTTAATGATTAGGGCTGGAACAAGATCTGAGCCACACGTAAGGTTGGATTTGAGTTGCTTAATAGAGTGTTCAATATCGTCTATAGATATGTGATTAATATTAATAGAATTATTAGATACAGAATGAAGTTGGTCTGAAGGAGAATTAGCTGCCGTTGAAGATGTAGTGAAAACAGATTTGAAAAATGTAGCAAACGAATCAGCTATTTCACCAGATGAAGTTAATTCAGTGCCGTTAAAGTACATCGTTTTAGGAAAAGTAGATGTTTTCCGTTTAGAGTTAATAAAATTCCAAAATTTACTAGGGTCTTCTTTAATTGTAGACTCACAATTTTTAATATAGTTATTGTAAACTAATTTAATTTCCAACTTTAATTTATTTCTTAATTTGATGTAGCTGTTACAATAATGTTGGTTATTAGGGAAATTATTATGAAGCTTTCTGTAATGTTCTTTCATACGAATGGTCTGGATTATATCGCGCGTGAACCAAATTGGATACTGATTTCTACAGGTAACTTTGCGTGGAACACATTCGTCAAACATAGCATAAAGAGAATTATAAAAATAATTACAAGCATCATTAACATTATTATATTGCTTCAGTGTATCCCAATCAAAGTCAGCTATGAGATTATATAATTTATTAAAATCAGTCTTTCTAAAATTATAAGTGAAACATCTTTTTTTACTTAAAAAATTTCTAGAGCTGTTGCTGAGAGTTGTCATATCGATTTCAGTAACTAAAACGGGGTGGTGATCATATTCAATATTAAATAAAAATTCATCGCTATGTCTGACAGTACAAGTGGTATTCGAGACAACAACATCTAAGATTCTGTTATTTTTGTTGAGTACTGAATTAAATTGATTTGCATTGAAAAAATCTACAAAGCTATTAAATGCAACAACTTTTTGGGAAGGTGTCTCGGAAACCAAATCAGGTAAATTAAAGTCACCAAAAATAACAAAATTGTCAGTTTGTAGAAAATTAAGGCAATCAAAAAATTCAAAGATTGCATTATAAGATGAAATATCTAAAGCCGGCGGAATATACGCAACGAAAACATAATAAGCGATATTATTTAATAAAATTTTTGCACAAATAATATCGACATTGATAGGAAGAATATTTGTAAAGTCACTAAGATCAACGGAACATGATGAAAATTTATTATTAATCATTAGTAATACTCCGCCACCGCGGTTAAGATTGCACAATTTGAATTTTCTGTCGCTGCGATGAATTGAAAAACAATCAGTATGTAATTCTGAGTTTAATACACTATCAGTGAGCCAAGTTTCTGTGAAAGCTAAGATATCATAATCAATTATGGGAGTAATGGCTTGAAGAATATGTAACTTAGAATTCATACCTTGAACATTTTGATAATAACAATTTAATTTTTTTATCAAGCTGTATGACTTAGTGACAGACTGTGATTGCTATTCAGAACCAAGGATACTTTTCTTAAACCGTTTTAAGGTTTCTTTAAAAACATGACACTCACGATCCCAAGCGCAATGAGCAGTATTTACAGAGGTTTTGTGAGACTCGTTAAATTTAATACAATTTACGCATTTGAACTCATCAGCTTTACAATCTTTGTATGAATGATTCTCGGAACATTTGGGACAATGAGGTACTGTTTTGGTACAATTTTTTGCTAAATGGTGAAAACCACAACATTTGAAGCATCTACGTAACTCTATAGCATCATACACAGAGCAGCA
Organism: Ophonus ardosiacus; assembly: GCA_943142095.1. NCBI lineage: Eukaryota > Metazoa > Arthropoda > Insecta > Coleoptera > Carabidae > Ophonus > Ophonus ardosiacus. Next base: position 8,210,700 of record OW964824.1, read on the forward strand.
ATCATAGCCTACAATGACTTCACCTCTAGTTAGTAAATTGTGGTAGGAATTATTATCTACTTGTATTACAGCTTGATAAATATTGTTTTTATTTTTAGTAGAAAATATATCTAATATTTGACATTTAAAACCATTTTGAAAACATGATTTATTTTGTTCGGTCAAAAGTTCATACATTTCATCCTTATTTAATTTTTCAGACATTCCAACAATTTTGACTCGGGCATGAAGATTGGATAATTGTTTTATTTCATATTTGTTCTTAAGATTTTCATTAACTAGTTTTTTTAAATTATCTGAGTGTTCGGAATCCTTGCAACTAATTAACACTGCACCGTTATTTAAAGATTTCACATTACTGACAGAGATTTTAGCGGACACAGGATGGGCAGTTTTGAATATGTCGGCTTTAGTTGCTGTCGTGGATTGGTCACTATTTAAGGGCCTAAGAATGACTGGAGGCGGTACCTTTGGTTGATTCACTGTAGCTGCATATGTACGAATGGAACTGCTGGACGTTGATGGCGAATTTTGAATAACACATGTTTTAAGCTCAGTTACAGATGACTCAACAAGATTTTTTAATTCATTTTTAGTGGCAGTTAAGGACTGGTTAATTAATTCAAGTAAACTAGTTTGAATTTTTTCAAAGTGGCAATTAAACGCTTCAGGTGTTACTAGAGTTGACACTTTGGATATATTTGAATTAATGTCTTTAATTGAGGACTCAAAATCTTTAACTTTAGTATTGTCCACAATTCTACAATTTATTTTACACAGTGGACAAAGATAATAAAAGTTATTCGAAGTACTAAAAAAGTTAAATTTGTCGTCGGTTAAATCAATACATATTGAATGGAACCACTGCTTACATGAACCTTCGCATGGGATAAAGTTATCACATTTCGCACCTCTTTTTAATTTACACTTTGCACAATCGACAGGCATTTTGAAGTGTCATTAGTTAGCTGTGGATAATTTAAAAACACCAACTTTTTATATTCACTGGTTTATTTGCGAATTTAACAAACAGCTGAAAGAGTTCGTTGAACGTTGACAATTATTAGCGTCAGGTAATATCTCGTACACAAAATTTTATAGAATCGCAAGATGCAGAATTGATTAAAAAACGAACTTTAATACACTTTTTTTATTGAAATAAGAGCACACAGATAAGATGGCTGGGCGATTTTTATATATTTCAATAGAAGAAACAACTTTACACGTGATGGTGTTAAACACGATAAAATACACTTTAAATAAACCACTCGAAAAAATAAAACAATAGGAACCACATGGACTACGATGCACACCTATTGACAAAATTTTATATATTGTAATTGAAAATGACATTCTTTAAAATGCGGCTGAAGACCCCCGCTTCGTCCCTTGTCCAATGACGTCACAGAGTGAAAAGCACGACCATTTTGATTTTCACATTGTCTTAAACGTCAAAGTGACATTTAAAGATAACCTAAAATTTATGAAAGTAAACATGTCGATGGAACGTTGTTTCGTGCCAAAATAAAGAATAAAATAATATTCTGGAATATATTCAATGTCTCATATGCGTTTATAACCTCCTACCGTCTAATTCAAAGATTCAAAAGTGAAAGAAACATCTGATGTAACGTAGATAATTTCACGTCAAATGAAAATTATATTTATAAAAATAAATAGAACGATATTATATTAATATATTATAGCATATTTAGATATGTAATCCTCATTTTATAGTTTATATATATATTTTTTTTTAGAAATTATGTGTCCATATAAAATATCTGTTTGAAATGAGTCTGAACTTCGTTCGTAACGTTGTGACGACAAAACATGGATGGTTTTTGCAACTTTTTAAAAATACCATACTTTAAAACGATTTTATACAACAAAAAATATAAATAAAAAATAATTTAATCATACTGATCGATGAATAAGACTATCCTCTTTCGATTTAAACAGAAAAATGTACAATTATTTTTTTTTGCATGACCTCATTGTAATAACGCGCACTGTAAAGCATAAAGGCACGATTTTATTGATATTTAATTTTATTCATAAAAATTGTGAGAATGTTGCTACTATCTAGGCTCTAAGGGCGTGAAATACATTTTGTTGTAAAGTTATTCGACAACAATAACATTTCTAATTCTTTAAGATTAAGGGCTAACTTTACCTTCTTTGTTTAAAATTTTAACTACCAGTTAATCAAAACCGAAACGAAATGAACTGTCGTATGACAAATTTATAATTGCTGCCAATAAACCGATTTAATATTGTCTTTAATTAGCCTCAAATTTGAAAATATCAGAAAATATCCCTGTGATACTTTACAATTAATTATTGAAATTTGTGTAATATTTTGAAAGTCACTTAATCTGAAAAACAATGTGACGTCAAAGTACATACAGCTTAACATGTTGTAAACTATCGTCTATTTTTATTTATATAAATAAAGTAACAGGAGTAGGGGGTTGTTTTTGACGAATATTTCTGGCGCCAATATTTTTATTTAATTATTTACAAATTTAATTATAACAAATTAGTATTTTTTTCATTTAAAATAATTTAAAAAATGTGAAACCTGTTCATTTTATTAATTTATTATAGACATATAATTTTAATCTTTTGAATTAAAAAAATCTGTTGTGGCCAGCACAAGACCTCTCACCATTTCCATATTAGGCTATATAAGTTTTGTATTGCACTTCGCTTTCGAACCGTCGTTTTATAACAAAATATTACACAACTTTACCCAAATATTGTTTTTGGCGGTATTTCTGATGTATATATATGCATTTTACCACAATTTTACCTATAATTTCAAATATTTAATTAATAAAACAATAAGAAAAATTAAATATACTTCCCAGAAAAATCTATCAAAATGTCACTAATGCCGCAATTCTGACCAAATCTGTAAGTCTTACAGATCTGTAAATCTGTAAAAAACTGACAATAACGCATCTATTTTTGTTGATAAATATAAAGTTATGCATAAGAGTTGCAGCTTTCGTTGCGATTTTGTTCATTTTTTACAGATTTACAAATCTGTAAGACTTACAGATTTGTTCAGAATTGCGGCATAAATCTGTTGATATTTGACAATGACATGTGTCATTTACAAACTATGCCATAAACATTGGAATTTGTCAACTGGTTTCCTTAGTGCCTTAGCCTCTGCGATTAGTTTACTTTATAAATTATAGTGTCTTTATCTCTAAATGTATACAAGATATAATAAAAATTTTAAGTGTATTAGATGGAGAATTTTTTGTTCTTCAATATTTAATAAAAAAAAAACTCCCAAAAAATTATATTTAGAACTACTACTTCTGGTTGTTCAGTGGTTACCAAAACCTTTTCAGCTCTTCCTAGGAATGTCAGATTGTGGAAACTGCAGTTAAATATTGTTTAAGTCTTATAGTTTTTGAGGGATCGTGTCTATAACATGCAGACATACATATATATATATACACACACACACACACACAGACATCATTTTAAAAACGTTATAATCGGATTCTAGGGACCTTAAATCGTGCTTATTCAATAAAATCTGGATTTTAGCATGAATCCAATACCTCTCTTAGCGAGAGGTAAAAAATTGTCAACAAATTTCTAAAAAATTGAATACCTATTATTGACATTTTTCTTAATCTTAAATGTACTGGCGACTGGTATTTTTGAATTGTAAGAATGATGCATCTTTATGAAATGAGTACTATGTAATTTTATAATCAAGTATTTTTAATTTGACGTACATTAAAGTTAATAATGCATTTATTTTATTGTTTTATTATGCATATTTGTAAGATATCCTTGATGATACCAGGGAAATTTATTATATACTCGTATTATTTGTTAGTATTCTTTGTCATTAACATAAACTAATAATTAATAGATGTAGAAGTACTTCCTGATGTTGCATTTTTTATTTTGGCCAAATTACAGTTCAATGTTTTTTACATATTCCTATAAAAAATCCGTCGCATGTCATATTATAACTGCAATTACGATTGAAATAAAAGAAAACATCTAATTGTATTACAAAATGTTTTAAGTATCCTTAAGAAATAGCAGTGCAATTCGACTCATATTCATGAGTTGAATGTCTAAATTAGAGTAATGAGCCAGTTAAAGTAATAGACCCGGTATAATTAGTAAACGAAATAATGACTGATAGAAGCGGATCTGAGGGGTGGAAACAAAGCGGATTAATAAGTAATGGTATCAAGAGTGCATTGCCCTCCCTTTTTTCCGTTTCCCTATTGGACAATAGATTATGTTAGATGTAAATATAATTACCAATGTCCTTATTCAAAGTAAATATTTAATCTGTGATAGAAATTTTTGCTGACAAGTTTCTATGAAACTTGTCTGATGCTTTATCAAATTTTGTTATTATAGGTTATGGTTATGCTGATTACGGATCAAAAAGAATTTGTCAAAATGAGCCAGTTTCACATTAATAATAAATAAAAAATTATAATAATTTGTTGATATTTTCGTAAAAAATTAAATAAAACGAATGGCGACAGAAATAGTAATGAAAAACACTCCTGTGACGTCAAATTACATACAGCACGCCATTCATAACCAATAGGAAAACAGTATGTCCATCACCTTGTAGCTTGTATAAATATATAAGTATGCGATAGTTTGTCACGTGTTAAGCTGAATTAATTTTGATGTCACATTCTGTTTCTCATCCAGTGATTTTTTCAAAATGATTCACAAATTTCATTAATTAATTGTGAAATATTGAATGAATATTTCGCGATATTTTCGAATTTGAGGCTACTTAAAAAACAATATTTTAAAAAAATTCGTAGGTAAATAAAAATTCTTGCAACAGGCCTATTATAAAAGCAAGTTACCTACAGTAGTCATTTTTAGGTACCACTGGTTTTGTATATTTTCTTATTAAAGCAATATAATTAACAACCTAAATTACACAATATACCTACTTATGTGATACGAAGTTTACAATCAAATAATATTACTACCAAGTTTGTAACTCTACCCATTTTTGAATTATATATGAAAAGTCAATTTACCCCACATTTAGATAAAAACTTTAAAAATTTCAAAAATCTAATTTTTATGTATCTAGATACTTCTGAAAGTGCTGGTTCAAAATTTTGAAACCGCAGGTCGATATCTCGTTTCGTTGTCGAGATATTTAGAGTTAAAGTTTTGTTCAAAAATGCCCATTTTTGGGTAGTAACCCAAAAATGGGTCGAGATATGAATTTGACGACATCACCAATCGATTCTACGGACAAAAATATATAAGTATAGCAATTTTCATAATTTTTGTCCAGCCGGTTCATTTTTTATGAATAAAAGCTTGGAAACCCCCGAAAATGGCCAAAATCTGAAAAAATCTTACGATTTATGCGATTTTTGGCCATTTTCAGTTATTTTGCTTTAGAGATTGTATGCGGTGTTCAAAAATTCTGAAAATTGGTGAACTTATGTAATTTTGCCCGTAGAATCGAATGGTGTTGTCGCCAAATTCATATCTCGACCCATATTTGGGTTATTACCCAAAAATGGGCAGTTTTGAGCAAAACTTTGAATCTAAATATCTCGAGGACGAAAAGAGATATCGACCTGCGGTTTCAAAATTTGGAATCAGCGCATTGAGAAGTATCTAGATACATAAAAATTAGATTTTTAATAATTTTGAAGTTTTTATCTAAATGTGTTTATATTGACTTTTGGGACAATAATTCAAAAATGGGTAGAGATATAAACTTGGTAGTAATATTATTTGATTGTAAAGAGAATGTTACGTAAGTGTACGCATTTTTAGAGTATTTATATATGAGTATACACATAATGTATATTCATCTGATAATTTTATTGGATTTATAGAATATTTTCAAAAAAACTTTCTGTATGGAATTGAGCGCATTGAGAAGTATCTATATGCATAAAAATTAGATTTTTGAAAATATTGACTTTTGGGGCAATAATTATTCATATGAGTAAACATATATAACATATCTTCATGTTATAATTTTATTGGATTTATAGAAATTTTCCAAGGAACTTTCTGTACGGGATTTGTCCAAAATACATAGAATGGCCACCTCAGATTTTTTTATGTCGAGAGGTAGATAACATAAGTATCATCCGTCGAATAATGATAGTTGGTGATAAATAAAATATAAGATCATCATAAATTTAGCAAAAAAATTCTCTAAAGTAATTATAAAGTTATGTAAATAATTTTAACATCATCACGCATTTTCCCATCTTAGATGTATTCGAAGATCTGCTAACCTACATTAGAAAAGGCCAGTTAGCATTACCAAATGTTTAATATTGGGAACAGAATTTTTTAATTACTTCACCAAAAACATCACAGATAAATATATAAATATATCAACACGGCTTATTAACCATTTCTGGCTAAACCAATCTACTTTTTATTTGCAGATTTCAGTAAAGATAATACCACAATATAACGATTAAATAATTAGGGACTATCGTAGTTCTAAAAAAGTTATTAGTTAGTAGAATGCGAAGAATCATATTGAAATTTTGATATAAATATTCAGCCGGCAGTACAGCAGTGTGGTTAGAGTTAGAGAGTCAGCTTTGTGATCGGCAAGTCCGAGCAGGCTACACAGCCGCGATATGTTGAATGGGTGAACGCTCATCAACAAAAAAAAAAATTATCACACTGCGGCTCGGTGCGCCCGTCACCCTTACACCGAAAGGTACAACAAGGGTTACAGATTATTCGCTAGTGAAATAGAGCAATATGACGTCTAGCGGCGAAAATATGAACTAGTACATAGTAGTAAGTCCTAGCCGAGGTAGCGGCGAACGCATTGTTTCTGTCACTTATTTAACAAATAAATCACGAGTGGAGTGAAATTTGTAGGCTATACTTCATTTTACGTAAGAAAATAGTAGATTACTCTTAAGAGCCGACCGTTTATACATGCATTAAATAAATAATTTAAATTTGTGAAATCAGGCTTTGTCAATAATAAATATATTTATCTGTAAAAATGTCAAAATCTAAAATTGCAACAAAACATCACTTAATTCTGTAGATTTTATTTGACAACTGACAGGCGATATTTGTTTCGTTTCTGTGAAATAGGTTTATATTCTGACCAATCAAAGGGTAGAATTTATATATCCCTAACTAAACCAACGCTATTCTTACGTGAAATAAAGTATAATAACAAAATCTAAAACTTCAACACGTTTTAGTTGCGTTTAACCTATGTACGTCATTAGCACGCAGAAATCCAAAAATAATTAATTTCCATAATTTCCCGAAAACAAGAACCTAAATTCTATAGAAAAATTTACTAGAGAAATTTACCAATTTGAAATAGTTGGTAGACGAAAGTCATGCATTCATCTTTTAAAAATGGGAAAGGAACCGAGTAAAAATATGCGTGCTCCTTGCATTTTATAAAGCAAGATTATATTTTGCCGGGTATAACTACAAGATAATAATTACTTAGTGTCTTTATTAAAATACTTCGTAATGAAATCTAAATTTGTAGACCTGCATGTACAATAAAATAATAATACTTATTTCTCCATTAATCTATCAAAGACTGTAATAGTGCAGTACTATGTAGAAGAAAACAAAGACTCGAATAATGTAAATTCAAAATTCGAGAGAATGTTGAACATAATTTTTATATGAAACGGACTAGTTCGCAAAATTCAAAATGTTATTCATACTAGAAACATTATTTTTATTTAATATTAACTGTAATATTAATATTACTTTGTATTTCAAACCCCGCAGTGTTTAAGAATACAGCTGCGGGAAACGAAGCATCTACCTTAAACTGGCCATATTGCTACTTCACGCGCTAAGCTGCTCCTCTTCTTCACTCGCGAATAGATAGATAGATATTAATATTAATATTCGCATTAAATTCAAAATGCACTTACTACAATTTCGATGGCATCAACTTCCTGAGGAGTATATTTGGAGCACCTGGGTGGCACACTCATACACCAAACAAACTCTCTTCTTGTCACAATTTTCTTAATGGGTTTTTCAAATGTGACTGTGTATCTGAAACATCAAGACAACTTCTTGATAACACGCATAATCTTTACATTTATTAGAATGTTGTAATCTTTAACATTTTTGACTACCTCAAAGATCATATATAAAACTGCACTAAACTTAAATCATTTGGCATTTAAAATTGCATATGTCTATATGAAAATGTTCTTGGAGACACTAGTGAATTTTTACATAACTCATAGGATTGTAAATATGTAAATAAGGTAAATGTAACATGCAGATGTAAATGACATTTGCAGAAATGTCAAAAAGTGCATAGATGAAAATATTATGAAATTTTTATTGCTTCTGTAAGACTTTTGTTATTCTTAACAAGCTGATTATTCAGGTGAAACAAGTCAGTTTTGTTTTCACTTATTTTCCTTGTTGTTAACTCTCTCCATGAACAACTAATGCAAACACTTATAAGATAAAAGTTACAACTGTTTAAATGACACTAGTATATTTATAGAAACACCTCTTCCTATTGACATGTTATACTTAACATAGAATATGGGGTCCCGTGGCCGTAGATAATGAATAATTTTAGTTCTTCATAACAACACTAAATGACTTGTTGTTTACAAATGTCACATTACAGTAACTCTCCTTAATCCTGTCATATATATATATATATATTTTAAAACGACTGAAACTATGACTAGTTTATAAGGAAGAGATTGAAATTATAGTAAAATATTAAAAAAAAAAAAAAACATTCTGAAGCTATAGATAAAATTTGTATAAAATTAATTTTCAATAAGTTTGGAGCTAATGATTTAAATCTATTTCAAATTATTTGAAACTATATATTATTAATAATTAATAAATAGAAAATAAAATTTTAGTTTTGCAAATTTTTTTATTCGCCGTCTATTTTTAAATGTTTTCAAATTTTATTTCTTTATAAAATTGCCTAAAATTTACATAAAACATATAAAACATTTTAAAAACATAATATGCTATATTTACGTATTTAGTTTAATTTTGATGTAAAATGTGTTTAGAGTTTGAGGTTATGTCTCAGGAATATATTTCCCTATTAATCTGATTGTTGATACTTTGAAGGTACCTGATAGTTTATCTGAATCGAAGAAACATGTTGATGTCACGTGGACTGCTTGTTCTGTAATATTCATTACAGTATAAGGAAAAATATTTTTATAAAAAATATATATATACTCATGGTAATAATATTTTACATTATCTACGTAAAAAATTCTCAAATGTTGTCATGTAAAAAATATTTTTTTACGTGTAAAATATAACGTATAATACGTGACGTATTTTACGTGCCCATCCCTGGTCGCGAACCTGGGGAAAACGGGTACGATCCCGACAGACGCCAAATATTTCCAATTTTAAATGGCACAAAAGTGACCCCTGTGGTGCACTCTCCACGCCAGCTATGAGTGCCCGCGAGGTGACGCCTGGTAAGCGCCCACACGGTAAAATATATCGTCATCATTATCGATGTCTACATGTGTTGTAGATACTGGCACACCCAGAAATGGCTAATATGCCGTGATGATATATTTATTCATAACATAGCATTCAGGCGATTGGCACATTAAAAAATCCATCTCATTTACTAAAGATGGTAATATAAAATAATTTGAAATATGCGATTTTTCTATCTTACATTTACTAATAAATTTTCGCGGTTGTCAACACGGACTAAATTTGTGACGTCACGGCTTCATACTCACACAAAGACATTTTTTTCACACACGCACACACATTTACGTTCTACTTACTTTCCGTTTTATTAAATACAAAAGGCGTCATTTCATGATCAATTCATTTTAATGCAGAGCTAAAAATTTACAGTGTTGTTGTTTAAAAGTGAAAAATTTTAATAAGGAAACATGTCGTTAAGCGTTATCATAATTTTTATTCTTACTTTCTTTTTTATGTAGAAAGGCACTTACAATCCAGTTAAATTAAATTAATATATGTATAAATGCAGACTTAAATATTTTGATAGCAGATACATGAATTTCAATTTTAAATGCAGCATGAGTAAGTTCATAAGATTTAAACCATACATAAATTAACTATGCATAATCGCTCGAATTGCAAAAGTTTACTTAATATTTTTTTGCAATTTTATATAAGCCGTTATTTTATCTTCTTTAAGTATTAAATTAGATTACGCATTTATAATTTGTCATAACATAATGACTAATTATCTGTGGAATAATAAACTTTCTATGGTCTAATTACTGCGGGTACAAAACTAGTTTCAATTTTAGTTTTATTTGTAAATTCTATAAATTCAAAATAAACTAATTCTTTACTTATGCATTGACCCAGATACCTACAATTATTAACATATGGTAATAATCTTGATAATAATTGATATTTCTACATGTTAGCATGATTTGCAGAATTAAGTGTTTATTGAAGCATGTAAGTTCAAAACGACATACATGCCATATTTACGTTTTTATTTTTAAAAATTAATACTGATCGTTGCTATACTGTGAAAATTGTTGCGTTTCTGTCTGATCTGTAATTGTTTTTTCATTTGTTTCTTAATAAATTAAAATTCGTGTTTTATTTCTGTTCATAACAAAAGAATATAGACTTGTTATACAAAAGTGAAAAGCTTATAAAATAAGGAAAAAGATAAGACTATTTTCAACTCCCATGTTAACACGTTCACTGCCTATGACACATACGTTGTGTCATCTGGTATTTTGCGTGTTATGCCGATGACACAACGTCTGTGCCATCATTATATACATTCTTCTATGCTTCAGTATCTCACAGGCAATAGGAACTTACAGTTGCACTCTTATAGGTACCTCAGGGACACTTTATACAGGTACATAGTTGGTTTTGGGTTTTGGGCACTCTGAGTTCTACAATGGACAATCAATTGCCGGGACCATCGGTGCAAAAGAAAGTACGTTCCTGTCGTGACAAAAAGCTTATATCAGATGCAGAATTACAGAACAACAAATTTGGAGAAGTATTAGAAAACCAAAAGTGATATAATATAATGAGTATATGTCGGGAGTAAATTGCCAGGACTAAATGCTGACATGCCAGTGAAAGGAAAACCATAAGCTGGTATAAAAAACTCATAATACATCTCACATCACTAATTTCTAGAGTCCCGTTACCAAAAATGTAATGACAAAGTGTACTGTCATATGGCATAGTAAAAATAATAGTGATATAGTTACTTTCCACAACTAAGACCCGGCATAACAGGCAGTAACAGGGCAGATGATCGGCAGTGAACGTGTTAAAAAATATATTTGTGTTACGTCTCAGGAATTATTGTTTTGAAAAAATCTAATTACACCACATTATTGTTCGTAAAAAATCGTATAAAAATTATTTAAACATTTTTTCTTTATCTTTTAAAATAAGTGAGATATGAGGAATTTTCAAAATAAGCTAAAATCAAATTTTTGCCTGTAGCTCAAAAACAAAAGACGATCGTAAATTCCTGTGGTGCCTATTAAAGTATGTGAAGTTGAAAGCGGTCAAATACTTCTTACGGGTAATACGGTTCTTATGGGTCTTACGGGTCTTATGGGTAAAGAATCGACCCCGACCCGTATTCGCTGAAATACGGGTGAGCGGGTTGTCTTTTTTAGATCCACTGATATTCCGAGCACTAACTTTTTGGCATTACCAGGTGTTCAATTCAGTAATGAGCGTTCATTGTTGAAGAAAAATATAACATCTTGGATAAGAATTTTACTGTACAAGTACGGTCCTTCGGAACTCCAATAATATTTTTGCCTAACAGTTAAAACGTAGGACAGGAAATAAATAATTTATATGTGGCTGAGTGTCCAATTTTTCCGTTCTACAACGGGCTACTTGCGTACCTTTTTTTATTTAATATTTTTGAAGAGAAGGTAAAAACTTGCTACCCATATTTTTTCTTTTGACAATATTTTTATTAATTAGCCAGAAAAAAAATAATGAAATTTGATTATTTGAATTCCCGCCATGTATGACGTAGAATTCCGCCGCACCAATGAATTGTCGTAAAGTCACAGCGTGGTGCCGTCCCATAGTAATGGTATGTTTGTGCGGATAATGTAGATCACCTGTTTGACGTTTCAATAATAGTTTGGAGGTTAGTATTTTAGTTTATCTTTTGGGTATCGATATTTTAAATTACAAGTAACTACCTATGTGTTTATTTATTAAGTAATTAATGTATTTGAGAGACCAGAGAGAGAGAGAGAAAAATGAACTAATGTCAAATTCAAATTAAAACTTTCTCGCACGCCATGTCATCTATTGATAACATTCTTAAACATGCTTCCCCTCCCCCAGTTCAATATAAAGACGTCACAGAAAATTTTTTTTCTTAATTTAGTAAAAGACAAATAATTATTTTAAAATAAAATTTATATTTTATATATGATTTCAATATAACATTACGTATACATATAGTGACAGAAATTAGATTTTCAGTACCACGCAAGTAGCCCATAAGCGAGATATAAGGTATTTTCAAAATAAGCGAAAAGTTTTTGCCTGTAGCTCAAAAACAAAAGACGATCGTAAATTCCTGTGGTGCCTATTAAAGTATGCACTAACATTTTGGCATTACCAGGTGCTCAATTCAGTAATGAGCGTTCATTGTTGAAGAAAAATATAACACCTTGGATAAGAATTTTACTGTACAACTACGGTCCTTCGGAACCCTAATAATACTTTTGCCTAACAGTTAAAACGTAGGTCAGGAAATAAATAATTTATATGTGACTGAGTGTCCAATTTTTCCGTTCTGCAATCAGTCGATCATCGTAATTAACAAATATTAATATTGATGAATATATTATTACTTCGTTAATTAAATGAAAACTTTCGTTATTTTTTTATCAAGCCTTGTGCAGAAAAAGCAGAGCGTAACTTTTTAAGCTATTTAAATTCTTATTGACTTACGTTTCATCCGTTGTGCAAACATGGTCCCCGATGAGATGGTTTCCATAGCTACTGTTTACTAAACAAGCGAAGAGCGCCAATAATGCGAGTCGGCAAAACATGTCTGTTGCACTTGACACAATACACACTTGGCAGCACTAAGTATTTACAGTTTACCGCATCATATCACAATCTTGGCATTACGTAAGTTTTTAGCACTTCCGTTGACATTTCTCTAACTGGGTCACTTGTGGAACATCTGCTCTCGACGATAGCTCGATAGATGAAGCGCAAATTGTCTAATTGGAAGCCTGCAGTTACCTTTCCAAGTTTCTGCAAAATAAAATTATTGTATAACGGCAATTAAAAATGGAAATAAAGATAAGGTGATGTAAATAAAGAAGATTCTAGGAATGCAACATTCCAACAATATGATAAGGAATTGTTTACAATATGAGCATGGCAGATGTCTGTTATTTCACATATCGGAGTATATGAGTTTAAAAATGTATATTTCTCATTTTTCACTTGATATTAATTTCACGGTGTAATCACAGAATAGACATTCATACAGAAGCGACAGTCAGAGAGAGAAACGAAAATTAGAGAGAGAAAGAGTATGCCAACAAATTTAAAGGGCTAATCGGATAAAATCGATTATGATTCTTTGTTCTTTTCATTATCTCGACGTGAACATTTTCTGTTAGGGGTCAATAATAAAAGTATATTGAGAAACACAAATTGATTTCTAATAAGAACAAACATGTTATTTTTTTAACAAACGATAGGAAAAATCGTTATCATGAAGAAAATCATTATATTTCACATAATCTGGAGGAGCAGTTGCCTCAGCTTGTCACGGCCATGTATTTTAGGGTTATGGCTAATTTAAGCAAACCAAACACGTCTTCTCACTTTTGACATATGTCATTTTGTGAATTTTAGAAGTGGTGTTAGTTTCTAATAAAATGGAAAAAAAAACGAAGAAGGTAGAATCGGGAGGACTTATTTGTTCATATAAAAACTGTATAAGTAGATATAAAAAATGGAGAAAGTGAAATGTTTGATGTTTGTGTTTGTGATATAGAAAATTCCGCATTGTATTGAATTTGTAAAATTCACGTATTTGTTTAAAAAAATATAATTATTTATGTGTTTATTTTATCTTTAATTTGTTAATAAAATTAAAATTTTAGTACATTTGTGTTCTAATTTCTCTTTTACCATTTAAAACAATTTAAATTTCGCGCGTAAATTTGCCAACAAATTTAAAGTTCAAGGTCATAAACATTAAATCGCAACAACAATGGTGCCGACAAGGAGTGTCGCTTCTGTATGAATGTCTATTCTGTGGTGTAATTACAAGAATTTGTAAAAATTCAACGAATTTTTACGAAAATTCTAATGTGGCCAACACAGTACTTCCCGCATTTAGTTTTTATTAATTACATACATATTTACGAATGTAGCAAATTATATTAAATTCCTTTGTGTAACTATTGCTCTATTTAATATTTTCTTTGTCTGAGGGTCTGGTCGCGAACCTGGGGGAACCGGGTTCGATCCCGACCGACGCCAAATATTTCGAATTTTAAATAGCACAAAAGTGACCCCTGTGGTACACTCTCCACGCCAGCAATGAGTGCCCGTGAGGTGACGCCTGGTAAGCGCCCGCACGGTGCAAAAATGTCATCATCATTACCGATATCTGCGATAAAGCAGATTGTGGCACACTCAGAAATGGGTAATATGCCGTGATGATATATTTATTTTAGTTTTTTGAGAGTGACTTTTATCTTTCAGTTACATACATTTCAAATATGAGGAATTGTGTTTATCTGTAAAACAGGCTTCAGGATTTATAGAATAGATTATTTTTTAAATTTACCTATTTGTAAAATATATAGAAAAAGTATTAAGGCATATATCTGTAGAAAATTCAATAAACTTTAAATTTTATAACAACATATATTGTCAATTAAAGATATTTTTCGAAGAAAAACTATTTTGAGCTTTCCATATTAAAAAGGGCCGAAATATGTACAAGGTTTCAAAATTTTCCGAATGCTCCACAGACATATATTAAAATCGGATTCTAGGGACCTCAAAATGTGGTCATTGACCAAAATCTCGTTATGCGATTTTTAGCACAATCCTTAGACCTCCCTTACCAAGGGTGGCGGGAGGTAAAAAGTAAGTACATAAATATATTTTCACAACTTATCTTTCCCATTGCCTGTGTGCCAATATTCTTTTTTATTCGCAAATTTGGTCATAATTTTTTAGCAAGAAAAAGTTAGTAGTTTGTTACCTATCACATTCTCAAAATTCGGAATTCAACTTTTTTTTTATAGAAATATCTAGAGAAAATGTTTGAAGTTATTAATAGAAACAAATAGTTAATATATATATCATCGTAGCATATTAACCATTGCTGGATGTGCCAATTTGCTTTACATGCAGATATAGCTAATGCAGATGACGTTTGTACCATACGGGCGTTTACCAGCCAGCACCTCAAGGGCCCTCATTGCTGGCGTGGAAAGTACACCACAAAGGTCACTTTTGTGCCATTTTAAATCCTAAATAATTTTGGCGTCGATCAGGATCGAACCCGGATCCCCAGATTCACGAACAGACACATAGATACACAAACATGCGACCCCATTAAATTTAAAATTTATTTTATTTAATTACTAATAGTTAAGCTCGACAACTGACGAAATAACAATCTTTACTTGATTGTAATGGAAAGAGAACCATAGGGGTCGTTTTTGAGCGATTAGAAAATTGAAAATAGTTTTTCATTGTTTTCTGAACTTTATATTTCGTCGCTTGCCTTGCCATAATACAACGGTAAAATATAAAGAAAATAGTTTGATGAATGTGGGATTACTATTTCATATGACATTAAGAAAACTAGTGCTAGTTATTTAATTTAAGTTATTTGCCAAGGATTCGCAGTGTATTTTCCAATTGAGGACAAATATAACTTGCAGTGTTGCAAAAATAAAATGCACGGGCACGTAGGAAAATATGTGGAGCTTTTATTTTCTTTACGCCAGAAATATTTCATATAATTTTTCATAACGTTTTGTTATTTTATTTTCATTGCTTTTTTTTCTGGCAAACATATCCCGAACGATACGACAGGTACATTTCCAGATGTATTTCAAAAAGCGTTACTGGTAATTCAGTGTAGTCAATATAATTTAGAAACCGGAAAATATAATACAGAATAGTTTGTTTAATTTCGGGTAGAAGTATGTACCGTGAGCATTTTTTACGTGAAACTTTGGGTTTGTCACATCTATGGTTACGACATTTGATTGACAGCAATGTATTTGTCTGTCCCATTTAAAATGAAACATAGGGAATGTATTTGACAGAAGTATTATATTTAAATATTGTAAGAAATTTAGCCAAATCACTCGGGCACAAGAGCCCACAATATTTTTTCTACAAGTAAATTTAGAAGGCAAGTATTATTATTTCAACAAAATTAACCTCTATTGACGTCAAATGCCAAATTCGTTCCCTATGTTTCATTTTAAATGGGACGGACCAATACATTGCTGTCAATCAAATGTCAATTCGTAGCCATGGATATGATAAACCCAATGTTTCACGTTAAAAAATCTGATGTGGCCAACACAAAACCTCCCGCTATTTAATTTTTATTAATTTAAATACATACTTACGTATTTAGTAATGCTTCAAACTATATTATGTTCCATTGCATATAACTATTGCTTTATTTACGATTTTCTTTATTATTTAATATGTCACTATTATTAATTTGAAGTAATTAGTTTTTTGACAATGACGTTTACCTGTCAGTTACATTCATTTGAAAAATAAACTGTATAACAAAGGAATTGTGTTTATCTTAGGCTTCGGGATTAAAAAAAGAAAAATGATTTTTAAATTAATCTGTAAAATATATAGAAAAAGTATTAATGTATTCAATAATCTATAATTTTCCAATGACGTTAAATGCGAAAAAATTGCATTTAATGGTATTTTTTGAAGAAAATCATTATGAGCTTCAAGTAAAGTACCATTTCCGTTTACCCGATTTACACCAAAATCTAATGGCTTCTATTCATATTAGAAAAGGGTCGAAATACAAGGTTTCAGAATTTTCTGAATGATAGTATTTGAGTTAGAGTGCAAACAAAATTTGTACACATACACACACACACACACACACACACACACACACGCACATACACACATACACATACACACATACAGACATCATCGTGAAAATGTTAAAATTGGATTCTAGGGTCCTTAAAACGTGGTCATTTACTAAAATCTCGATATGTGATTTTTAGCACTATCCCTATACCTCCCTTACCAAAGGGTAGCGGGAGGTAAAAATACTCACGGTTTATGTTAGGACCAAATATACTCTGCAAGCGAAACCTAATATTTGTGCGTTAGGTTTTGTTAACGAATGTTTAAAAAAATTAACAAATATATACATATTAGGACGCGAGTTTTGTGTATTAGGTTAGGTTATATTATGATTTGTTTTTTAAATATTTAGATAAATTCAACACCAAGACTTTATTGTAGTGTTTTGCAATAAAATCTATACTTGAAAAAATACATTTACAAATTAAACAGTAATTATTAAAGTAGTAAAAAATTTCTTAAGCGCCGGTCCAATTTCTGAAACACTATTTTTATTACAAATAGACGAGTATCTTGTCGTGGGCATACATTATTTGTACATAGGACATTTCGCCATACACAATTATGAATAAAGCGTAAATCTAAAATATTTTACATATTTTTTGTCTCGGATTTAGCGGGGCATTGTGAAATTATGTCATTGCCAGTACAATAAATTTCTGCTTGGGTGCACTACTTTATTAACCATTATTATTATGGTAAGATAAAGCAACAATCAAGAAATTTAGCAACTTACAACAATCAAAACAAGGATGTCAATATTTACTGCAAATGGCCTCGAATTAAGATGTATGGCATTTCACTAGGTTATTTACTTTATTAAATGTGAAGTAATTCTATAAATTACGTGAGTTACTTAAGTAACAATAATTAATTAATATTATTGCACTTTGTAAACGTCAAGACTAATTATATAAATAATTTACTAGAATCATGATAGAAAAACTGTAATTATATATTGTTAAACAACCAAAAAATTACTATTCACACTATCTATGTAGCATATAATTCTCAGTAGCATTAAAAGCAGAAAAGTATTATTTTACGTTTTTGCTATGGGTAATTTAAGCATATTTAAATGTAATTTTTATGTTTCAAATTAATCAACAAAAAGTGTTTGTATGAAACAACGATAATTACAACTTCTTCTTTTATTAATATCCATATCTATTTTGGACAAATACAGTGTTTTCATAGAAAAACCTAATTTGGAGTAAGCTATGAATAAAACAAAACGTATGCCAATTTGAAAGTATTTAATTAAATGTCAATTTGACACGAGATATTCTCAAAAATGTTGTCTAAAGCTATAGCTTTTCTTCTTGAATCCTTATTTTAGAAATTGAAATATATTAGAAAACAGTGAATGGCAATATTTTGCATCCTTCTTTATTATCTTTTCTCCTTAAAATTACATTTCACGATCAATTTTGACAACTTGACTTTTGAATTGAATACTGATCAGACAAACGTTTTTGTGTTCATAGCCTATTCCGAATTAGGTTTTTTTCTGAACACACTATATGTTATACAGGGTATTGGATTCTACAAATTCGCTTTATTTTTATTCGATACTGTTTCTACAGATACGTATACTTACATACGAGTATCGGCTGTAACGTGAACATCGGACCATGGGTCTTCAACATAGGAACACAGTTTATCCTTGCGCACAAGTGGCCTGTTAATTTTAGAAAATAATGCTTCAAATAACTGTTATAGAGAATTAAATTCTGCATCTAATTCAAAAATCATATATTTTTCACGTTGTAACAGAGAAAATTGAATTTAAAACTTTATTAGTTTCTTCGTTATTGTGTTAGCCATATGGAATTGAAACAGAATCACAAACAAAAGAAATAACAGTTAAAGAGTGCCGTCGTCAATTCATATTTGTTAAAAATTATTATCTATTCCATCTGATAACTATACCAATATTTTAATGTTTTTATTTATTTATTTTCTTATTTTATGACGACCAATGTAATGGGTGATCCAATTGGAGTTTCCTATGTTAGCAGCACTGTAAATCAAACAGTTGTCAAGAAGCACGTATTTTTAAAGCGTCAACTATTAGTTTACAACTACACATTTACGAAATGGATGTACAGCGAAGAATGTACACAAATTGCGTTTTAGAGCACCAGGAAGTTGATACTGATTTTTCAAGGAAACTCTTCTTCTCTGATGAGGCACAATTTCACCTATCTGGATATGTTAATAAGCAAAATTGCAACATATGGGGTGAGAAAAATCCAAATACGATTCACCCTATTACATGCCTAAAAAGTTACTGTTTGGTGCGCATGTGGCAAGGCGGCGTTATTGGACCTTACTTTTTTGAAAACGATGATGGTCGAACTGTAACAGTCGATAGTGAGCGCTATAGATGCATGATAACCTATTATTTTTGTTACGATATCGAAGATATTGATGTGGAAGATATGTGGTTCCAACAAGACGGCGCAATTTGCCATACATCGTGTGCAACGTTGGATGTTTTGCTTGAAAAGTTCCCAGCTCGCATTACTTCACTTTTTGGTGCCTTCAATTGGCCGCCAAAATCATGCAACTTAACGCCGTTGGAATTTTTTATGGGGTTACGCTAAGAGTCGTGTCTATCCCAACAAACCGAAAACGTTGGAGCACCTAAAAAACAACATCCGGCAAGTTATAGCCGAGATACCACCCGAAATGTACGGAGAAGGCTTCGAAAATTACCTCGAAAGGATCGGCTGCTGCAGAAGGTTCAGAGGCGGCCTTTTAATTGATATTATTTTTCATAGTTAATGAAATACATAACATTTTCGACCGAAGATGTCCTTAAATTTATTTGGTTAAAAAAAAAAAAAAATAGTTTGGACACCCTAAGTGGATCACCCATTATGTGTATTATGTTATTTATTAATTGTTATTTTAAAGCCTCCGTTTTCACCTCCCGAAGAAGGCACATGAGATGAAACCGATGGAGACCGAAAATAAACTTATTATTTTAACTGAAATCCAGAAATTTTCTTCTTACGATTCAACTTATCCGTCAAGAAGTATTTCTGCCAAATGAAATAATATTCTATTTGTCAGAAGCTTAAAATTTTCGGTAGTGTGAAGACGCTCTCTCTGTCTGACAGGTAAAACGTTATTACATTTGTTTCATATTTATGGCTAACACTATAGAGGTGTTTTATAAATTTGATTTGCTCAGTTGCAAGAGGTGTACGATAAAATATGATTATTGAATTGAATGCAGAATTTAATTTTATTTGAACCACTTTTGTCTAAATTTACTAGGTCATTTCATATTACACTCAGTATAATTTGCATAACATTTTTTTCTCTATTCTTAAGTCCGGAAATTAATCTCAATATAGTTTCAAAATGCGAGTGTTTAAGAAATAGTTATAAATTACCAATTAACCTTTTAGATGTCAATTCGTATCGGATATTACTATTATTATAAGTGATAATTTGCCGACATAATCTTAATAATATAGTATACGCAACTCCTATGATTACTATCTGGCGACTTTCCTTCACGGTTAATTTTCTTTCTCGTAGCATCCGGTGAGGATTTCACAACTCGAAGGAAATGTTTTATATTTTTATTTATTGTACGTTACCAAACATTCGAACGGACGCCAATTATAGTCTTCGAGATTGGCGAGCTTGAAAAAATTGATCTTGGAATAAATACTGAAGGTTGAAAGTGAATTTCTGACCTCACAAGAACGGTTGTTTCAATTTTTACTTTTATTAATTAACAGGGTACAGCTACGCAGGTAGGTTTGTTAGGCATTATTTCAGCTTCAAGGTAATTTGAGTTGAGCATTTCATTTTCAATTTATTGTTTTGAAAAAGTAATTGTCGTTGAATACTGATATCAGTATTATTTGTTTGTTAATTATATACAGTTTCCAGACGTTGTTTAGACTTTGATAACTTCTATTTTTATTAAGAATGAACAATATTTAGAACATAAGTTCAACAGCTTACCTTTATTCTGTTTATTTTCTAAAAGTAGAAGAGTCTTATCTCAAAGAAAAGAGAAACAATTGTTTATATTCTGCCATATTTCATGAAAAGACCTGGGAGAATATTTTATTTTCATTCTAAAGGAAAATACATGAAAATTTTTATCTTAAACTATCGGAAAAACCAACCTATTTAAAAACTAATAGATATGATTTTAATTTAATAATAATAATAATAAAAAAATGTACACAGAAAAAAACATCTAATTTGTAGTTAAATTAACTACACAAATCTGTAATTTTCAGCCTACTGATATATTTTCATTAATTTATTTAAGTTGATTTAGTTAAATTTTCTAAATTTTGTAATAACAAATTGTAGTAAAATTAAATACAAAATTAGATTAAACGACTACATTTAATATTGAACTAAACTTAAATAAAGAAATTAACTACATATATATTTAAATTTTCTATTTACTTACTTTCATTAGATAAATCACCGAAAATTGTAGGACAAAAATAATGAAGCCAAAATATAATAAAATTTAATAAAATAAGTAATTAAAATACAAAATATTTATTATCTATTTCGGGTTAGTTAAAATGTAAAAATTTGTAAATTATACTAAATTATTAGACATATTGCCTGATAAAATAATATCTAATTATAATTAGACAAAATTGCAATTCTTTTTTCTGTGTATCAATGACACATTCGTACCGTGCAGACGTTTACCAGGTGTCACCTGACGGACCCTCGTTACTGGCGTGGAGAGTGCACCACAGGGGTCCTTTTTCCCAGTTAAAATTTGAAATAATTTTGGCGTCGTTTGGGGTTGAACCCGGGAACCCAGACTCGCGACCAGGGTGAACAAGGATATACAGAGTAAACAAGGAAATTCTGTGACAGGAAAAATAGTTTTTCCAAATATTATCTGTCCCGTAAAATATTATGTAGTTTTTAAAAATTTTGGCTTCCATATATTCAGATTTTATTCTTTAAATCTTTTTGTACAGGATGTAACAGAAATAAGTACATTAAATTTAATCAGTGATAGAAAAAAGCAACAATATTCCTTAGTAACTTTTTCGAAATCGCAATTTATTTTTTGGAAAAAAATATTTCTAATTTCGAGACATAATACTGGTGAAATAGAAAAAAGGAAGTGACATTTACAGAACTCGTCGAGAACAACAATATTAGTAACATTTTATTGAATTCTCAATTTTTTAGAATTTTTAGATAGGTAGATAATGATTTTTTTTTTACAAAACTTTGAAGATTGTTAACACAATATCTAGCAGGTTTACAAGAAAAAAATACTAAGAAATATTGTTGCTCTCGACGAGTTCTATCACTGGTTAAATAGAATGTACTTATTTCTGTTACACCATATATTAAAAGATTTATGAATGTAAACTGAATTTTTGGATGCCAAAATTTTTAAAAACTGTCAAACCAGGTAAATGTCAAAAATTAGATATTTGACATTTATATATGCTAATTTCTCGAAATAACGCATTTTAAAGTCAGTATTTACTACGTCTTAAACTAAGTTTACTTTTTCCAATTAATTTAAAACACAAGAATTAAGTGATGATGGTAACTATTAAAGCTTGCAACAGTAATTTTTACAATATTTAATTCAAAATACACTTTCGTTATTTGTATTTGCAACACGCACACAAATATGCAAATTATTTTCTCTTTGTCACTATTTTTAATAGCTATTGACATCTAACATTGCAAGGACCATCTGGACAAATTTCTACTTCATTAGAAACAAAAATTTTACTTGATTTATTAGTAATGAAGTTTTTAAAAATAAGAAATAAGACGTTCACTCTTTCGCTTTCAATTTTTAAATTTTTGACATATGCTTTGAAAGTATCTTCTCAAATAGTTCTCTTATTGTAAGTTCGGAAATAGAATGTATCATCACGCGAAATATTTTTATAATTCTGTCGTTGTTTCAATTATTGACATGTTACTGCTTCGGTTTAGAAAGTTCTTAGAATTGTGCTCTGTTGTGATCAGTGTCAATCATAATAGTCACGTTGGAAATAATAACTGGCATTCTAATTTATGCTGTTTATTTTAAGATCATATTTTTATTTAAAGTGTGGATGTTATTCTTCGAAATCTTCATTGTGATTCTCGAGAGTTCTACCTATAATTAAAGACTTTGATTTTGAAATATTGTTTTTTTGTGTTTACTTAAAAAACATACTAAAGAATTCTAATATAATATACACACATAAATATGAGCTTTAGACAAGATAAACATAACAGATTACTATGATCATGATTAAATATTTTTTATTTACCTAAACTCAAAAGAAACAATAATATATACTTAATTTCATAAAACAGCACTGTTAAAATGCCATTTTTATGTCTCTCTAAGAGAGGTATTGGTCATGCTAAAAGTAGCATATCCATATTTTAGTGAATAAGCACATTTAAGGTCCCTAGAATCGGATTTAACATTTTTACGATAAAATCAACACTTTTAGGGACATTCTGAAAGCTTTTTCTGGGAAGTACATTTAATATTTTTTATTGTTTTATTAATTAAATATTTAAAATTATAATCAAAATGCATATATCCATCAGAAATACCGCCTATCTTGTTAATGAATTGGAAGAATCTCTGACATTTAGAAACTTCCTCATACAATTTTTTTTTATTTCTTTCTTTTTTGTGCCATTTAAAATTCGAAGTAATTATGGCGTCGGCCGGGTTCTAGATTTGCTACTAGGCACTTGGATCCACGGTCACAAGACCCCTGATGCACTCTCCACGCCATCACTGAGTGCCCGTATGGCCTGGTAAACTCCCGCACGGTACGAATATGTCATCATCATTACCACTATCTGAGTATAAAGAAGACCTACTGCTTAAGATATTGTAATTTTAATGCGGGACATTCAGTGCTTATATTTTACTCATTGATGTATTTTTACATTTTAAAACTTTTGGTTATCTTAATTCAAAAGTAGCACCGATTCTATTATATCTTATTGTCACAGTGCTAATATTACAATACCTTAATTAAATAAATTAAATAACAATTAAAGATTTCTAGCTAGTAATTTCTATAATAACGAAAATATTACAGAAAACCAATAACAAACTCCAATTAACTGTGAATTTTAAAAAATGTCCTCAAACTAAATAAATAAATTACCAAAAGTGCACGATAATTCCTTGTTGATTCATCGAAAACTTCACTGGTATTTCCGCAACAATGGTTCAATAAAAAAATCACTATTACTGATTACTTTTATTCCACTTTACTCCACATTCTCTCACTTCATTCGTTCCGAAGGCCGGTTCACGATCGCCGATTGTCACCAACTGAAAGACGATTAGACTGTCAGATGTCTAAATCGACCATATGTTGCATCGTTTGTTTGTTTTTGCCGTCAAAGTTGATGAGTAAAGTTCGGAGAACACTTCAACCTTTGCGGCGTTATCAAAATTGAAGACAACAATGCTGTGTTGATATTTTAATGCCAAGTCAGGCGGGACTTCGTGATTAGAATTGAAATAGTTGGGATTTTTTATAAGATCGTGGTTTGAATCAGCGTGGGTCATGGTAACGGTTTTTGCAATTGAAGCATGTTTTACTACAAAGAAAGTGATGACAATTTAAATAAACATAAATGCGGAATACGTTTAGTTACTTTAAATTGCGATTTAATAAAGGAAAAGGAGGTGTTCCGATTCATAAATCGGTGAAAAAATGTGAATCGACATTAACACAGTTGGATCGGTATATACATAAATTGACAGTTATCAGTCTTGAAACATACCACTAGAAATTAAAATGAAAATAATGATAGCATATTCCGACCCCAACCTCTTTAAATATATTAAGATACGAGGATTGTACAATTTTAATGGAATGTGGCCACACAATGGGGGATTCCAGCTCAATCGAATTAAAGGAAAATAGTAAAAAAAATACGAATGTATTTGTTGAATAACGAATATTAATAAAAAAATGAAATGCTATAATTGAGATATTTCGGAAATAAGGGGTTTTTTTGTTATAGCGCTTCGACACAATATGAAATCTATATTTATATGCTGTGCCACCTTTCAACAAGTCTAAATATAAATGTTGTTTCTCTTATCTTGCACCCTCGCTGTATAATTCTATTCCAAATGAATTAAAATTTCTGTGTATACAGTCTTTTAAAGGGAGACTAAATGCGTTATTTGATTGTTAAATATTTTGTTGTTGTTGAATATCTATGTTATAATTCATATTTTTATTTTATTTTCTTAAAATGTATTATATAAAGTAAAATTCAAGTTGTATGTATCCATTTCTGATTCTTTTTAATTATTGTATTGTGTTGGCATTTCGTTACTTTAATAATTAATAATTGTTTCATGTATGTATTGGTTGGGTAGAAGAGCAGCCATTGACTGAACCCCGCCATTGACTGATGTCAATAAAGTTTATTATTATTATTATATATAATATTTTGATTGGCGACCGAAAGACCGCCTATACATGCATTACAAATAACGTGTTAGGAGGTGGGGATTACTACCAATGGAAGTTAAGAAATTCAAATTCGAAAGGAGGGGCTAACATTCCTGTACTGCAGTTTCCAAACAGTTTTTATTTTAACATAAATTTCTTGCATTAAACTTAATAATTTAAATACTCCTGTAATTATAAAGTATGTAGACTTATACAGTGTTATAATATTCATTTATTTTTATGTAAATATAATTTAAAACATAATTACGCGTAATACTACCTTACCGTACCGGCTTTCTCTCGTGTAACCGAATGTATTTATAGTAAAAGCTGTATTATTATTGATATATTTTTGCTTAGAATGCAAATACATACATAACTCTATGTTGATCAATAAGAATATATTGCATGGTAAAGAATTAAAATTACGAAACATGTTTATTTTAAAAATTAATGAGAGTAGGACATAAAAATATAAAACATATGCACGTAATTCTAATTTAAATAAGTTTTTTTACATACATATGTACATAAAATAGTTTTTGATGCAATTAATTTCTTTGTCAATGAATGGATAAAACATATGTGAATTTAAATTATATAATAACATTATACAAGCAAAGACATTTGTTACCATTACATTATATGTATCATTGTTAGATTTAGAAAGGAACTATTATATACAAATCTACTTCCTAGTGGATTTTATCATTTAAAAAAGAGTATGTAAATGAAGTTAATTTAATATGTCAAGTTCAATTTAATACAGAATATCGTCATTCGACTTGTCAGTAAGCTAAAACTTAAAATAAATTGCTAAAACTTAAAAAAAAATTGTATATTGTATCTTATATACACGTACATACATATAATATATATATTTTTTCGTCACTAGTGATTAAATAATATTTATTTACGATAGTGCGTAAAATTGATGTTCAGTTGTCAGTTTTAAGTTTCTAAAATGGTTTTTTTTGTTACAAGGTTTCATTAGTTACGGGTTGCCGAGCAACGTGTGATTAAAATTTTTAAGCACAGGTCTTATATCCATCGCTGCTCTTGTGTTTTTATGTGACCCATTCGTGACTAAAGACTAGCTTTACGTACTTGTGTCGTATATAATTATTTATTCTCCCGTACGTGAAGTAGTAGATCACACATTATATCTTATGGAGTTTATGTAACACACTACGCTCTTAAAAGTTGTTAAAATTCCAGGCACGGATAAAAAATTTAATAGATAGCTGTGATTGTTTTTTGACATTTGGCTTTAACATCTGTTTAACAGCACAGGCAAAATATTTTTGAATTTTGTAAGCATTTTTTTATATTTGTGGGGTTTACATTACTCGCCTACAATTGACGTCACAAACTCTACTCTCATATGTAAAAAGTCAGTTTTACAATATATTATTTTATCTATTCTCATCATTAAAGTTTCACTTTACCAACGAGATTTTTGAAAATATAATGACACTTTATTATTTATAATTTTTGAATACCCCAAAAACAGGCTTTGCGGTACTCCATCCTCAAGAGCTAGGCTAGAGAATAAAGGTCCTAAACGGTACAGAAAATAATTATTCAATGAGCATGTAACGTATGGTAATACTCATGACAATGAAGTTTGTTTGATGTAAATTATTCGAATGAGTAATAGCCATTACACGCAATAGAATACTATACTTTATCCACAAAATAATAACAAATTAGAGATATGTTTGTATTGAAAAATAAGTAGAGATAAATATAATTGTCGTTGTTTTAGCAACCATTTGTTGTGACAAAATTACGAAGTGTTTTGACATTTAGCAAAAAAATTTAAAACTGAATATTCAGTTACAGTTTAAGCTTAAGATAAGAAGAAAATAAAACTATGACAATGACAAAAGTAGTGAACTGTGACTTGTTATGTGGAAAAAAGTAATTTTGTTTGTATTTCTTGAAAGGTAGGTAGGTAAGATTTGAATTTGACATAAAGACTGAATAATATTGTTACGTCGAAGTGTTAATATTATTCATCTAGCAACAGTAACGAAGGTCACTAATTGATAAAAATGGGTTGAATTATGGGTATATTATTTAACAGTTGTGGATAAAATAAAATATGTCACGACATATTATCCATTGCTAGGTAAAAATAAAATAAAATAAATATATCATCACGGCATATTACCCATTTCTGGGTGTGCCAGTATCTACAACACATGTAGACATCGGAAATGAAGACGATATATTTTACCGTGTGGGCGCTTACCAGACGTCATCTCACGGGCACTCATAGCTGGCGTGGAGAGTGCACCACAGGGGTCACTTTTATGCCATTTAAAATTGGAAATATGAAATGTGTAAATTTGTTTTATACGCAGATATCGGTAATGATGACACATTCGTACCGTGCATGCGTTTACCAGTCATCTCACGGGCACTCATTGCTGAAGTGAAGAGTGCAACAGAGGGGTTACTACAGATATATAATTATTGCTGAAATCAGCGAATACAAAACAGATTATTAAAGCCAGCAGTGGGTAATAAGCAATGAACATAAATTATTTATGTATAAGTAGGCGTTGAAAAAAACTATTAGTAAAAAACAAAGTTGAAAAATACTAACACAGACTTCCACACGGTACGGTCGATTACTTTCACTTGAGGTTATGTTATGCACAGGGAATTTATCACAGATCACAACTCAATCGTCATTCACTGAACGCACTCGACTGATGCCACCACGACTATCGCGGTCGTGGACGAAGCATGGGACATCGCTCGGAGGATGTTTGATGTTTAACGTTGAGTGGTTGACTTATTAATTCAATTCTACTCTCTTGACCCTGCGGGCCCGCTTGTCAATGCACGAGATGCATACTGATTTGTCTGATATTGTCATTAACAGTTTTTTTGGGTACTGCAGCAACTACATGTGTATTGTATGTAGTTTAAGTTGTAAGTGATATGTAGGATTGTAGTAGACACTCAGAAGAGAGATTTAAATAGTGATTGTAGTAAAGAAATTTGTTAATCAAAATATAGATGATTTATTTTACATGATTTCATTTACTACTGCTTAAGTATTTTTTTCCATGTATCTTTTATGACCAGTTGCACCACCGACACATACAGCCCGATTCACCAAAAAGTTTAAGCTAATCCTCATTTTTGGATTAGCGAATTCTATTCTAATTTTGACAGTTTATATCTTAAAATATAGTCTAATCTATTCCTAGTATCTACCTTTGTTGATAATGAAAATTAAATTTTAAATATCGGAATAGAATAGAATTTACTAATCCAAAAATGAGGATTAGCTTAAACTTTTTTGTGAATCGGGCTGTTAAAAGTTAAACTTGGTTTTATCAAATAAATTGATGTTAATTTATTGGCAATAATTTTTTTAATTACAGTGAAAATTGAATTGGCTGACTTTGTAAAACCAAGTTTAAATTTTAAGTGTTAGTGGTCAAATTTGGCATTAAATAATCTTTTGTAGCCACTCATTAAAATTTTTATTTGATTCAAATTCACCTTTAGTAATACTGGCAAATATACAGGGTGATTAAAAAAGGGAAAAAAATGTCTATTCTGTGTATTCTTTATTATTAATTTTTGATTTATAGTTTAAATTACAAAATTGGGGCATTGGGGGCAAACATAAATAATATTGTTTGGTGTGTAAATATCCTAAATTTTACTTCCATTTTCACTGGAAATGATACATTTGTTAATTTTTAAAATGGAATGATAACCATTTTTACATTCTGAAAGTAAAAGCGATGCTAAATATTTGTTTTATTCAAAAATTAACCTAATTACTGATTCTTAAATAAAACCTTATAAAACATGATACCCTAATCACTTTCAACTTTTAAATATCCCCTTTTACATTTATTTATGTAAATTTCTCTTTTCATTGAGCCAATTTCACATTTTTCAAAAAGTATTTTATATGAAAGTTGAGCAATATTTTCCATAGTACTAAAAATAATAATTCGTTATTTTCGAAGATAATTAAATAATAAGATTGGCGCCAGAAATAGGAATAAAAACAATCCCCCACTCCTGTGATGTTAAAAAAGTAGGCGATGCCACATGTTGATCTGTACAAACTTTGACGTCACATTCTGTTTTTCATCAAATGACCTGCAAAATATTACACAAATTTCAATAATTAATTGAAAATTATCCAATGGATACGTGATGTTTTCAAACTTGAAGTTTTTTTAAAATTTAATTCTCAGAAGGCATACAAAAATTCTTGCAACAGCCCTATTATCAGCGGTAACAGAGGATGAAGCCTAATTGCCCTGGGAACAATAAACTAACGAAAACCATCAGTAGCCGTGTTCCGATATTCAACCGGTTATTGAGAAAAGTAGCAGCGGTTACTTTGGTTTAAGTTAGTAATAAACTACGTTACATTATATTCAAATATCACCGTGAAATTGTTAAATTTTTTCCTAGGTATAAAAGTAGGATAAATATTTTACACATACAAGTCTATAATTAGAAGTGCATAAAATTTGGGAATTTGGTTTTGAAATTTATTTATTATGAAATGCACCTATAAAACATTTTTACATAATCTTCTAACATACATGTAGGTATACGAGTATGTTAACAAAAATTGTTGTGAAAACCCCCATAAATTAATAATATTAAATGTCAACGTAATAAGAACAACGAACTAGAATGATGGAATTTTTTTTTTTTTATATCTGCATACCATAAATTCAATAACTAGTTTTTTCTTGTTCCATACTTAATGGATTTTCCGTACTCCTCTTATGGTAACAAACTTACATAATGATAGAATATATCTCGATGTATTTTGATATTTTATACAACATTAGTTAATTGAGTACAGTCAAGAATGATGTACGTCTAATCATTCATCAAGTGAAAACGAAACTTCACATTGTAATTCATTTCACGTTGAGGTAAAAGTGCACCTACTTGAGATTATAACTAACTGATATTGGCAAAGAATTCTTAGAGAGTCTATAATATATTTCAAACAGGACTAGAATAGGAAAAGAAGTACTTGACCTTCCTACGTTTCCTGAAGACGTATATGTAGAAAACAATCTTTGTTTACATCAAGACTTGTTAGTATTATTGACATTCTGCGAAACAAATGTGTGAAAAAATAAAGATGTAACGTTTGTAATTTTACAAAAACCACGTTATTTTCGAACAAGAACAAATAAATCCTTTATGTTTTTGTTTTTGGCAAGAACCAAAGAAGTTTTGGTTTTTAAACATAACTTCTTTCATTATTTTAAACTTTATTTCATTGGGTTGATGTAAAGTATCTCCAAAAACCAAAGTCCGGATGTTTATAAAATTAAATAATGGCTCCACGAGAGTTATTTATGTATCAAGGCACTAAAGTTCTACTTTTTACAATTTTTGGAATTTATATGTCACAAAGGTTCTAACTCCAAGAAAGTAAAACTGGAAACTGATTTGAAATTTTTACTTTATTTCTATGGAACATTTATTAACTCTCATTATGGGTTTAATTATAATACATGAATATGGAAGACAAATTACAATGGTATGCTTAGTTCCCGAAAAAAAAAAAATATATTACATGAAATTTTTCACATCTTTCACTGGATCAAAGTCTGCGCATATTTAAAAAAAACTCAATGCGACATAGAAAATTATTATTTATTTTTATTAACAAAACATGAAAATAATAAATTTACGAGCTATAAATAAGAATAATAAAACAAATTAAAAATAAACTTCTCCATTACAAATGAAATTAATATACAATATTAATATAGTTTTATACTATACCGTGAGTATTTTTTAACGTGAAACGTTGAGTTTGACATATCCATGGTTACGACTTGTATTTGCCCGTTCCATTTAAAATGGAACATAGGGAACGAATCTGACAGAAGTATTATATTGAAATATTGTAAGAAATTTAGCGGAGTCAGAAAATCACTCGAGAGCACTAAACATATTTCGGGCACAAGGTGCACAGTATTTTTTCTACATCGAAATTTAATTTTAGAAAACAGGTATAATTATTTAAACAAAATTAACCTCTAATGATATCTTGTCAAAATGACAGATAACCGTTGAATTTTCCTATAAGTTATGATTTGACATTTGATTGACAGCAATGTATTTGTCTGTCTCATTTAAAATGACACATGGGGAATGAATTTGAGAGAAGTATTATATATAAATATTGTAAGAAATTTAGCCAAGTTAGAAAACCACTCGGGCACAAGGTGCACACTATATTTTTTCTACAACTAATTTTAATTTAGAATGCAGGTATAATTATTTAAACAAAATTAACCTCTATTGACGTTTTATCAAATGTCAAATTCGCTCCCTATGTTTCATTTTAAATGGAACGGGCAAATACATTGCTGTCAATCAAATGTCAAGTCGTAACCATGGATATGACAAACCCAATGTTTCATGTTAAAAAATACTCACGGTATTGCTTAGTCATTAGAGCTATCATAGTTTTCAAAACATTCTCGACGCTTATTTCTGAACCCCTTTTTACCATCTTTGGTTTAAGAAATACTTGTTTTAAAGTATTTTTCTGTACTATGTTGCAGAGAGACCTTTGTCCCTGTACGTTTGATTAAATTTTTGGCAGACAGAACTTTGTACTATCTCGAAAATGGGCAACAATATCTAAAAACTAATATCACGAAGAGATAGAATATGCGGCATTTAAAGAGTCATCTTCTGTTTTTGTAAATTTCAATTTGCAAAAGGTAAGTTGATATTTTCATATAGTTTTTCTCAGGGCATCGAACCTGAACCTTAACCGAACCAAAACCGGAACCAAACCGTAATATTTTAGAGAACCCAAACCGAGAACCGAAACTCAGATATATTTTTAATTGAACTTGAGTCGAAACCGAACCGAGTATTAAAATTCAGG
Source organism: Ophonus ardosiacus (assembly GCA_943142095.1). Lineage (NCBI taxonomy): Eukaryota > Metazoa > Arthropoda > Insecta > Coleoptera > Carabidae > Ophonus > Ophonus ardosiacus. The sequence goes on from OW964824.1 coordinate 8,243,265, forward strand.
TTCGGGGTTCAACTCCGGTTCAAGTTAATTTTTAGTTCGAAAAGTAAATACAGCCGATAATCGACGTCTTAGGCGTCTGCGTTGCTGTCTGGGCTGACTTTTCGTGAAAATTGTGTTCGTTTCTTGTTGTGTTTTGCGTAAATTCCGGCTCTCATTTTACATTATTTCGAACCTGAACCGCGAACAAAACCGCAAATTTTAATAATGCTTGAACCAGAACCGCACCCGAACCCATCTTTCAAAAATCAAATTAACCTGAATCTAAACCGAACCCAGTTACTTTGTGTGAAATTGAAGTAAATTTTTCTGAAATTGAATTTGCTTTTTCTGAAATTGAATTTATTTTTCCTGAAATTGAAGTTACTTTTTCTGAAACTGAATTTACTTTCCCGAAATTGAATTTACTTTTTCTGAAATTACAGTTAAAAAATTATAGTCGAACTAAATAAATTTCCCACGATTTGCGTAGGTTTTATAATTTGTTTGTTGAAAATATATACCGACCGAACTAATGACCTCGTATGTACATAATACACACATACATCATTACTGTGGTTTGCATATATTATGTTCGGATGTGGCAGATTTATTTGACGCAAATCTCGTTAGATAATATGAGTTTTAGTCAGTGCAATAACAAAATAAAACGTTTAACTTTTTATGCATAAAATGACACGGTCCATTACACTGACATTTCAAAATTAAATATCAGTATCAATATCTCAATATTATTCATCGCTATTGGCAAGATAGAGTCAAACCTATAAATTGCGAACAAGTATTTAAGTGACAGATTTTTGCCAAAACTTGAGCAACAATAATTTATTGCCCGAAAGAACAATACCGGCTCGTAATAATAATTTATATTTTCAGATTTCAATTTAGATTACTTGTACTGGCAATAACTTCTAGTACCTTGAATAAGTGGTTAAAAACCCTGAATTCGAAAATGTTCACGATTTCAATTCCTTCGAGAGTTTATCTCGTCGTCCGATCAAAAATTGCAAATGTGAGGAGACGGAATGGTCAATCGTGCGTCGTGGGTGATTTCTACATTGCAAATTTATCCAAATACGTAGATTACTCAAGGAGTAACAGTAAATCTTAGTGAACGTAAAGTAAAGCGAATCGGGATTGCAACACGTCGGTTTAAGATCGTAACAACGACAAATCTTGCTGATTTAACCGGTAATTAATATTAAATTTAAATTTCCTGCTTTGAATAAGAAGGTTTTTTAATGTTTTGAAAATGCAATTCACTGACATTTCGTTCTAATGCACTGAAACAAATAATTATATACTGAGGTGACTCAACGTAGATTAAGAAAAGGATGTTAGACATTACCGTGTATAGGTTGGATCTAATTCTAGTATTTTATGTTCATTATTCTCTTTTAATATTCAGAATTTATGGTCATAATAATATGCCCTCAAGGATTTAATATTTTTTGCGATTTCTTTAATCATTTTCGCTTTTAGTAGAGTAATGTTTCTTTGATTATTTCACTCATTTCATAGTAAATTTAATTAAATGAACAATTGCTCGAATTTTTGACAGCAATGACTTAAATATCATAAGAACATAGAAATTGATTAGGATTTGTTTACTTTATTAAATTTACTTTGTATCTAAATTTAACTAGACGTTTATAATACCGGCCTTAAGATGCTGCATTTTTTCAAGTGAGTTTTGAATTTTTTTTTTTGACGTTTCAGGATTGTCTAGGCACATATTGTTTATATACCTGTCAAATCTGTTTTTTTGTTTTTGTTCACTTATTTTTACCTCTCGCTAAGAGAGGTATTGGATTCATGCTAAAATTCGCATATCCAGATTTTATTGAATAAGCACGATTTAAGGTCCCTAGAATCCGATTATAACATTTTTAAAATGATATCTTGGTATGTGTGTGTGTGTGTGTGTGTGTGTGTATGTATGTCTGGATGTTGTAGACACGATTCCTCAAAAACTATAAGATTTAAAAAATATTTAACTGCAGTTTCCTTAATCTGACATTCCTGGGAAGAGCTGAAAAGGTTTTGGTAACAATTGAACAACCGGAAGTAGTAGTTTCTTAGAAAAATTCTTCTAAATATAATTTTCTGGGAGTTTCTTTTTATTAAATATTGAAGAACATAAAATTCTCCATTTAATACACTTAAAATTTTTATTATATCTTGTATAGATTTAGAGACAAAGACACTATAATTTATAGAGTAAACTAATCGCAGAGGCTAAGGCACTAAGGAAACCAGTTGACAAATTCCAATGTTTATAACATAGTTTGTAAATGACACATGTCATTGTCAAATATCAACAGTTTTAGTGACATTCTGATAAATTTTTCTGGGAAGTATATTTAATTTTTCTTATTGTTTTATTAATTAAATATTTGAAATTGTAGGTAAAATTGTGGTAAAATGCATATCCATCAGAAATACCGCCAATCTGGTTAATGAATTGGAACAATATCTGACATTTAGAAACTTCCTCATACAATGAAAAATAGATATAATTAGAATTATATGTGTGCAGAAGTCATGTTAAATAACACAACAATAAAAAAACAATATTTGGGTAAAGTTCTGTAATATTTTGTTATAAAACAACGGTTCGAAAGCGAAGTGCAATACAATACTTATATAGGCTAATATGAAAATGGCGAGAGGTCTTGTGCTGGCCACAACAGATATTTATTTTAGAAATAGTCATCCGAGTACCGTTCGTGGTTAAATTTTATCCTGGCAAAATTTTCCGATTGCTTTACTCCAGCCTGATGCTAATTTATCTCGTGATAATCAAAAATTACTCGCTTGACAGCTAGTGATTTTTTTGTTTATGCCACTTGATAAATTGCTAGGAAATCAGCTCTTGTAACAATCGGCAAAAATTTACTACTCATCATGTCTGTTTTATATTTGTCAATTTTTTCGTCAGTTTTAAGAACTTAGTCAAGTTCATTAAATTTTATAATAAATACAGCAATTTATTTGGGTGCTGTAATTGTTTCCTAGTAGGTGGTCAGCGCAGATTATAGAGTGAATTGAACTATCCATAAATGAATTATTATTGTGCAATGCCATTCTTACGTGAAGAATATAGATTAGGAGTTAACAATTACTCCGTTAAGATTACTCCCTTATTGTCTCACAGTATCCTGTTCAATAATTCTAATATTTGTAAACAGCTTCACAATCTCTGAGAAGCTTCTTCTATCTTTCTTCTTGAACAAATCTGCATATGTACAATTTTACTCCACGTAATAAACATCGATTACAAAACTGAGTTGTGGTTTTCCAGTTCCTTGCACAGAAACGCATTCTTTTTAGTCTGCTACACTTGGACGCAAATGTAAAATAATAAATACTGTACTTTCACACCGTGAAATGATCTTCCTTTGCATTGAAGATTTACTAGTGGTCTGTGGTCGCACCTGAAAGATCCGATTACGCAATAAGAATATTTTCTCGCGCTGTCAAACTGATGTACGCTTCACTTCTTCAAGTAATTGCTTAGTAAATTGACAGGAGTGGAATATGAACGTTAGTACTCATCCGACAAACTAATTTAGCACTCACCAGATTTTTAAAGCCGATGCCCACGTATAAGAGAAGATTTATTTTATACATTTTTTCCGAATGAAATGTCAGAAATTACTACAGTGTTATTAATTTTAGTACGTACATAAATTTACGAGTAGTTTACTTATATTTAGGCCAATAATAAACAAATCGTGGCATTGCATCGCTCTTCAATTAATTCACAAAATTTTGAAATTTTAAAGGTAAGTATTGTATTAACAAATAACTTAAAATTTGTCAAACAACATTTATTCTCATATACAACCGAAGCACTCTTGTTCCTTCTTCTGGGTAAAGTATTAGAATTATTGAACAGTACGCGAGACAAAAAGATAATAATCTTAAAGAAGCTTATTTTAATGTCATTTAGAAAAGCGCTCGTAATTCCAATTTATATGTGTAATAAATAAAGAAAACAAAGAATATATATTTTTAAGAATTGACATAGATAATATTGTGTACATAAAGGTCATTATCGTGTTGAGAATATTAAAGAAGATTTACCTACCATTCCAACTTGAAACAAAATAGAATTGTTTATTTCATTGCTTACAAACAAAATTTTTAACAATAAAACAACCTTTTTGTCCCTGTTCTGTTTATGTTAATTTACACCTAACGTTCCAACCCATAAAATTCGAAGAAAACAAAATTATTGCAAGATCTACACGCCTCAATAACAGATTAATTAGGAAAGCCATACAGATTTTTAAAACCAATAATAATAATAAATATAAATTACAGTTTAAAACTTAGTTTTACGTTTGTTACTTGTTAATCTTGTTATTATTGAGGTAATAAAAATTTCTGGATTGCAGTCACAAAATTTTATTTAAATTCTCGGGTCGACCGGTTTCGAGCTCCACATGAGCCTTTCTCAGGAGATGAGAATTAAGAAAATTTTAGATACATGGCAAAAAAATGAAAATGTAAGTGCAACATAAAGCACATGGATTTCGTCAAAAGATAAAAAAAAAAAAATAAATTATATAAAACTTTTATAAAAAAAACTAAGAACAAATGTTCTACGTGAACCACACCCATGGAACTACTTAAGTAAAGTATTAGCATGTTAAGACACTTACTAAAGTCCTAAAGCATTTACGTTTTCATTTTTTTGCCATGTATCTAAAATTTTCTTAATTCTCATCTCCTGAGGAAGGCTCATGTGGAGCTCGAAACCGGTCGACCCGAGAATTTAAATAAAATTTTGTGACTGCAATCCAGAAATATTTATTACCTCATCAATATATGTCCAGTCAAGGAACTTTTTCTATCATCTTGTTATTATTGCTTAAAGAGTTAAAGCGATGTACCTACTTGGAATTTAGATTCAGATAATCAGATATCTCTCATAAGGAAATTCATAATGGAATAGAGCATTTTATTTATCATAAAAATCGTAACATTAATTTCCAATAAAACAATTTCTTTCCAAATATGAGAAATATATACATTTTATTCACCAAGAATATATGCATGGAGTATTTTAAGTATAAGGAAGAATTACTCATTATCTTCGGATATAAAATTATAAAAATTCTATATAAGAGAAAAATTGCAACATAATAAAGACTAATACTCACCAGATCTACCATATATGCCAAAATTACATCTTCTGTTATGTTTGTGAAATGATTTTCATTTTCATATATCAGAAAAAGGCAATATTCGTTCCTATATCGTTTAGCGGATTTTTCTGGGATCAGTTTTGAGTTTGTTTCCAAAGATTCAATCTGTTTCTATTACAACAAAATGTTGACATTGGTTGTTTTCATATTAAGGCACAGATTTGGAAGTATTCATTACTGTTTGTTCTATTAATACGTACCTACAATGGAAGGTGTGATAAAATAAAAAATTCGTATATATTTGTAAATCTTCGGATTTTTACTTAACGAATATATTCATATTTTAGATACAGAATTATCGGTTGTTGTTCTATACAATAATACAAAGTACAAAAAATACAAAAACAAGTTATAATAGTGCGTTATTGTTCTAAATTTTGTATAAAAGTTAGTTACCTAAAAACTAAACTTACAACTAACTAATCATTTTGTAAAATCTAAAATAAAATGGCAGCTATGTATTGCCTTGTACAGGTTATCTACAAATTATAAATATTTCTCAATAAATCACTAACATCTCATCGAATTTTGTAAAATTTGATCGGTTTTGAAAAACGAGACCAATACATTTCTCACAACATTGACCCACAGAGAGCTAGGATAATTTATTCAGTTTCACAATATTGACTTTTTCTTTTTTCAATATAAATTATCTGTTGCGCAAATGGCGCTATTGGTGTATAAGAATCAACACTAAGGGGACCAATAAGGCCCAGATGGGTAGATTGGCTCCTGGGGATTTATTGTAGAAACCTCCGTAGACTTGAAGGCCTGCTGTCTGGATGCTTTGCTTGCAGTAATCTCCATCGTATACCCATCCAACGAATTCCTGGGTTCGAAGGTTTTCGTTACGAAGCCAGTCTTCTAAAGGCCGGAAGTATTCGCGGAGGGCGCTGCCGTCCATACGGGCTTCTCCAGTCGCCTGGAAGAGGGCTTCGTTCCATGGAACGGAGGAGCCTTTCTCCATTAGTTGACTGGAAGAAAACGAAAATTGGAATTAAAACAGAAACTATTGGATTAACTATGTATAATGATCAGATTTGAGTGATATGCTATTTTGGATTTATTCATTTTATAAGTTTTACTTTAGAAGTAAAACCAAGTTTATATTTGTTTGCACATTAATGAATAAAAATGAGGTATATCTACTATAGGTATCTTTTAGTTAAAAATACTTTTTTTTTACAAATTGACTTGTCCATTAAAACAAAAACCTGATGTGGCTAGCACATTACTTCCAGTCAATATCACAAGTACATATTTTATATAAATTCTACTCATACATACTGAATTTTTGCAATAGGTAAAATATTTCCAATAAAATTATTTGTCAAACGTATTATGAAACCTAATATCTGTATATTTATTTATAAAATATTCTTTTTTCTATAGCAGATTTTAAAGTGTGCTTTGTTCAACTCGAAATAGTTGACTTATGCCCAGTTGCACCGCTAACACTTAAAATTTAAACCTGGTTTTATTTAGTTAGCCAATTCAGTTTTGTACTATAATTATAACATTATTCGACAGGAATTAACATTAATTTATTTGGTTAACTGAATAAAACCATGTTTAAACTTTAAGTGCCAGTGGTGCAGCTGGGCATAAGTGACATTTTAACCGCAAGGGTAGATATAATAATACTTTAACAGCAAGGGTAGATAAAGAACTTTAATTTTTATTTAAATAAAAACACATTATACGTTTTGTCGATTCATTTTACCTATATATAACTTCAATTGTATAAACATGAATAAAATGAAATTGTTTTCAAACAAATTCTATAACTACCACGCTACTGAGATTTTTAAATTGTTCTTAAATAATTTAATTTATAATTGGTTTTTCTAATTTTTGCTCTTTAAAATCTGCTATAGAAAAAACACACGACGATAAAATTAAATTATCGACTTGCGAAAAATACAATTTTATCGTATTGTATAAAAAATAACTATTATTACTAATAATTTAAAAAGTCAAAAAAGAGATATTTGGACTAAATGGTTTGTTTTTCCAAGAGCTTGAACAATTAAAAAAAAATTAGTTGTTTAGTTCGTCCGCTAAAATAAAAAATAAGCATACAACTAAGCTAAGTTTAAAAATTTAAGTGTAGGCTGTCCAATCGAGCAATAGAGAGTACTGTTAATAAATTAATTTTTAATTGTAAATTTTCTTGTTGCGTGTACATCTTTGGCAAGGTGATTTCTCAAAGCTTATATGTCATTATGATCTCATCATGCATAAATTCATTAATATCTCATTAGATGAAACTGTAATGAAACGGATATAATTCTCTGATTTAAAACTAGATCGGCAGGATACGCCGGACCTTGAATTCACCTGCTAGGCTTTCGATTCCAGTCGCTCGCCAAGATTTACTTCAGCTCTGCATTTCGTAAATCGCGCATTTCTCAAAACAACCAACGTATTCAATGTCTACTTCACAATTTACGCGTTGCTAACCGACTAACCGTGCTTTGTTCCTTCGTTTCGTATGTGCGTAACCAGTTGCAATAAATTACTCTTTGTGAAACGAAGAAAGTTGCATTAGAATTTTACAGTCAAATAAAAATATACTTAGAGTAACTCTTTTGAATTTCATCATTTATTCAAATGTAGCCAGGAAATAAAATATGTTGTTTTATTTTTTATTAAGGTTATTGTTAAGTTACTGAGATATTTCGTCGTTGTAAAGTCGAAACCCCAATTTCTGACATCTGTAAGTTATATATGATTACTTCCTTCTGGTAACTAATTCCGCATCGCATACAAAATCCTGAATTAAGTTTTGAAAAAATGTAAAATCGTAAAATCTTACACGTCCCAAAATCATACACTTTTTGTATTAATGAAACAAATAACTACTTTGTGTTTCCTGAAAGCGTATTATGAAGTTTTGACTTTACGACGATTTGTCTGTTTACTAACTACGTTTGGTTTATATTGAAAGAGTTTTGAAGTGTCTACAAAGATAATAGGGCATTAAAATGCGGAAATAACATCTCATGTCTAAATTGAGTTCCTTATGATCAAGCGGTGAATGTCCGACTTTTTATTTGATTCCGTGTCTGCAAAAAACGCTGATTATATGATTTCTTGTAGGTGGAATGTGCCAATTTTGTTAATCAATTACATGAATAACTCGCTAACTCTCTGTCAAAATTTCTTCGGAATCGTAATCAAATCAAATCTTGAAATAATTAACTTGATCTTGGCCAGGACTCATGAAACAAGTTTACATTTTCTCCTTTCTCCGTCCTTCAGCAGTAGTCAATAAAAATTTTATCAATACGCTAATTATAAAATTAACCGCATTTTATTATGTTTTTATCTCATTTCTTACAGTTCTTTGGAAACCTTTACACGAGTTAACAATCACTTTGCTGATTACTCACGTGGAAGATTGATAGACTATGAATTGGCATTTTATCTAATTTTGAGATTTTGTGTTTGCGTAAGGTTTCAGGCGATGATCTACTGAATAGCAAGACCGGAGAGAAAATAACGAGTTATATTCCTTTCACTGTTCCCATATCATGCAGTTTTTATTTATTTTTGGTTTAACATTTACATTATTGGAAATTTTATAGTGTAATAAAATTTGTGCAAACTTTTGAAAATACAAGTTCCCATATATAAACTTTATTGTCGCTAATTATTATTAATATGACTTTTATAGGTGTTTCATACATACAAATCTAATAAATTTGTAATGTAACAAATAATAAAATATTTCTTATTGAAATCTAAAGAACTTGAACTAATCTAGGTATTTTCTTGAATATAATTCTAGTATTTTTCCATTTGATTTTATTATTATAATTTTGCAAAGTAATATCATTTTGCTCGAGCCTTATATGCCTTGCCTTCAAACATTTACATTTATTAAAATGTGTTAATAATTATGTTCACTTTTATTCCAGTATGTGTATAAGATTCATACTTAATGAATGTAGTTACTTGTAAAAAAAGTTTAGCAATATAATAACTGTTTATCAAAGAATTTTCTTAGGTACATGTGATTCGCAATTGCATGTTGTATTCGTCATTGTAAGTCAGAAGGATCTTGTTTATAATCATGTAATTTTAATCATATAATAATTAACTATTGTCAATAAAATGCAGAAGGAATTTCTTATATTGATTTACTCTTATTATGGGGTCTATTCAGAACTCAATATTTGTGTTCTCGTTATGGTCTTTATGGTTGTTATGTACTGTAAAGATTGTTAAAATCAAATTTGGTATTCTCAGTACTGAAGGTGGTTACCGTCAACAATGAGGTCATGCACGACTTTTTTTTTATAATTTTAATCGATAGAGTAGTGAAAAATAATAGACCCGTATTTTTTATTTTTCCTCAAATCGATCTTTAATCATGAAAAAATTGTAATTGAAAATGACATTCTTTAAAATGCGGCTGAAGACCCTCGCTTCGTCCCTTATCCAATGACGTCACAGAGTGAGAAGCACGACCATTTTGATTTTCACATTGTCTTAAACGTCAAAGTGACATTTAAAGATAACCTAAAATTTATGAAAGTAAACATGTCGATGGAACGTTGTTTCGTGCCAAAATAAAGAATAAAATAATATTCTGGAATATATTCAATGTCTCATATGTGTTTATAACCTCCTGCCGTCTAATTCAAAGATTCAAAAGTGAAAGAAACATCTGATGTAACGTAGATAATTTCACGCCAAATGAAAATTATATTTATAAAATTAAATAGAACGATATTATATTAATATAAAATAGCATATTTAGATATGTAATCCTCAATTTATAGTTTATATATATTTTTCTTTTAGAAATTATGTGTCCATATAAAATGTCTGTTTGAAATGAGTCTGAACTTCGTTCGTAACGTTGTGACGACAAAACATGGCTGGTTTTTGCTACTTTTTAAAAATACCATACTTTAAAACGATTTTATACAACAAAAAATATAAATAAAAAATAATTTAATCATACTGATCGATGAATTAGACTATCCTTTTTTGATTTAAACAGAAAAAAGGTACAATTATTTTTTTTTGCATGACCTCATTGTTTCGTGTTTTGACAATCTTTATCATAACGACTGATAAAACTATGTATTTATGGTTGTTATCACGTTGTTATTTCTAATATTTGACATGTGACAGATTATTACATCAAATATTATTAATAATGGCCTTTCTGCTAAATATTAGCAGGATGCAGTTGATTATTCGCATGGATCCTGCTTCGACTTAAATAATGATAAAAACCGTCGTGGACGAAAGTTACTTTTGAAGTAAATACATATTTCTTCGAAAATATTATATTCTGTGGTAGGTATTCATGAAAACCTTGTTATTTATTCTGGTGCTAATGTGTGCTTTTTCTTCAATCAAAATAAAAAAAAATCTTTCCATAACTTTTCAGTCACGTTGGGATCAGTGGTAGGAATTAACATACCCGTTTTAAATAATTTAGAAGTTTTCAAATATGACACAAATGTCATATTCTTCTTTAGTTTAGTTGTTTTGGCAGAATGTTTGCATTTTAAATGTAATTGGCAACACATTATTAAAAGAATAAAACGTTGACATATAAGGTTAGGTTAAGTTCATATATGCATAATGAAGTTAGCTATTGTCAAATAATCTGGTTCATTCACAAGTATTATTTGTAAAGATTGTCAATAATACCGACGTAGGTTCTGAATTGACAAATTCATAAAGATTGTTACAAATGTCTTTATGATAACAATCTTTATATCCGTAACAACCTTTATGACTGTGTTTCTCTGAATAGGCCACTATATCTTCTTTTACAGGGTGTATCTCAAATAGGGTTTAAAATAAGACGATTTAACCAAACTTGTTTCTACCGGAAAGTGTTCCATTTAGCCAGTATTCTGCTTCAAAGTGCTTAAAAAAAAAATTGCTTATAATAACCGAATGCTTTATTCGATTTGGATGAAAATTGGTATGACAGTTTATATGATTATAAGTCAACTTATACTTATTATTAGTGAACCTCTAGTGTATGAAACTTAGGTGTCCCATCATTGATTAGACCGTAACTTTTTAATGGCGACGCCGATAACGTGAAATTATTTTTTTTCAGAAAGATACATTCAATAGTAAACTTTCCTTTCACTGTGTAATTTGTGATATCTGTTACGGTTCACACAGAAAAAAATAACATCTGAGTGTCTGCACCGCTAAATTTTTAAAATAAATTTTATCTAGCAGTTTGTCCAAATGCCAAATATTTAATTTTTAATGACATAGGCGTATAGAACTTTGTTTTTCTACTATCTCGAAAAAGAACCTCGATATCTAAAAATTAATATCAGAATGAAACTGAATAAGACAGATAGAATCTAATCATACAAAAATCTCATTATACCAAAAATTTGCAGTTACAACCTCACTATTTTAGACACGCAAATTACAGAATGTAAGAATTTATCTTCGAATCAATTCCATAAGTAGCAAATTTTATTGACATTATAATCCTAGCAACGATCAACTAATTAAATTAACAAAAGATAAATCTTGTCGCTTCTTCCTTGACCGAAAACAAACAAAAAACATCGTATCCGTCGTATCAATCAAAAGTCATATTGCAGAGAGTTGCAAAACCTCGTTATAAGCATATTCTGCTTGCAACACACTTCAAGATAATAGCGGCAGTACGACTATCGTTTCAACTCGGGGTTTAACCGGAATACGACCGGAACTGTTCAGGTGATGAAAGACCGAAAGAGTGTAGGTTATGTTGCGCAACGAGGTTCAAAGAATAACGCGGTTAATACTACGAAAATGAAAGCTTGTTATCAAAATATCGGATTGTTTTTTATGATATGTTATGTTTTGTCGTATTGTTACATAAGTTATGTAACTAAAAGGAACTAGGAAAGTATTGTTGTTGTTGGCAATTAATTGCACTTTTCATACATAGAACTTGTTTTAATAATACATGATTTTATAATTTCATACTTACGAGTTGCATAGGGTAAAAGGACAGTGCAGTTTCACTTATATTAATGACGTCAGATTTGTTACCATAGTTACAAATAAAGATATTAAAGCTTCATTCACAACTCCGAAAATAAAAATTTATTGTGGCAAGCACAAAACCTCTCGCCATTTCCATATTAGGCTATATAAATATTGTACATATTTAACGTTTCTGGTACACACAAAAACACATATCTTTATTTATTTTTATATTTTTTAATTCTAAGAACAAGTTTCCTCTTATTCTTCTAATGTTTGAGATTATTTCAATTCTTTGATGAGATTGACGGTATTTCTGATGGGTATATGTAATATATGTATCTATAATTATAATTATTTAATTAATAATAAAGTAAGAAATATTAAATATACTTCCCAGAAGAAGCCTTCAGTAATGTTTTTGGTTTTTTGACTCTGACATTTATCTGTTAATTACAAACATTTTAATTTTTCCACTTGTTTTCCACGGGCTGCGAGATTCGTTTACAACATATTATTTTATATATTTTTATTTCTCTATCTCTAACTCTATAAAAGATATAATAAAAATTTAAAATGTATCAGATAAAGATTTTTATATTTTTTAATATTTGTAATAACATACATTTTCAAAAATAATATAGATTTTTTGAAGAAACTAGTACTTTCGTTTGTCCAATTGTTACCAAAATCCAATCAGCTCTTCCCAGTAATTTCAGAGGAAACCGCAGTTAAACATTTCTTAAGTTTTATAGTATTTGAGAAACCGTAGCTCTAACATCCACAAAAATGCAAACACACACACACATACACACACGACCATCATCGTAAAAATGTTATAATCGGATTCTGGGGACCTTAATACGTGCTTATCCACTAAAATCGCGGTAAGCGAATTTTAACATGATTGCAATACCTCTCTTGGCGAGAGGTAAAAATAAAATTATACATAAAAATAATTATAACGATGAAAACAATAGATTCTTATGAAAGTGTTCACAGCTCTCGAAAATAAAATTAAACATAGGCCTAAACAAATGTTAAATATTTTACACAAAAATAAGCACATACATAATAACTGTCATTTGAATTGTCAATATACGTTCTGGCAAAAGGATTTCAATTTAAATATAATTTTAAAAAGCTGTCTTAACACAAAGGTTCGCATATATGATTGCATATGGTGCTTTAAAAGGTATGAAGTTGTTATTATTGCTTGTTAATTATGAATATATTAAATGACAGTTAATGTTAATTTACTTTTTATTTTCGAAGCTGTGAACACCAACGATAAAATCTTATTTATAATTTTATTTTTATTTCTTATTTTCGTAGCAATGAATGAGCTTTCAATTTTCAAAGATTTTTCTTTGGCGATGAACCATTTTCATATATGTTTTCAAATCTTATTCTGCCATAATGTCATAAATATGTAAAATGCACAGCAATATAACCTGCGAAGTTTAAAAATCCGACAAACACATTTAGACGAGTAAATTGCAATATTATTGAAATCTATTTATATTAATTGTTAATTAAATTTTATTTGTCATAAAGTTTTCAATACAGTAAACTATGTGTCACTTTATTTTCTTGGTAATTGAGTAATAACAATAAAACTTTATTTTAAAGTGAACGTTAAACTATCTGTTTATCTTAATTTGTATTATAGAGCAGACATGTAATTAAAAATAATATAATAATATATGACTGCTAACCATGCATGAAAGTAAACAATCCTTATTACCGTTGTTTATGCTTCAATACAAGTTAAATATTATGGACGACAATCGTTAATATTATATAAACTGACAATTTTATGATTTTTTAAAGTTGTTTGTACAAAATATCCATTACCTTTGCCTTTTACTTTCAAAACGGAAAAAAAATTACCGTTATAATTATTAATAGAACAGAGTGCGACTTAACTAGGCTGAATTAAGTTATTTAATTTATAATAAATTCATTAAGTTTATTTCATATCTGCGAGTTTTTTTAAATAATATGCAAATAGATAACAGTAATAGGGGCATTGAAATAATTACGTATAATGATGTTACATTTATAATGGTTTTTCTATATCATTGTAAAATTATTCAGAACAGAACCATAACTTAAATTAAATAAACTGAAATTCATATTTTATTGTTATATTCGTGAAATTTTATTCGACCAATCACTTAGCAATTTTGCCCAGTTGGTGCATGTAGGTACTCATTTTTATAAAGCAGCTTCAAAACTCATATAAGCCCAATGGGCTACTTGCGTACCTTTTTTTTATTTAATATTTTTGAAGAGCAGGTAAAAACTTGCTACCCATATTTTTTCTTTTGACAAAATTTTTATTAATTAGCCAGAAAAAAAAATGAAATTTAATTATTTAAAATCCCGCCATGTATGATGTAGAATTACGCCGCACCAATGAATGGTCGTAAAGCCATAGCGTTTGTTTGTACGGGTAATGTAGATCCCATGTTTGACATTTCAACAATAGTTTGGAGGTTAGTATTTTAGTTTGTGTTTTTGGTATCGATATTTTAAATTACATGTAACTACCTATGTGTTTATTTGTGAAGTAATTAATATATTAATATATTTGAGAGACCAGAGAGAGAGAAAAATGAACTAATGTCAAATTCAAATTCAAAGTTTCTCGCACGCAATGCCATCTATACGTTATATTTTTAAACAGTTCCAGTTCAATATAATGACGTCACAGAAAAATTTCTTTTTTAATTTACTAAAAAACAAATAATTTTTTAAAAATAAAATTGATATTTTTATATATATTTTCAACATAACATTACGTATATAATGATAAGAAGTTCAAAATTTTCTAAAAATCAATCAATACCCTGATTCAATACTTTGAAACTTCATGTCGATATCTTTCTTTTGTTCCTGAAATATTTGCGATTAAAGTTGTATTCTTAAAATCCCTAATTTTGGGTATTTTTCTAAAAATAGGTTAAAATACAAATATTGCGATATGGCCAATCGATTCTACAGACAAAATTACATGAGTTCACCAATTTTCAGAATTTTTGAACAACTGCTTCTATGCTTATGAATAAAAATACGGATATCTCAAAAAACGGCCAAAATCTGAAAAAATTGAAACTTTATCCCCGAGGCACACTACAAAAATTAATAATGACGTGCACATACTATAACTAGCCGTTAATGAACATTAATTTTTGTAGTCTGTCTCGGGTATTAGATTTATTAAGATTTTCGGCATTTTCGAAATAAATGGCATAAAAGTGACCCCTGTGGTGCACTCTCCGCGCCAGCAATGAGTGCCCGTGTGGTGACGCCTGGTAAACGCTCGCAAGGTACAAATATGACACCATTACCGATATCTGCGACAAAGCAGGTTGGCACACCTAGAAATAGGTAATATGCCGTGATGATATACAGGGTTATTCTAAATGATGGACCCATTTTTAAAAATTCGTATTTATTAAAGTACAAATCCAAACATAACAATCTTTATACCAAAAAATATCAAAAAAATTCCAAGAGCCTTAGTTTATAAGTTATTTAAAATTAAATCTAATTGAAAATTCCTGATTTTCTTCCGGGAAACATAGTTAAGTTTCAAGGGCTGTATCTTTGAAAATAATTAAGATACGGACCTGTACTAGGTAAAATTCGATTTATTGGACATTTTTCCATAAGTACACTTATTTTTATGTAATTGTTACAATTTATATTTATTTGACAAATAAAATTCAGAAATCAGGATGTAATACCCTTAGACCAGGAATTCCTGGTCTAAGGTAATACCTATTGCCGTGAGAATAAATATTGTTAATTTTGGATTTGTACTTTAATAAATACGAATTTTTAAAAATGGGTCTATCATTTAGAATAACCCTGTATTATTTATATTATTATTATTATTATTATTATTATTATTATTATTATTATTATAATAATAATAATAATAATAATAATAATAATATTCGGCATTTTCATATTTTTACAAATTGAACCAGTGTTCAAAAATTCTAAAAAGTGGTACCTATATTTAGGTATTGAATCGAATTATATGTCGACTCATTTTAGGGCTATTGCCATAAATGGGTGTTTTGGGGGTCTAACTTTGAATGTAAATTTCGCGAGAACAAAAAGATATATGGACATGAATTTTCAAAATTTGAAACCAGCGCTTTGAGTAGTATCTAAAAACAATAAAAATAATTTTTTCAATTATTGTTAATTTTCAATTTCCATTAAAAAACACATATGACTTTATAGGGCTATTGCTCACAAACTTGTCAAAATTCTAAGGTGAACCTTAACTCTAAGTAAAATTTTGCAAAATAGTACATCGATGCAAAAGAATTACAGAAAGTAAGAATTTATTTTCGTATAAATTTTATAAATAGTAAGTTTTACATTATAAATGAACATATCACTTTATTGCTCACAAACCTGTCAAAATACTAAGATCTTTTCTGATCACATTATGTTGGAACTGTTATACATTTTACCAACTATATCAAGATTTACAAAAAAAGTTAATTGGGCAGTGGATTTGAATCGATATGCTTTAGATTTAGATAATGATATTTTAATCGTGCATCCAAGAACAATGTCAAAATAACAGAATATAAAGAATTCCAATGTTCTAACCTGTACGGTTAACCACATCGAAAACATTCTTCACGAAACTAATCACTAACCTCCAAAGCCATGAACGAAACCTGTCCACAGCAACTCGTCTTAATCTACAAAGAATTTATCTTACCTTAGAAGATAGCCCGCCTCTTTGCTCCTATAGATGTCGCACTTATGCAACGGCCTGTTGGGGTCATTGGGGTCATATTGGCCCGCTACTCTGCACATGGCTCTGTGTAGCTGGAACTGTAGGATGGTCCCGACGAAATACCTGCAACACATCACGAATCACTAATCTACGAGAATTCTACGTTGCGTGCTAGCAAGTTTAAGGACGGTCACACCATGGTTTCGCTTTCGTTTGCCAGATCCGGAGCAGGAGAAATGTTAGAAAATGGGCCACAATAAAATGTGGTTCAGTTTGTGCTGTCGCAAATGGGCGGTCGTAAAATATATCTATTGTTATTTTATTTAAATTTGGTGCATAGAAAGTTTTATAGTTTTTAAAGTTGCAATTGTCTGTGAATTAGATTTTGTGTGAAGAATATTTTGCCCTTGGTCTCATTTTAAAGTATGACTTAATCTTCGGTAATTAATGGGTATAAAAATATTTGTAACACGAATTTTTATATTTATTAAAAAAACTAATTAAGTATAACTATTGCTGGGCCATGGGAAATATGAAATACTTACGTATATCATTCTGAAATACTTTTATTATTTAATCCGCAGCACTCGTCGTGATTAACTGACACATTTAATTTTCAAAGGACATAGTACCAAAATGTGTATCTTTTTTGGCCGATTAGCAGACTAAAAAAAATTTGTTGTGGCCAGCACAATACCTCTCGCCATTTTCATTTTATGTTATATAAGTATTGTATTGCACTTCGCTATCGAACCGTCATTTTATAACAAAAAATTATAGAATTTTACCCAAACATTGTTCCCAGAAAAAGCTTTCTGAATTTCACTAAAAATATTGATTTTTGACACTGACATCTGTTATTTACAAACTATATTATAAACATTTGAATTTGTCACGTGGTTTCCCTAATGTCGGTCTCTGCGATTGGATTATTCTATATATTATAGTGTCTTTATCTCTAAATCTATACAAGATATATATAATAAATTTTTTAAGTGTATTTGATGAAGAATTTTATGTTCTTCAATATTTGTAATAACAAAAATTGCCAAAAACTTATATTTAGAAGAATTTTTCTAAGCAACTACTACTTCTGGTTGTCCAATTGTTACCAAAACTTTTTCAGCTCTTCCCAAGAATGTCAGATTGATGAATTCATAGTTAAATAGGTCTTAAGTCTTATAGTTTTTGAGGAATCGTCCCTCCAACACACATACACACATATATACACTCACACACACACACATACACCCACAGACATCATTTTAAAAATGTCATAATCGGATTCTAGGAACCTTAAATCGTGCTTATTCAATAAAATCTGGATATGCGAATTTTAGCATGAATCCAGTACCTCTTTTAGCGAGAGGTTTTACTGTTCTGTGATCCAAGATTAACGTTTTAGTAATGGTACAAGTGTCTAAATTCCAGAGATGGCTGAAATTTAAAGCCAAAAATTAAACAAATTTTATGAACAAAGGATTGTGTTTGCATGTATAATATACCTAAATAAAATGAATAATAAATAAAAGAAAAAGTTACAGGTATCGTTATTGTTTTGTGCAAAGTACTTTTTAATGTTTCATTTAAAAAAAGAGTTTACTTCAGTAATGAAATATCTGAAATATTAGGATTGAACGTAATGAAAATAATATTTCTTTCAAAACGTATAATAAAATTTAATAACATGGAAGTAGACAATAAAGGAAATGTAAAATTTTAATTTAAAATTGAAATATCCATCAAGGCTATAAAAATAAAATATGCCTTTCAGTTGGAAAACAATAACTTTCTGAAATCGTTACCGTGACTTTTGGCATTTCACCGAAATCTCCACCATTTGTGTGGAAGTAAATAAAATATTTCATAACATTTTTATTACATTCAATGTTCAATAAACATCCGGAAATCCACACACAAACATATGACGAAACCAGAACTCAGGATAACAAAACAACACTACCCGTAAGTGAAAACAGATTACGTGGACGAAATTTAAGTTTTCAGTTTTCAGAAATCGATGCTATCTTAATTATTTCTTTATGCTAATTCTTCTTCCCTACGAGTTCTGAATTCAGAAGTTTGGTCGTGACACTTGGTGGCATGACAGATGTTCAATGAGCAAAATGAGAGAAATTTACGACGAAATTATATTGCGATATGACGGTAATTTAAGCGGAGAAATATTGTAATATATGCAAGAGAAATTATTGATTTGATTGAATTATTTAATAGTGAACTAGGTGTGAAATGTTAGGTGTAATCAGTCAATTTTGTAGTCTCTCAGGTTTCTCTTTTATGAAGTAATGTCATATTGTTGCCAGACACATTGTTATTTGTTGTGTTGTTTATTTTGTTCTGACAATGACTGTGAGATTGTTTATATAACATTGTTTATGGATAATAATTATAGATCAATGAAGCTTGTATTTCTTAAGTACTACCTGTGTGCCATAATAGTTATATTTATGCATTATATTTTCTTGATAATTGACAAATTATCAAAAATCAAAAACATTTATTATTAGGATTATTTTTATACATTTTAATAATAACTGAGGGGCCTCTGCCTCTGACAGACAACCATAGTACAAAATTTGTAAATTTGAGTTATATACTACGACACACTTTCAAGAACACCTAACAGTTTAGTAAAACTGTTAATATAAAATGTATCTTAGTCCCAATGAATTTGTTGTTTTTGAAGCAAATATGTAGGCTAATGTTGTGTAATAAATGTATTTTATTTTCAATAAAAAAAATTTATCAGTTTCTTATAAAAAAATCTGATGTGGCCAACACAAAACCACTCGCAATTTAATTTTTATTAATTAAAATACATACCTACGTATTTATTAATGCTACAGACTGTTCCATTGCATTTGCATATATTTATTGCTTTATTTACTATTTTCTTTTTAAAAAGTCATTATTATTAATTTGAAGTGATTAGATTTTTGACAGTGACTTAATTTTTATTAATTTAAATACATACCTACATATTTACTAATGCTGCAAACTATATAAGTTCCTTTGCATATAACATGTAACTAATGCTTTATTTAGTATTTTCTTTTTAAAATGTCATCATTACCAATTTGAAATGATAGGTTCTTTGACAGTGATATTTAGTTGTCAGTTACATTCATTTGAAATATGAACTGTGTAACAAAGGAATTGTATTTATCTTAGGCATAGGGATTTATAAGAAAAATTGATTTTTAAATTTATCTGTAAAATATGTAGAAAAATTATTAATGTATTCCTGTAGAAAATTCAATAATGTTTAATTTCATAATGACAAAATGCGAAAAAATGGCATTTAATGGTATTTTTTGAAGAAAAACCATTATGAGCTTCAGATAAAGTGCCATTTCCGGTTATCCGATTTACCCAAAATCTAATGGTATCTTTTCATATTAGAATAGGGTAGAAATACAAGATTTTAGAATTTTCTGAATGATAGTATTTGAGTTAGAGCGTCAATAAAATACATACACATACACACATACATACATACACACATACAGACATCAAATGTTAAAATTGGATTCTAGGGACCTTAAAACGTGATCATTAGCTAAAATCTCGATATGTGATTTTTAGCACGATCCCTATACCTCTGGTCGCGAACCTGGGGGAACCGGGTTCGATCCCGACAGACGCCAAATATTTACAATTTTAAATGACACAAAAGTGACCCCTGTGGTGCACTCTCCACACCAGCTATGAGTGCTATACTTCCCTTACCAAAGGTAGCGGGAGGTAAAAAACCGTTGTCCTAAAAAAATCCATCCATTTTTCTAATAGTTTATTTTGAAGTTAACAAATTTATATTTAAAAATCTTTAAAGGTAAGGAGGGTAGAATTTTTTTATTATCTCAGGTTCAAATTATTGGATTAATGTTGTTGTTGCCAAAAGCCCTTTAATTGTAATATGGTAATAATTAAAAGTTCATACATACATAATTTAATGAACAAAAAAATTGTAGGTAAGTTAATTTTAACATTCTGTTTAACTTTTTCACCAATAACAGTACCAGACACCCAATAAAATTTTAAATGACTTGTAATAAAATTTGATTGTTTTGGTTGCGAAATTAAGCTGTTAAAATTAACATGCAGTCAAACATTCACAAAAAAAAAATTACTGGAGCGCTGAAGACGTCCACTGCTGCATTTAAGCGTTAACAAATATAAAATATAATATCAGAGCTTACTACCCATTTCTGGGTGTACCAATCTACTTCTATTAGCAAATTTCAGTAATGACGACCTATCTACACCGTAGAGGGCGTTTACCGGGCGATATCTTTAAAGCTGTTGTCCTGAAAATAATTTTCTCTGGCTAGAAGGAGCTTCATTCTTAAACGATTTTTGGTGACATTTTGTTATTTGGGATTGGCATAATTGTACTAAATATACAAAATATCTTGGCAACAGGCAGAGTGAAAACACGAATTACTGTTACCAACTTAACTATTTGTCAAAAATGTCCCTTCTTGGAAATTGTCAAGTATTTTTTATAAAGAAATAATGTAAATGAAATCCGAAACGGAAAATAGTACAAAAAATTCGTTGCAGAAGCCTCGTTCGGTCGCACACTAATATACTATTTTTTTTTTCGACTGCGGTTGGATTCAAACCTGGTTTGTCCAAATTACAATAAGTAATTTGAAGCAGGTATTATTTTATTTGAAAGGCATAAAAAGTACGGTATGAGTGATATCTTGAATGCATGCAAAATGCATGTAAACATTGCTTTTCTAATTGGATGATATTATTGAATGCTCCGTTGCGCATATAATAGAATACTTAAAAACTATTATGATATAGATTTTAATTTTAGATAATATTATATTCGAATTTTATATTGTATAAAATACTGATAGTTTGTTCCAGATTTTGTTCACGAATATTGTTTAAATGGAAAACTAATTAAATATATCGATAACTGGTGCAAGGTTCTTTATTTTTTATTTAATTCTTTTTTAATATTTTTATCATAAAAACAAAAAGGATTGTTATTATATATTTAAAATTCCTTATAAAAAATCTGGGATTTCCAGTTTTTGTCTTAAGCGTTTTACAGCAAATTTCATTATACGGAACGAATACTGTAGCAGTTTTATTGTAATATCAGTTCTTTTAAAAGAAAAATCCTTTTTTTGGAATAAGAAATTCCATTAATTGTTGTATTGTTTAAAACCCGATGAACATAAAAAACTGCAGATAATCAATAATTGCAATGTATTGAAACATCTAAACCCAAACCTGACCACACAAGCATGTCGCAACGTGTGCGTTGATCTGATGATACACTTGCGCGTCTAACGCACTTCTTTGTAGCGTATTACGTAAAGGACACGCGGTTTGGCCTCCCGGTCATATTTGTTAAATTACTTTCTCAATCGTGGAAACGGAGCAACTTTCGAGGCAGGAGAAGAGTTTTACACAATGTGGTGCATATGCCTCTGTTTGGCCGGTGTCCCCAGCGAAAGTTACGTGGGGCTATAAAAGCCCACGGCCAGCAGCACTAGCCATCCAGTTCACTTGCTGAACTCCTCAAGCACCTTCATTCGCACACTATGAAGGCATTGGTGAGTTGACGAAAAAAACTTAGTGAGAATAAGAAGTGAAATAGTGAAACAGTGATTCAAATTCAGACGGCCAGAAAAGTGCTTTGAAAAAATGCGAATGGATAGATTTTCAATCAGTATACGCCTTTGGGATAAAGTTTTAACTCTCTTCAGGATGCTACAGTTTCTTGAAGACGGCTGAAGTTTTATCCAAAATTAAAAAAATTATGTCATTCGTATTTTTTTGATCTACCTCGCAGTCCTCTTTTGTTTGACTTAACAAGTGCTTTGCCCTAACATATATCTGGATAACTATCTACCAAATATACTGTCAAACATTAATTATTTATGTGTATTTGGTTTTTAGTTATTTATAGCTGAAGATGAATAAAAATTTAATATCGGAAACTCTAAAATTAGTAATTTGACTGGTATCCGAAGGAATCAAGTTTCTAGGTCACAGATGAAGTATTAAATTATATATTATATAAATTGTCTAAGGTTACAATTGTTGCTAATACAAATTTACAAAGAGAATAATTAAAATTATTTCTAACCTTAATAAGAATCAAATAAGTTCAAATTTCACAACATATGAACCATAGCAAAAAATTTTACAAATCGGATGGAAATTAATTTTTTAATAGAGTACCTATTTTGTCTAAAAGTTATTTTTGTATTCATCTTGACCTGGTTTATTATCAGATGATTCCTACGAAATAAAATATCTTAATTGGCAATGATTGTTTTCGCAGGTAATCTTATCAGTCTTAGTCCTGGTTTTCGGCCTGGTGAGGTCGGAGGCCGAGGAGAAGAAAGGAGTGGAAGCTACCGCCGACAAGAACCAGAAGAAACGTGGTCTCCTTAGTTTAGGCTACGGTTACGGCTCAGACATCGACCATGGATACCTTGTTGGACAGGGAGGACATGGTTTGGGTGGTTTATCTCTCGGCGGTCTAGGTCTGGACAGTGGCTGGAACGCCGGTTATGGAGGAGGATACGACCTTGGGTCTCATGCCAATGTTGTCAAAACCATCACTTTAGTTAAAGGAGTACCAATACCCTACCCTGTTGATAAACACATCCCTTATCCCGTGAAAGTTCCAGTAGATAGGCCAGTGCCTTATGCAGTTGAAAAACCTGTTGCTGTTCCAGTCAAAGTTTACGTGAAAGTACCTGTCGATCGTCCAGTACCTTACAAAGTTTTGGTACCACAACCCTACCCAGTGGAAAAGCGAGTACCTGTACCCGTTCATGTACCTCAACCATACCCAGTTATCAAACACGTCCAAGTACCTGTACACATCGAAAAACCTGTGCCTTATCCAGTTAAGGTTCCAGTTGACCGTCCAGTACCCTACCCAGTTGACAGGCCATACCCTGTTCACGTGAAAGTTCCTGTACCTCAACCCTACCCAGTCAAGGTACCAGTTGACAGACCATACGCAGTTCACGTAGACAGGCCTGTTCCTCAACCGTACCCAGTTAAAGTACCAGTTGATAGACCATACCCCGTACATGTAGACAGGCCTGTACCTGTTCCAGTTAAGGTTCTAGTACCTCAGCCATACCCTGTGAAAGTCGCCGTGGATAGACCCTACCCAGTCCATGTCGACAGGCCTTATCCAGTGCATGTTAAGGTTCCAGTCGATAGGCCCGTGCCTTACGCAGTTGAGAGGCCTGTGGCTGTACCAGTAAAAGTACCCGTTCCACAGCCCTACCCAGTGGAGAGACCAGTAGCCTATCCAGTTAAAGTTCCAGTTGCTGTTCCAGTACATCACGAACATGTCCACCAAGAGTATGGAATTCCTTCTGGATATGACTACGGACACCACTAAATCTCACCCTTGGGGGCTGTAGTACCACTTTGTAAATCTCTGTATCTATATTATATTTATAATGTATTTTTATACTGTTTTATGTTCTTTTAAATAAATTTCTTTTTTTAAACTGTCTTGTTATTTCTCACAGAGTGTGTAACAAACAGTGTGTTGTAACGTTTTGTTTACAGTGTATTTCGGTTTTGAAACCTTTCATTATGGTTATTTTGTCGCAATTGTCTTAATTCGCACGAAGTGGCATTGTAGTATGACCTGGCGTGAAAGGGCACAGTACAGGTACAACAAAGACGAGATAATAATCTTGTCGTCATCGGTTGCCTTTCAAAGACGCGCTAACGTAATATTCACCCAGCTAATTGTGCGGTGACTCACTTTTCCCTGGAGATTACGTTCCGGAAAACGATACATTTATACGTAACCCGTATCCAATTTTTATTGATTGGACAATAGTGCTGGCAGTACATAATACATTTCACTTTTACTCTTTCATTTTTGAGATAATCAGTACAAGCTCATTTACAGATCGAGCTTGTCAGCGTACAGCGTATCTAGTTTATTAATGTTTCTCTCGAATGCAGATGAAGCAGATAGACTTCTTTTTCTTTGATTTGTTGCTCAATCAGTTATGTGTTAAAGCCCACACGTATTATATTTATTATTACTTATCTTCTTTATTGAAAGTGAAGTTAATTTATGAAAAAATATATAAGGAGCACAACATTCAAAACGTATGATGTCATGTTTTGTTTTCAATACTTTTCAATTCTATATTTTGGTTTAATGAACAGTAATATAATCCACTATTTATTGTGGTATAAATATTTCGATTTTTAAAGGGCACAAAAGTGATCCCTGTGGTGCACTCTCCACGCCAGCAATGAGTGCCTGTGAAGTGACGCCTCGTAAGCGTCCGCACTGTACAAATATGTCATCATCATTACCGATATCTGTGATAAAGCATATTGGCACACCCAGATATGGGTAACATACCGTGATAATATATTCATTTATTTATTTATTTAATTGTGGTGTAGGGAATAGGAATACAATTTGATTCAGTGACAATGTTTTTAATTGCATTTTGTGTTACTCTCTCCATGACAGCTTTAAGAGCCCATAAGATGACACTTGGCAAACGTCTTCAACGGTACAAATATATTGTCATATATAATATCATAAGTGGTAAATTTTTGCCGGAAAAATTTTCAGATTGTTACGAGAGCCGGTTGCACAGCAATTTATTGAGTGACATTGACAAAAAAATCACGAGCTGTCAAGCGAGTGAATTTTGATCAATGTCACGAGACAAATTGCTGTGCTCGAGTAACAATCTGAAAATTTTGCCAGCATAAAATTTAACCACGAATGGTATTCGGATGACTATTTCAAAAATAAAAATAAGCGGACAGGACTTTGACAGGTATATAAACAATATTTCCTAGGCACTCTTAAAACGCTTAAAACGTCAAAAAAATTTCACTTATCAAAACTCACTTACTTGTAAAAATACAGCATCTTGGCTTAAAATTTTTTTGTGAGATTGTTTTGTCAAAATGAAACTTGGTAACTAGGTAGAATCCTGAATTTGGATTGGTTTATAAATGTATGAGTGAAATAGTCGTTAAAAAAATTTGTGAATAGAAGAAGAATAGACTCAGAAATGAGTAACAGAGTTATACTGTCAATAATACTCGGTTAAACAGTTATCCTTTTAACCGGTTAGTCAGTTTCTGCGGTTTACAAGAAAATCGATTGAACGATTAACTGGTGAATTCATTTTGGCTTAAGTGGTTATTTCAATTAATCAGTAATTTTGTGAATATTGAAAATCGGTTCCACTACCTGTAATCCATTACCTGGTTCCAAAATTCAGTACCAGGTATTCGGGTATCCAAAAAGTTTTGGAATCAGGTATTCGTTTCAATTTTTTATTATTATTAACATCACTAATAAAAAGTTGTGATTTTATATTTATTTAAGTGTGTAATTTCTATTAATATTTATTATTGACTACGGGAATCGAATCACGACCTTTTATTTTCAATTGCTTGTATAAATATTAATATGATAATGAATTGATGTTCGTGTAAAATATTTTTTTTTTATTGCAAAATTTCTATTTTACTTGCTACCAAAACCTTCTAAATCTAAACAAATTGATTAATTTTATAAGTTAATAAATGTATGAAGATATCGTATAGCATGTGGAAAATTAGCCAAAATAAAAATCCTGTTCCAATTTTAACACATTTACTGACCATGACATAAAGACAACCAAATCACTAATATTAAGTATAAATTTTAATGTCGCAATAATTATTTCCAAGCATATGTTACCTAGTTAAATCTAGAACATGTCTAATACTCGAGACATGACATGACTGCTTTTTCATAAAGTTATATGTGCCGGAAACAAAAACAGTTGAATACAAAAAAATTAACGCCTTATTACGTCATGTCATGGTGTAACTAGAAAAATCGGTTTGCAGATGTTATTTTCATTAAACTAAAGCTGGTATCACACTAAAGAATTTAGACAAAGAATAAGACTCAGCTAAGTGGAGAATGTTATGTTATAAAATTAGACATTAATAGAGGGAAATGCATAATTTTTTCCATAGGTGTAATTTGTAGCCAGAGAGTTAGAGATGTATATGTTACTTTTTCCATTACCGGGGGTGGAAAAAGTAGTTTGTGTGTGTGTGTGTGTTTATTGTGTGTGTGAGTGTGTTGTGTGTGTGTGTGTGTGTGTGTGTGTGTGTGTGTGTGTGTGTGTGTGTGTGTGTGGAACTATAGTTTTTCAAATACTATGAGATTTAAAAAAAAAATCTGCAGTTTCCTCAATCTGACATTCCTGGGAAGAGCTGATTAAATTTTGGAAACAATTGGACAACCGGAAGTAATAGTTTCTTTAAAAAAATCTTCTATATATAATTTTTTGGAAATTTTTGTTATTACAAATATTGAAGAACATAAAATTCTCCATCTAATACACTTAAAATTTTTATTATATCTTTTATAGATTTAGAGCCGAGATATCCACCTCCTAATAACTTTATTTGGCGAATAATAACTATGGATACAATTGTATCAACAATTATTACCATAGAAATATGGGGTCCCGTGGCCTCGTGCCTGAGTGTCTGGTCGCGAACCTGGGGTACCGGGTTCGATCCCGACCGACGCCAAGTATTTAGAATTTTAAATGGCAGAAAAGTGACCCCTGTGGTGCACTCTCCATGCCAGCAATGACGCCTGGTAAGCGCCCGCACGGTACAAATATGTCATCATCATTACCGATATCTGCCATAAAGAAATGGGTAATATGCCGCGATGATATATTTATTTATTTATTTATTTATTTATTTTAGGAGGTTGATATCTCTGCCCTTAGAGATAAAGACACTATAATATCTAGAATAATCTAATCGCAGAGGCTAAGGCACTAAGGGAACCAGTTGACAAATTCAAATGTTTATAACATAGTTTGTAAATGACAGATGTCAAAAATCAACATTCTGAAAGCTTTTTCTGGAAAGAACAATTAATCTTTCTTATTGTTTAATTAATTAAATATTTAAAATTGTAGGTAAAATGCATATATCCAACAGGAATACGGCCAATCTTGTTAATGAATTGGAAGAATCTCTGACATTAAGGAACTTCCTCATACAATGAAAAATAGATATAATTAGAATTGTATGTGTGCAGAAGACATGTTAAATACAATAAAAAACAATATTTGGGTAAAGTTCTGTATTTTTTTTGTTATAAAACGACGGTTCGATAGCGAAGTGCAATACAATACTTATATAACATAAAATGGAAATGGCGAGAGGTATTGTGATGGCCACAACACAACAGCTTTTTTCTTAAACAAAAAGTATCAATTTTGTGACATTTTAAAAAACGTCCGTCTTTTCTGTCCAACCCTGCAAATATAACAATATATTTTCCTTCCGATTTATCGATGAGATAATGCTTAGTTCACTATCAAATTCCTATGTACCCAATGATGCATTTCAATTTAATAACCATGAACTTACGGATGAAGCAATCATTGCAATCAAAACAATTTATCTTCACCAAAACAAAGAACTTCTTCAGATTCTTCTGTTCGAGGAGTGGCCAAACAGTTCCTTCTGAGTCAAGGTCATTCAAGCTATATCCTCCAGGAAGTGAGGCGAACGGTAACCGCTCTAAAGCTAACAACAACAACGAGCAGCGCGGCTCAAGGTTCGCTTGTGTAACATGACATTCGATCATGAGTTGCATGTTCGAAAGAATTCGAATGCGGTGTAAAAACTTCACTTTCCAAGTGTAAATAATCATTACAATTACACTTAGGCTGTGTCCGATGTTGCACTTTTATCACCCTAATATCCAAATCCTAAATTTATATGCCCTAAATCTAGGGATTATTTAGAATTTTAGGAATTAGATTTTAGGGTTTTGCAGGAGCACACTATGCCTTGAAGTTGACACACACTAATTAAACAAATTATGTTCGTTGCTATAATTTGTGCAAAACGTCAAATTTACTGTCAAAGAATAGCTTCTTAGCTTCTATTTTATGAAATATAATATTAACATTTACTCTCAAGCATCAAATTGAATCGAAATGTATAATTCATTTTTGTTGTTCTAAAGTGTTGCCATACAAACCAATGGATATCACTAGTGTGCCATTCGGAGTTGTATTTATGTGAAGAAGACCTAAATCCTAAATACTAAATGCCAAAATGCGACATCGGACACAGCCTTAAGAGTCGGGTCAATGAGGTGTTTAATTAATTGAACTAATACAAATACATGTATTTTCAAATTAAATGAAACAGTAAAAAAAAGAAGTTTGATATTTTTCGTAGAAAAATTCGACAGTAAGTTTTCAATAAATGGATCATTTAGAGTCTCTATTAAACAATATCCCTGTTTTTTTTCTATGATCTCTGCAAAAGACATTTTTTTGCAATCAAATAATATTACTACCAAGTTTATATCTATACCCATTTTTGAATTATTGCCCCAAAAGTCAATATACCCCACATTCAGATAAAAACTTCAAAATTTTCAAAAATCTATGTATCTAGATGCTTCTGAATGCGCTGATTCCAAATTTTGAAACCGCAGGTAGATATCTCGTTTCGTTCTCGAGATATTTAGATTCAAAGTTTTGCTCAAAACTGCCCTTTTTTGGGTAATAACCCAAAAATGGGTCGAGGTATGAATTTGGCGATAACACCATTCGACTCTACGGGCAAAATTACATAAGTACACCAATTTTCATAATTTTTGTCCAACCGGTTAATTTTTTATGAATAAAAGCTTGAAAACCTCTGAAAATGGCCAAAATCTGAAAAAATGGTAAGGGGTACCCCTTACGATTTTTGCGATTTTTTGCCATTTTCAGTTATTTTGCTTTAGAGATTGTATGCGGTGTTCAAAAATTCTGAAAATTGGTGTATTTATGTAATTTTGTCCGTAGAATCGAATGGTGTTGTCGCCAAATTCATATCTCGACCCATTTTTGGGTTATTACCCAAAAATGGGCAGTTTTCAGCAAAACTTTGAATCTAAATATCTCGAGAACGAAAAGAGATATCGACCTGCGGTTTCAAAATTTGGAATCAGCGCATTGAGAAGTATCCAGATACATAAAAACTAGATTTTTGAAAAATTTTAAATTTTTATCTAAATGTGGGGTATATTGACTTTTGGGGCAATAATTCAAAAAAGGGTAGAAATATAAACTTGACAGTAATATTGTTTGATTCTAAAGAGAATGTTACGTAAGTGTACGCATTTTTAGAGTATTTATATATGAGTATACATAATGTATATTCATGTGATCATTTTATTGGATTTATTGAATATTTTCCAAGGAACTTTCGGCATGGAATTTGTAAAAAAATTGAATTAGGTATGTTCGTTTTACAATTTTACTGGATATATAGAATCTCTTCCAATGAACTTTTGGTACGGGGTTTGTACAAAATACATCAAATTAACGGAAGGTCTTGTGCTGGTCACAACAGATTTTTTTAAAAAAAATTTGGTTGAATACTAACTATGTTCTACTTTAAAATCATATTTTGATAAATTTGATATTATTTATTTTTGTTATTAAATAATGAAATTTAACATTTTTTGAAACAGCGTATGTAACTCATATACAATATTTTGACTATGGTTATTTCTGCCAAAAGTTCTTCAATTGTTTAAAATGATAGCTCAAATTTTAGTTTCACATTCTGCCTGATTTTCTTATTCTCAAGAATTCTACCGTGACCCTCATATTTTAAACATACAACTTATCAGAACATCATATTTCATCAGCCTATAGAAGTATTTTAAAACATAATATTGTTATTTGCATAAGCGCTCTTGAACTTTGAATATTTTTGGAATCAGAGCCGTGAAGAAGTGTTTCTCAATCAGATAATTTACGACCTAATCACAGAAGGAAATGAAGGTTCTAGAAATTGTTTTAATTTCTTATAAAAAATACATAAAATTTTTATGAAAATTCTTGAAGTCTAAAACTATGACGAAATAATACTTGATATCAACATTTGCGAAGGCTGCCTCATGTGAAATTTTAAGCAAAACGAGTTGCTAATTATATTTTAAAAATCTTGGTGATAATTATTTAAATTTTGTTGATTCTGTCGCAATGTGGCCTCAGTTTCATAATGTTTTTTTAAGTTTTATATCTTAATTATTTTGACTATGTCAAAGATAAAATTTATTAGAGTATATTACTTCCTCACATTTGGATCAATAGAAATTGTACATAAATGGGGTATTTTATTACGCAATAAATAAAATATGGCCAAATATTGGTTTTTCTTTAGTTGATTGTAAGACTTTATGTTTATTTCACGGCATTATTGAAAATTACAAGGGTAACCAAATCTTTCAGTGCTAGCAGTGTTGTATAAAATACTTGAAAAAACCTATTTCAAATAGAAAATACAAAATACTAAATAAAAGTATTTCATATGTTTGGTAAAATACAATTATTTTTTTAGTATTTCAAATATACCAATATTTCAAATACTTTCAAGTATTTCAAATATTTTTACTTTCAATTATTTGAAAATAAATAAGATATGTTAGGGTATTTACATTAATATTAAAAAGAAATTCCTACATTGACATAAGCTAGTGTTTATTTAAGAAAAAAATTAGAGAATTGTTGGATGTTATATTACTATACTTGCCGTCAAATAAATACGGACTGGAGATTTCTACACTGTTGCCAATTCCATGGTGATGTTGAAAGTGCTAACTTATGAAGAAGCGGCAACACCGCATGGCAAGGGACAGGGTGGGGAGAAGGAAAAAATTGAGCATCAGTCTATACTTATTTGACGGCGAGTATAACAGATGACACACGACGGAGGGCTTCTATTTCAAATACATAAATCGATTTCAAATACTTATGTATTTATATACAAAAAAGTATTTCAATTAAAAAATGTATTTCAAATATTGGAAAATAGTATTTCATACAAATAATAGTATTTTAATGTATTAAAATATAAAATACTTGTAAAAAGTATTTGATCTAAAAATACAAAATACTGTTATTTTTAAGTATTTCAAATAATGCCTCAAAATACTTTACCTAATTCAAATACTTATTTCAATTACTTATATTTCAAATACTATACAACACTGAGTGCTAGTCATAAAAAAATATCATTTTACACTTCGATTGTTCTTTGTTTTAATGATTATGTATCCGTAACTTTATTCGGTACTTAAGGTAGTAATTCTATAGTTTAATGTACGAAACACCAATGGCAAAAATAAGATAAATCGGTTAAAAAACATTATGGTCCGATATTTTCTTCGCTGGTTAAACTGCCGGTTAAGTTAACTGTCGGTTATATGAACAATATGTCATCAAAAAATTGACACATATGTAATTTGTACAATTTAGGCTATAATATCGATGCTGATGTGTTTTTCTTTTAACTGACTGTTAAATTGATAGGCTGTTTAAGTGGAGATGAAAATACCGGACCCATATTTTTAAATACAAGAACAAATGACTCTCTGTAGAGAATTTTGTAGCGATAGACAATAAAATAATAATTGTTTGTGCACAAGTAATTGATAGTCCTACAGACAGTTATGAACACAGAATTAGTGACATTTATAATTAATTAACAATTACCTAACATTTATAGTACAGAATAACATGTTTCAAAGAAAGATACTCCCGGTATTAATTACTCAAAATGCTTTTTATTGATTTTAAATCACTCATCTCCAAAATTATGAAATGTTCACATTAGTCCTTCTTGCATTAATCCATAAAATTATTCTTGTATCATTGCCCGATTCGTACTAATAAGTTAGATTCTACAAAAAGTTAATTTATTACGCCTGAGCGCATTGTTATGTTTGTTCTTATTACACATTAGTTGACCGGTAAATTCGAACTAAAAACCAATTATAAAATTCAGAGTTGCATTGATTTAATGCGCAACCCAACAAAAATATCTAGATTGAGACTTCTAGAACTCGGGCGCCCAACAGTCCAACTACTTTCTCAAACAGCATTCTGCTGCGATCTAACGGTAATATTGTAAACCGTTTCATTTATATACTTTCTGTTTCTACGCTAGATGGTTTCGTACAGCGCATGATCCTGAATTTTACCATAGTCGTCTCATATATCCGGAGAGTAAGGGCACTACATTTCGACATACTACAATTTGACAGAAAAAAAAAAAAAAAATGTAAATTGTAGTAAACAAATTCCTTATTTTTCAGTCTACTAATGTGTTTCATTAAATTATCTAAGGGCCGTTTTCATAGTAAACTTTATTTTTACTTTAACATTTAAATTAAAATTAAAGTTGTTTTCGTTTTCATAATAGCACTTTAGCGAGCACTGTAACATTACTTTAAAATACGGATAAAGTCTTAAAGTAATTATAATTATCATGATTATGAAAATAGCCCGAAGTTGATTTAGTTAAATTTTCTAAAATTATATTAATATTAAATACAAAAGTTAGATAAAACTAAGACTTTTATACCGTAATAAATATTGAATTAACTATAAAATATGATGTGGCCAATACGAAACCTGCCGCTATTTAATTTTTATTAATTTAAATACATACCTACGTATTTACTAACGCTGCAAACTGTTCCATTGCAGAAAACTATTGCTTTATTGCTATATTCTTTTTAAAATGTCACTATTATTAATTTGAAAGGAATTATGTTTATCTTAGGCTTCGGGACTAATAAAAAAATATTTTTAAATTTATCTGTAAAATATATAGAAAAAGTATTAATGTATTCCTGTAGAAAATTCAATAATCTTTAATTTTCATAACGACAAAATGCGAAAAAATGGCATTTAATGGTATTTTTTGAAGAAAAACCATTATGAGCTTCAGGTAAAGTGCCACTTCCGGTTATCCGATCTACACCAAAATCTACTGGCTTCTTTTCATAGTAGAATAGGATATAAATACAAGGTTTCAAAATTTTCAGAATGATAGTATTTAAGTTAGAGCGAAGACAAAATCCCTACACATACACACACACACACACACACACACACACACACACACACACATACATACATACATACATACATACATACATACACACACACATACCCTTACCAAGGGTAGCGGGAGGTAAAAAAGAAATTAACTAAATATATACCTATATTTAAATTTTTTCTTTAACTTACTTAATTCATTAGATAAATACCGAAAATTCAGGACAAAAATAATAGTCAAAATATAGTAAAATTAAATAAAATAAGCAATTAAAATAACTATTATTATCTACATATTTAAATTAACGATTTTTTTACAATATATTTATTATCTATTTCGTTTTAATTAAAATTTAAAATGCTAAAGTAAGATTTGTAAATTATACTAAATTATTAGAAATATTGTCCAATAAAATAATATCTAATTATAATTAGACAAAATTTCAATTCTTTTTTTTTCTGTGTGAGGACTTTTATCAGCGTCACTTCACGGGCAGAGGGCGCCACAAGGGAAGAGTCACTTTTGTGTAATTTGGAAATTGGACTGGTCATTTATCACGCATGAACCAATAAAATTTAATATTTGATAATTTTAGGTCGTCGGGTTAGATTTCTTTACATTTAGGGGTAATTTAGGAATGTAAAGGTAACATAAATTCCCTTCAGCAATTGTACCATTCTTGCTGTCCACCCAATCTTCTTTTGAAATGTTTTCAAAATAATCATAAATTGCAGTATCAATCTCTTCAGGCGAGTAGCTTCTACCCCGTAAATAAATTATAAGTTAAAAAAATAATCTAAAGTCGCTCATTGCCATATAAGTTTAGTGGACTTAAGGTTTAGCTGACTTTACTCGAATTTTATAGGCCGTGCATATTTTGGTCTTTCGAGACATGGATTTTTGAAATATTGAACTGCCGTGATATGTTTGCTGTTAAAGAAAAAGCTGTCGTATTTTGGAAAACACCTACGATGTGTGCAAATAAACTAAAATTATAACGTCCAACGACCATGTTTGACCAATTATTCGGATTATAAAGTGTCACGCTTTATTAAGTATTATATCTAAATTATAAACATTAATCTTTGCAACATGTATAACGACTTATTTCGTAAAATCTACAAATTTACTTAGACCTTCAAATTACAATAATTAACAAAGTAAAAGTCACTTATTTTATATATAATACAATCAGACGTAATTAAAGTTAGAGAACAATTATTACTACTTACAAAAATGGTCTTTAGCACAATGCATAATTTTTGTAATTAATTGTTCTGAGATTAAAAGGAGTAAATAAAATAATTTTGAGAAATTACATATTATGATTTAGTACGCATTGTAGTGCGTAAAAACAATAGAGAATTGAAAGGAAACTTATAAATTAATGTTACGTTTATTATTTATTACATTTTCATATAATTATAAAAAAATATTTGTTATTGAGAAAGGCAAACATTAAAAATTTCTAAGTATTTATGCATGAAGTATTAGATGTAACATACTTTATTTCATTCGCTGAAGATAATTATAAATGGTGCAATGGTTTTATAACAATTAGAAGCAATGTAAAATTCAACACATAGTGAAAAGTGTTCTAGCTTGGTATGTAATTACTACAACACTTCGTTGAACATTTATTTTTGTTCATTAAACCGGCAATAATTATTTCAAAATCGTGAAGAATTTATTCCAAATTACATTTGCCATAAGCGTATCAAGGTATATAAAAATATCCAAAAAGAGGGGCTACTATATGGCACTCAAATTACTTATTTGTTATTAGAATATTTAATTCAATTCTGGATTATTATCTAATAATACCTTAGGAGTTTTTTATGTTTCTTTTTTTCCATGAAAATAAGGGCTGTAGTGTTTGTAATTCTGCAAAAACTAAACTTATCACTGCTTTTTCGGACAAGTACAAAATTAAGTCCTGTTATTGCAAGAATCAAAGAAATTCTACCTTTAGTGAATTTTATTTTTAAAGATTGCTTCCTCCTTCATTTTCCTTATTTTATTTCTTTTTTTTTAGTTCTGCGTTCTCTAGGCTACGGTATATGGATACATTAGGCTGATTAAAAGTCAACATTTCCTTTACAATGTCCGGCAGTGTATGGCATTTGTTACTGTGTGATATGCGGAGGAAGTAGTGCAACGTGGTCAGCTGCTTTTCTTCTTTTTAACATAACCTCTTATGCGGCTGTTCTTTTTTCCAACCCTCTACTTTAGGGTCATGTTGTCGATCAGTAAATTACGGAGCACCGCGTGTTTTTGGTCTTATTACAAATACTAAATAATAGTAAATTTTTCCTTTAAAACTATGAATTTAACGAAAAAAATAAATATATCATCACGGCATATAGTACCCATTATTGCACGGGCACTCATTGCTGGCGTGAAGAGTGCACCACAGGGTCACTTTTATGCCATGTAAAACAAAATATATAGGATGTCCGCATATAAACTAACCAGCAAATATCTTATTATTACTTTTAGCGATTTCAACTATACAGGTGGTTGATTTTTCATTGTCCAGCTTATATCTTCTGAAATATTAAAGATACAAAAGAAAGTTAAATACAAAAGTTGTTCAATACAACCTGATCTTTAATTTAGCATAAACAATTTTTTTGCAAGGCCTACCATTTTTTTTGGAAAAATGTTTTACTTTAATTTTTTAAATGGAACACCTGTATATATTGACAGAATAAGATTCTTAATAAATTTCTCTTAACAATGATGTGTAACAATTACGGATTTACCTTTAAATTATGTCCTATAAAGCAAATAGAAATATGATAAAAGTAGGCTATGATATTCTATTGTTTATACCTGTAACTTCTGTCACACATGAACATTGGCACGAAGGGGTTTTCCTTTGAATAAAATTAAGTCTAATAAAGCAAGTAATAGAATTACTAGCATTGATGATTTACAAAATTATTTCTATTTGCTTTATTAGACATAATTTAAAAGTAAACCCTTACTTGTTATACATCATTGTAAAGAGAAATTTATTTAGAATTTTATTGGTAGGCCTTGGAAAAAAATTGTTTATGCTAAATTATAAACCAGGTTGTATCAAATAACTTTTCTATATAACTTTTTCTTGTATCTTTAATATTTCAGAAATTATAAGCTGGACAATGAAAAATCAACCACCCTGTATAAAATAAATTATGGTAAGTTGACTCCTCTATAAAACTTCGAAATTAGTTCAATATTATCACTTCCGGTTTTCGAGTAATTGATAATAACTTTTAATTTTCAAATAGAACACCTTTTATATTTTTTTTAAATTTGAAAAGAACATGCTATTTGCTATCCAACAGTATAAAAACGATAGTACATTATTTTATTTAAAAAATAGATAAAAAATGTAGGGCACAATCAAATATCGTATTAAAGTAAATGTACATCAATTTAAATATTTAATTAATGAATTTTCTTTATTTTTGAAAGTTGTAATGCAAATAAATGAAATACAAAGCCTCCTGCATTTAATGAAAATGTAATATTTAAATCATTCGCCATTCTATTTTTTAATATTCGATTAAGTTCGATAGCAATATTTATGTACTTTTCAAATTTGAAAAAATATATAGACTGCAATTTATATTATATAGATGAAATCGTTAAAAGTAACAATAAACGA
Organism: Ophonus ardosiacus; assembly: GCA_943142095.1. NCBI lineage: Eukaryota > Metazoa > Arthropoda > Insecta > Coleoptera > Carabidae > Ophonus > Ophonus ardosiacus. The sequence goes on from OW964824.1 coordinate 8,280,841, forward strand.
GACATTTGCTGGTTAGTATATAGACGAACACCCTGTATACTCTTTAATTTTGAGGGCATTTATATATTTAACGGAATATTTGTGGTAATAATACTTTATGTCCACCATAATTTCTTGGGTAGTTATATCTATTTTATTTTACTTCATTCACATGTTATACAATTACATAGACACTGGAAAATTATGTATGTTTATGTAAATTTTCTTTATGCAAATTTTCATCCTATTATATAATTTTTATTCTTACTTTCCGGAGTTTTCTTATTTCAACATCGATCTAATCGTATTATTTTATTGATATATACGCACTAATTCTAACGTATATGTGTGTGTATGTTCACGTAAAACCTGTATTTAGAAACGAATTGAAACTGTACTCCTTTACTTTATATTACATGATCTTTCACAGATCATTAAATTCCGTCCACAACAAGATAAAAACATGTATATCTCATATACGTACATTAAGTGAACGTACATGGAAACAGGAAACCAGTAATCTCACAGGCCTACGTATGAAACAAAAGCAAAGAGCTGTCAAAACCCATAACCTAAAAATGCAAAAACCATCTTCTCCTCTTTGATATTGAAGAAGATACCGCACTAATTAAAAGTAGAAGAATGTGATTAGCAACTCTTCTTCACAGAGCGGAACTTTTAAATTAAAAATGAGCTTCCGGTAGCATTTCTCCGCGCGAATCACGCTAGCTGGAGACGGGTCCATCGCAGGGGAGCGAAGAGTGCGAAAGCTCTCAAATGGTATATAAACCGCGAGTGGCACAATTGTAGCATACAGTCTTCCACACGCTACAACAATGAAGACATTGGTAAGTGCAGTGTGTGAACTCGGAAATTGTGACCGGAAGTGGATACTATGTGACGTGAAGTGATCTAGAATAGCGAGAAATCTAGTGGAGATTAATTGCAGTGACCTGCTTGCTTCCGCTATATGCTATATCTTTACCTGATACTGACCGATTATATTTCGATTAGTTTCATTTCCTATGGACTCATTATTGTTTTTATTGATTTATGATTCAATATTTGATTTGGATTCATGTTTCATATTTGTGGACATGACGCATATATGCATTTTTTTTTTTCGAAGCAATGCAGATTTCAGTAATGACAAATATTTTTACTGCAGAGGACGTTTATTGGACGTTCTGGCACGGGCACTCATCGTACTTTTGGAGAGATTACCACATGATAGATTCTGTATAGTAACAGTTTATAACAATATTACTCCTGAATTGAAATAATTGTTTGTTTTAATTAGTTTATAATTTCAATAATATTTTTATTCGACGTTATATTAAGGGCATTCATTCTGTTTGTGGAGAGTGTATCACATAGATGACTTTTACAGAAAAATAATTTCTAATAACTGATTTTAGCCAGATAAATACAGTGCCACTTCCAATTTAAAGATTTAACGGTTCTTTATATTTTTCTATAAATTTTGAGAATTAGCAAGACCAACTAAAAATGAAATAATTTAAAGAATGATTTTATTTTATAATAGTAATTAAGGTACCAAGGGTTTTTATAAGGACAATAATGCCTGAGGTCAACAGTGTACTGTCGAGGGCCTCTGGCCCGAGGCGAGTACGTTGACCGAAGGCATTATTGTCGTTTAACACCCGTGGTGCCTTCAACGTTTTATGTCTTACTAAAAATTCTTAATAAACATTTTGTCTGACTAGAATTTATCAAACAAAAATAATAAATCACAAAATTTTAATACAACTTACAAAGTAGCCTGTGAATGCGGTATCTAGATAATATTTTGTTTCTGTCAACGAAGCATTTTTTCAAACAAAAAATATATTTCTAGTGGTATTTTTCTGTCAATATGGACGAGCAATGTTATTGCTAAGAATAAGAAGTATGCTGGTTTGTATTTGTGATGAAACAAATATGATTATAAACGACTACAATTCACAATGCTTCTTAACCTTAACTGCACTTTATGTTAGTATCAGTATTATTAACTTCAGTTTGTTGTCAACATTACCATAGCAACTTAATACGCCCTAGGGCATTATTTACTCAATAACGGACTTAATGTTGAGGTTGTTATAAAACAATAACATACTAGTAAGACATAAAGGTCAATTTTGTACCTTTAAAAATTCGAAAATTTCTTTTGGCGTTGGTCGGGATCGAACCCGGTTCTCCAAATTCGCGATCAGATACATGCACGCGGCCACGATACCCTATATTTATCATCTACCTTATTTGGTTATGTATGAATGGACGTAGAAAAAATAGTGTTTATTTCACGAGCGTAAAATGTCGTTTCGAAGCATTATTTTTTATGTGGCAAAATATCACTTCCCGCTCTACATATACACATTATTATTATTTATCAAAATTAAAATCACGACATGCAATTTTTAGCATGATCCTTAATCTCTCTTACCAAGGGTAGCGTTATACAAAAAAAAACGAGTTTAAATTTCATTAAACTCATTATTATAAATTTTCACAAATTCTTGGTTGTCAAGTTCACATGCAATATGAAGATTACCAGATTTCATTTTTAATAAAAAAAGATTATTTTTTCCCGTCACCATAATATTAGTTTTTTTTTTTTGTATTATTCGGTTTGCAAATCAAAATATACATATATAAAAAAATAAATGCAGCAATAGCGATTAAAATTTAAAAATCGTTTATCTTTAAACTATAATATAAATGCACATCCGGTGAGGGTGTTTACCAGGCGTTGCCGTACGGGTTCTAAAAGCTTTCGTGCAGAGATAAAATATATAAAATGTAATAGTGTTGTAACATTGGCATTGCGAATTTCAAACTATTTCAAAAACACTGACATTGATATAAAAAAAGAAAGTACTTCACCGGAAATTATGGTACACATCATTACTATAATGAAATCGAAATTATTCACTACATAAGAAAATATAATTGGATGACTCTCATATCCGCGATTCGCACCTAATGAAAGTTCACGAGTTCACACGCATTTTTTCTAGGTGTTCGTTGCTCTGATTGCCTTCGGAGTAGCAGAGAAAGCGGAAGACCAAAAGCAAAAGCGTGGTATCTTTGACTTAGGCTACGGCTCAAGCGGCTATGGAGGTGGCTACGGCGGAGGCTATGGAGGAAATGGAATCGATGGCGGTAGCGGCGGCCATGGGGGTGGAGGTGGAGGCGGAGGCGGAGGCGGAGGCGCATACGACTTGGGTCAAAGTCACCACAAAACAGTAACGATCACCAAAACTGTAGGCGTTCCAGTACCTGTTGTCAAACACGTAGGAGTACCAGTAGAAAAAATAGTACATTATCCTGTTAAGGTTTATGAACCTCAGCCTTATCCGGTACACAAAATTGTCCATGAACCTTATAAAGTCATCGTCAAAGTGCCAGTACCAGTACATCAACCAGTCCCTGTAGAAAAGTACATCCCAGTACCGGTCCATGTACCTTTCGATAATCCAGTTGCAGTTAAAGTTTTGGTACCAGCTCCTTATCCAGTCGAAAAACTCATCCCTGTTGAAGTTAAGGTCCCAATCCCTCAGCCGTACGCTGTCGAAAAAAATGTCCACGTTCCTTACAAAGTCACTGTCCCTGTCTCCCAGCCGTACCCGGTGGAGCAATTGGTCCACTACCCCGTACACGTTCCAGTTGACAGGCCCGTTCCAGTCAAAGTGGATAAACCTTACCCTGTACAAGTACTAAAACCAGTGCATGTACCAGTAGATAAGCCAGTCCCAGTCCCTGTTAAAGTGCCTGTGGATCACCCTGTCCCATACCCCGTAGTAAAGAACGTTCCTGTGGCAGTGAAAGTACCCTACCCAGCTCCGTACCCAGTACAGAAGAACGTCCCAGTGCCAGTGTTGAAAGAAATTCCCTACCCGGTTAAGGTCGCAGTGGAAAATCCCGTGCCAGTACAAGTTATTAGAAAAGTACCAGTAACCGTGGCGAAACCAGTACCATATCCGGTTAAGGTTGCAGTTCCTGTCGCAGTGCACGATGACCAAGGAGGTGGTGACCAAGGGGGTTACCAAGGGGGTTACCAAGGGGGCTACCAAGGGGGTTACCAAGGAAGTTACGACGTTGGTAGCCAAGGAGGTTACGGACAAAAGATTCATTAGCTCTAAAGGCTGTTCATTTATTCTCATCTCACATTCATGTTTATAGCACATCGTTGTTTTTATGTACCTTATTGTTATGATTGTATGTATGTTTTACTTTTTTACTGTACTGTGATTATAATCTCATTTTCTTTTATCGTGTTGTAATTAATTATAAAATAAATGTATAAATTTTCTTTTTTAAATGAAACTTATTGAAGCATTGAAAAACTTGCGAGTTTTAAATTTAAACCAGTACTGCTAGTAATATGTTCAGGCTGCATATCACAAGGCGAAATTGTACAATATAATAGTATTAGAAATCCATTGAAATGGAAATAATATCTATTACCATGTACATACTAGGTTACACATTACAGCAAAGTAATAATAATAGCCTATAAACAGGAGTATACTAATGAGTATAAACACACCTACTAGCAAAAACTTCCTGAATTATTAATTACCCTGTTCGCTAGACCACAGCTGACAGTTTTAGGATGATAGTCTGATTTATTTTTGAAAGTAAGCAATTATCATTAATTAAAATTTATATCTTCGTTATATGAGCCTCTCATCTGTAAAGTTTAAACACCTTTAAAAGTTAATGGTACATACATTTTCTTCGGACATCTTCACATTAAAATGTATAGTACTATTTATATATCAACTAATATACAATTGCAGAATTTTAATTTAATTTATAAATGCCAAAATAATTATAGAATTATTTTTAGAAGCTGTACTCCAACACTACTACAATTATTCTAAAAATTATAATTTGTTTATGTTTCTCTTCTTTACATCCATATAAAGAACTGATTTTTAGAAGCTATGCTCCAACACTACTACAATTATTCTAAAAATTATAATTTTTTCATGTTTTTTTTCTTTACATCCATATAAAGAACTGATTAGATTTTGATTATAATTAAACAACCAGAAGTACCTTTATTTGAAGTTCTTAACGTTTTTTTTTAAAGAACGCAGTTAAATATCATTTTTTGACATTTTATGTTATTATAAACATGAAATAGTAATTTTCGTAACAAATTATGAAAAATACCAAATATCATGCGAGTGTAAATTGACGCACGACGCGTAGCGGAGTGCAAGTTAATTCACACGAGCTAAGATATTTTTGTATTTCATACAAGTTATGAACATTATTTTTTAGACGAGCTTAAATAAATTTTACTTTTTTTACAAAATTGAAATTTATGTTCACACGTACGGACAGCTGACAAATGAATAATGTATACATACAGCCAGAAAATAATGACATAGTAACCTAGCAACCGTGTCAACTATTACGATATGAAATATATCGTAACACTAATGTCATAAGTTCAACTTTCAGTGTTAGGATACGACGTTGATATGTCATACTTATCACAATGGTCGTCTAAAAAAACATTTTATTGTCTATACGGTTTGATTACATATTTTTCTTTATATTCAATAGATATAGAATTTTAAAAAGATTATCTTTTATAAATTAGCCAGCAATGCTATATATCATGAAAACTGGTGATATATTCAAATATTCTAATTGATAGATGTCAGTGTCAAGTGCAATTTACATAGTATTTGATCGTGTTATAATTTGATTGGATATAAGAATCTTTTCCATTAAATTTTCAGTATGACATTTCTAGAAAATAGCTACGTTCGTGTTACAATTTGTAAATCCGATTCATTCGTGAAACCCATCAATTGTATTTTAAGATTAATAGCTCATATTTAAAATGTCTAAATCAATAAAAAGCCATCACTAACCCTGTATATCATTATTTTTTGAAAAAGAGAAGATTCAGCGTAGCTTCAGATATACGAGTGGGTACATTATTGAATATCTCTTTAACACTTGAATTTTCACATTATCTGCTAATAACGTATCTCAGATATCTACTTAGATTGATTAGACTACAACTGATATGTAATTATAGTTTCTCTCATTTATATACGCATGTACCTTGTAAAACCGTAACAGAACTTTCCATTTTTCCGGAAATAAATTTGTCGGAAATGCAAATCTTAATCTTCTTATCTGTATTATTATTTTTCACGTTTGTATAAGGCGCTAATGGTTATGACTCAGTTTCTCGTTACGAACTGCATTTTTATAAAGTATTCGTAATTAACGTAATGATTAGTACTTTAAAAGTGTATAGGTTTTTAAGTTTTTGAGTTAATTTATAATTTAATTAACGCAGATTTGTTATGGTTGATTTGTACTATTACTATTCATTAGTAATTAATAGAAATTTTCACTTAAGAAATAAGTGTTATGCGTGCATATACTGTTAAAACTATTATGACATTTCTTGGTAATTGAGTTACAATATACAGCACAATTTGCAGACATACATGTTATATACAGGTGTCTTAACATTTGCTCTGTACATGAACCAATAAAAAAATCGAATAAATCGTTTAAGAATTAAATTTACTAAGAGTAAACGTTTTATGATACAAGCCCAATGGGGGATTCCACCATTTTTACCTCCCGCTACCCTTGGTAAGGGAGGTATAGGGATCGTACTAAAAATCACACATCATAAATTTTAGTAAATGACCACGTTTTAAGGTCCCTAGAATCCAATTTTAACATTTTCACGATGATGTCTGTATGTGTGTGTGTGTGTGTGTGTGTGTGTGTGTATGTGTGTGTGTGTGTGTATGTATGTATGTATGTGTGTATGTGTAGGGATTTTGTCTTCGCTCTAACTCAAATACCATGCAACATTTAGAAAATTCTGAAACCTTTGTATTTATACCCTATTCTAATATGAAAAGAAGCCATTCGATTTTGGTGTAAATCGGATAACCGGAAATGGCACTTTACCTGAAGCTCATAATGGTTTTTCTTCAAAAAATACCATTAAATGCCATTTTTTCGCTTTTTACGTCTTATGAAAATTAAAGATTATTGAATTTTCTACTGGAATACATTAATACTTTTTCTATATATTTTACAGATAAATTTAAAAATATTTTTTTTACAAGTCCCGAAGCCTAAGAAAAACATAATTCCTTTTTTATACAGTTCATATTTCAAATGAATGTAACTGACAATAAATATCACTGTCAAAAAACTAATCACTTCAAATTAATAATAGTGACATTTTAAAAAGAAAATAGTAAATAAAGCAATAGTTTTATGCAATGAAACAGTTTACAGCGTTAGTAAATACATAGGTATGTATTTAAATTAATAAAAATTAAATAGCGGGAGGTTTTGTGTTGGCCACATCAGATTTTTTTTTTTATAATTTCATCTGAAAATATTGGGAAAACTAAGACTATTGATCCGATGAAAAAATTCTTATTAATAAGCGAGTTATGGTCTCCCGAATTTTGAAGAGATTGACGTGACGTCACGCTTATGTGTTTTTATATCAAACTGTTTTCATCATGGACCTAAATTATACCTAATATTATAACACTGTATAATTACAGGTGTATTTATATTATTAAGTTTAATGCAAGAAATTTATGTTAAAATAAAAACTGTTTGACAACTGCCGTACAGGAATGTTAGCCCCTCCTTTCGAATTTGAATTTCTTAACTTCCATTGGTAGTAATCCCCACCTCCTAACACGCTATTTGTTATGCATGTATAGGCGGTGTTTCGGTCGCCAATCAAAATCATACAAATTCCTTTTTTTTATTAATATTCGTTATTCAGCATATACATCCGTATTTTTTTACTATTTTCCTTTAATTCGATTGAGCTGGAATCCCCCATTCAGATTCGGATTTCTCTTAGCAGAGTTGTGCGGACGCGGACTACAGATGCTGTACTATGGATACGCTAATTAATCACAAAGATATAACAGAAAATTACGCTTTAATGTGAGCCAAAACTTTCCAGAGTGCTTATTTTTTATCAAGTGGATATCAAAAACAGCGAATATTTATCACATATATACATGTTGCTATCACGAGTATAATACAGTTTTGACAGATTACACATAATTCGTTTTTCAGGTTGTATCAGTTTCTAAATGTAAATTTTAGAGGTTTTTATTTGAGAAGACGAAAGGAATTCTAATTAATTTATGCTTTTTAAATGATCTTTCAAACAGCATAAGTTTTATTTTGATCTGGGTCTAGTTTCTAAAAAAAGAAATTAAATTCTTAATTGCGAAGTGGTAGATTTCTATGCACGTAAGTGTATTTTGGTAGGTAGTGAAATTTGAAATTTAGATTTGGAATATAACTATATGGCTTTCAATATTAAATATGTTATAATTTGTATTGTGTATAAAAATTGTTTCTAGACTTTTTCTAACATCTGTTAATAAGAGTACGGCTGCGGTATTTCGCTACCAATAAAGCGTCTCTGAGTTTTACAGATCACTTCTCTGCCAGTTTTTGGGACGGTTTTTCCTCTGGCAAAAGGAGAGTTTTCCTGAGAAGATGCATGTTCGCCGTCCAAGTTATTGCCGGGCATGCATATATTGTCTAGAAAATTGTATACATAAAAAAGTAACATTTACGAACTTTTCTTGTTACCTTGGTTAATTGTTGTTTTTGTTTTTTCATATTTTTATGTCAATTTCCCCTGAAGAAGGCATCAGTTTATGGTGCCGAAACGTTGGGTTTTAATAATAAATAAATACAGAACTAAAGCTAAAAACGTAGCATTATTCCAATTATATTTTACATTTCCAAATGTAAATTTCAAATTCGACCAATCACAAGAGCGAACTATTAAACATGGCGTTAAGGTATAACTTTACTTCATCCGTCAGCTGTCTTTTCTGTTTGTGGTGCGAGTCTGTGAGTTTTGGAGATGGATTCACAGGAACAAATTTATATTTTGTTAATAAGAAGTATTCGCGAGCATCATAATTTGTAAGACAAAGCAAACGAATTATACAAAAATAAAAACGTATACTGCCCAAATCTACTAACAAATCTTAATGTACGAAAACAATAATATTTCTTGAGCGCAAAATTTGTAAACAATTCTTTTTTCCTAGGGTTATAGCTCAAATGCAGCTGTAGACACATGTTTCGCTCTTATTAGAGCTCATTAGTACAGCATAGCTAGTTAACTAGAGGTAGTATTAAAAAAAAAACGACAAAGTGTAACAGCAATAGTAAGCATGTTTTCGTATATTTACTTTGGGGTCCAAGTAACGGATCTGGTGGGTGGTTATAAATCATCGCCGCTGTGACGTTGTATTTATCCACAAAGGGTGTGGAAATACTGACCGAGGCAACAAAGGTGTATTTGGCTGCTTACTAGTGCTGTTACAATTTGTCTGTTTTGTTTTTTATTAGTACCTCTAGTTAATGTCCACCTATTAACTTGCTATACTGTACTGATGAGCTCTAATAAGAGCTTGTTTATAAATGTTAATGTGTTCATAGGCCCACCCAGAACCACAGTCCAATTACGTTTTTTACGTTTGTATAAACACATTCCCGAAATTATTCAAAAATAGCATCTTTCAAATTCATGATTATAAAAATAAAATTGTAACCCAAAATCTGAACTTGTTACTGGTGAAACGTCAAAATGTCAAACAAGTGATAAGTCACGTGATAGATACTGATTGGTCAAATCAAGAATTTCAAAATCGGGCATAAACTAGACAGAAAATTGTAAATTTAAAATCAAAAATTTAAAATATAAATTTATAAATTAAATTCATCATATACCAGCAATAAGTGTTTAGCATATCTTTCATGCAAAACTCTTTTTGTTGAACAACTTTAGCATATAAAAGTAATAAGTAGATCAATTCGAATTTAAATGGGCCAATCATAAAGGCAATAACGTAAAAAATATCAAATTATTAAAATATCTTTCAGAACTCATATTAATAATTGGAATAATACTACCTTTTTAGTTTAAGTTCTGTATTTATTTATTATTAAAACCCAACGTTTCGGCACCATAAACTGGTATACAGAACTTGAACTAAAAAGGTAGTTTGAACTGATGAAGCTGTCGGTTCTTGGTGAAATTATTTCACTATTTTAAAATGGTAGTATTATTCCAATTAAAAAATATCAATTTATACTGTTTTTAATTTAAAATTATTTGGTATTTAGAATAAAAAGTCAATTGGAATTTTAATTCTATAGCATATAATGTCAAAATTTATAAAGAACTATAAGCTGTAGTGTACAATATGTAATTTAGTTCCTGCCTAAACGTAAACTGCTGTGCGTCTGTTTACTTTCTGTCACTTTCGTTTTGGGCGGTAATAAGCGTGTGACACTTACCCATGCACCTTTTTATTTCGATTTAACCGCAAACGAGTTCATTTGGATTAATTAATTCAAAGTCTAATTTTACATATTATACGTAATATTTATTTCCGCACATTTTAAGAAAATGTAGTAGGGTGTAGGCAGCGAAAGTGCATGTATATATAATTAAACTCAAGACTAAAGACTTTAGTTTACACTTGATTGCACACAAGCTCCCCATGATAACTCTAGTAAGTGATAATTGGTTAATTACTGTCAGTGGTGTATTGCTACAACAAGAAGTACTCAGAAAAAATATCGGAACACTCAACAAAAGGTTTTTGGATCAAAACTTAAATCATTTAACATTCAAACTTGAATTGTGAAACTTTTCTGCAAGTATTTTAATTTCGGCATGTGTTCCTGATATGACAGAAAGTACCGGAAGGCGTTCCGTATTGTTCTAGATGCAATACACTACTGATTATTGTGTTTAACACTTTATTGGTGCGGTACAACAAGTACTATCTATATTGGAATATCTACGCTGCCGCCTTGTTTATGTGGTACTCTGGTACTCCAGTAGTTCCCAAACTGTGCGCAGCTGTGTCCTGGGGCATCGTAGCGTGCTTACAGGTACAGTGCCTCCATTACCTACAGTGGCGATATGCGAACCAAGCCGCCATGTTTTTATTAAACTTAACATAGGCCGTTAAACAAATAAATGTAGTGTGAAAATTTCATATACGGTTTATGTTAAGTTTAAAATATGGCGGCTTGATTCGTATGTCGCTACTGTAGGTAATTGAAGCACTGTACTTACATGGGCACCTTATTCCAATATTTAATATTTTTACTAAAATTGAACGTAGCCCACGCGGGTATAATATTTTTCGAAATATACAGGGTGTTATGTAAGTAAGTGATCAACGCTTAACCAATGGTAGAACTGACCCCAAAGATAGTAAATCTGGCAATAATTTTTGTTTATCATGCTTTCTACAAGAACTAGAGGCCTTTAAAACTGACCAATCATGTGATACCTGTCACAAATGACATAAAATCATTGACGTCTATTTGGAAATAACTGTCTGTACCGGCTTACAACAGCACGACTATTTTGTAATGTCTTGCTACAAACCATATGCATGTCTGCATACTCTTGGTTGGTGAAGGTAAATGGTATTTTGAGAATATCAAAAAAAAAAACAATATAAATTGTACGTCTATGCAAAAAAAAAACATTTAACGTCAGATTGACAATCAATATTTTTTCCAGAGAACACATTGATTTTTACTTTTCTATAAAGTTTTGAACTATGACGTGATTGGGCAGTTTTAAAGGCCTCTAGTTCTTGTAGAAAGTTTGTTTAACAAAAATTATTGCCAGATTTACTATCTTTGGGGTCAGTTCTACCATGGGTTAAGCGTTGATCACTTACTTACATAACACCCTGTATTTTTATTTGATACTTAAGTATACGTTAATAAAAAATGTTTATAAATTTGTATTTTTTTTAATTAACTGTTAGATGTTAGAAAGACCTTTTTAATTTAACAGCTATCTTATTCTACCTCTGTACATAGTAAATAAAATGGCGCCTGCAACTACCAGCTGAATTGTCAAACGAAAATATTGCAGTTCCTAAAATACCTGTATTCTCTATGAAAATTGGCACCATTTGATATTTTAGCTTCAATTTAACGCTTTTGTTCTGAAACAATTTCCTTACATTTTATATCTAAATTTTGAAAATAACAAACACTATGAATCTCATATGACTAGGACGTAACTATGACTCCCGTCACTTGTTGGCTTACTATGTGCAGATCTATTGCGCATTTTTTCTATCTCCTTAAATTGAAAAGGCCTATTAGACCTACGTACTCTCTTGGGGCGCTGTGAAAAATTGATATATTAAGGGCTCCATGGACCGAAAAAGTTTGGGAACCAAAATATCTATTTGAGCAAAATTTGTTTTTTATAAATACATCTTAAAATGGAACCTAATTTAATTGACTTCGTATCTGTTGCAATATCCGAGATTCCAATAAAAAATATGTTTTCTGATAATTTAAAAACAATCCATCACTAAACAAATTCTTAACAATGAGGTAACAATACTCTTTTTATTATAGAAGCGATATCTTATCCTTGGTTTACTGGCCCTTGCGGCTAGCCAAGTCCAAGAAGATAAAAAGATAAAGAAGAGAAGTTTTTTACATGGAGGAGGATATGATTTTGGTTATTTAGGATCCTTGTCTCAGGGCCATTTGAATTTGGGAAGTCAGATTGGCCATGGTATTCAATTAGGGCAAGGATTAGAAGGACATAGTCTTTCTTTAGGACAAGGATTAGGACATGGTCTATCTTTAGGACAAGGATTAGGAGGACATCAGTTGTCTTTAGGAGTAGGAATAGGACATGGACTGTCTTTAGGACAAGGAATAGGAAGACATGGAATATCTTTAGGACAAGGAATAGGAGGACATGGACTATATTTAGGACAAGGAATAGGAGGACATAAACTATCTTTAGGACAAGGAATAGGAGGACATGGACTATATTTAGGACAAGGAATAGGAGGACATGGACTATCTTTAGGACAAGGAATAAGTCATGGAGTATCTTTAGGACAAGGAATAGCAGGACATGGACTATCTTTAGGACAAGGAATAGAAGGACACGGACCATCTTTGCAACTATCAAGACACCAAATAGGAGGACAATTATCGAACAAAATAGTCGAATCAAAGAAAGAAAAAATAGTAACTATTGAGAAAGAAGTCAAAGTCCCTTACCCTGTCGTAAAGAAAATTCTAGTCCCTGTTGAGAAGAAAGTCCCAGTACCAATTCACATTAAAGTCCCGCAGCCATACCCAGTCGAAAAAATAGAACACGTGCCAGTAAAAGTTCCCGTTAAAATTCGAGTTCCAATACACAAACCAGTACCTGTCGAAAAAATAGTCAAAGTTCCAGTGGAAGTACCTGTCGAACACCCTGTTCCAGTACCAATACATGTGCCGAAACCATACCCAGTCGAAAAGGAAATCTTGGTACCATATGAAGTGAAGGTGCCACAGCCGTACCCCATAGAAAAAATTATCTACTACCCGGTCCGACAAGAAATTAAGGTGCCTAAACCGTATCCAGTTGAGAAATTAATACCAGTAAGAGTAGAAGTTAAAGTAGACAGGCCTATACCAGTTCCAGTAGAAAAACCATACCCTATAACAATAGAGAAAAAGATTCCAGTACCTGTAGTCAAAGAAGTACCTTATCCAGTTCATGTCAAAGTTGACCATCCCGTTCCTTATACTGTGGAAAAACTTCAACCATACCCAATTAAGATTCCAGTACCAGTTCCAATAAAAGTTGAAAAGATCATCAAATACCCGGTTGAAAAAGAAGTTAGGGTTCCGTTTGAAGTTAGAGTAGAACATCCAGTACCTTACGAAGTTGTCAAAAAGATTCCCTATACTGTTGAAAAGAAGGTACCTTATCCTGTTAAGGTTGAAATCCCTTACTATATTTACAAGAAAGAACACAAACAAGAAATAAACGAAGAACCCAAAAAGGAAAAACAGGATAGTGGTGGAGCCATTTCGTCAGTACAGTTTCGTCAGGGCGGCCATCTTTCTGAAAGTGGTTTAGGAGGAAGTAGCTCAATTGGAAGTAGCTCCAGTGGAAGTAGCTCCAGTGGAAGTAGCTCCATTGGAAGCAGCTCCATTGAAAGTAGCTCCGTTGGGGGTGGAAGCGAAGGAGAATCTGGAGGCAGTCAAGAAGGCAGTTTGGGCGGAGGACAAGAATCAGATGGAGGTGGAGAAAGCATCTCTTCTTCTTCTGGAGAAGGAGAACAGGGTTCATCAAAGGAAAGCGGCGGAGGATCTTCTCAAAGTTCTGGAGAAGGACTGGGAGGACTTAGTCAGTCTGGAGGACTTAGTCAGTCTGGAGGGCTTAGTCAGTCTGGAGGATCCAATGGAGGACAAGAAAAAGGCGTGTTTGGATTTGGGTTGAAATTGCCGCATGTGAGTCAAAGTTTTAGAGCCAAGAGCTTATGGTAGTTAATGATATTAAAAACTGATATTATTTATGTATATTATTGTATTATTTGTTTGTAAATGTTTATATATGGTTAAATATATGTTTTCATAAAATAAAGTCCAGTATTGTTTATTATAAGATAAGATTATATTGCTATTAAACAATCCATGTGTTTCTAGCACTACTAAAGAAAAATAATAATTACGTGCATCTTTTTTTTTTTGTTTACAATGGCATATTTGTGTATAAGAATTTACTATTGGATTAAGAATTTTACTATCAATAAACCCAATTTTGGGTGTACCAATCAGTTGTTTACCACGTGTTAAGTTACGGTAGTCAGCGCTGGACTTGTACATTTTTATTAATAAGAAAAAGCAAAAAATTATACATAAATAATTTATATTATTTCCCGCCCCTCTTCCTCACCTAAATACAGCCCTGATTATTCTTAAGAGAGCACTAATAATAATAAAAATATTTGATTACATGAGTAGAAAATTATGAATATATTCAATTTCTATATTTTTACGTTCTAAATTGTAAAATCAGCTTATGTAGATGTTATAGTTCAATGGTTTTCCTGTATTCAAAAATATAATTAATTGAACATTCATAAAAAATAATAATTTCTAATTCTAATTCTGATTGATATATGAATTATAATTGCATATATAAAAACTGAACTAATTAAACACGGAATTAATATGATTGACTGACAAGTTTTGCAATACATGCGTGTCACACTAGAAAATGAAAACTAGATTAGAACATGTGTTGTGAAAGTGGGAAGCATTCATGTTTTCAAGTTATTTACTGATTTTCACATAACATGTCGCATAAAATTTGTCGTAATAAACGTAAAATTAATACATACATTCATATTAAATCATTTTTCCTTCTAGTACATAATGAGTAATTACCTATGTAGAAATTACATTCGTGGTACAAATATAAAATTTAATTAACAGTAGTAAAATTTCAAATAAAATTAAGAAATACATGCATACATACGTTTACATTTTTAATGAGAGAAATGTTTTTCACTGAGTACTTAAATATGCTTTTACTTATGAGTATTTATAAAACTATAGTTATATAACAATTTTTTTATTTTCAATATCATATACTCGCATATTTTTTAAAATAAATATACAATAATTTGATACCACTATATGGTGCTGTCTCCACGATAACTTTTTGTGTCCATAAGGTACAGTTTACTAATTTAAACTCGAGGGATCGGTATAAACTATGAAACTACAAATTAATCATTCAAAACCTTTATCATAAATTTGTGCAAAAACACCAGAGTTGGATTCTATGAAAATTGTTCTCTTTTTAACGACATTCTTTTTACTTCCTTGTTAGGAAGTATTGTAATCCCAAAATTTTTCGGTTTTCAGAATTGTTAACCATCCCTGACTCCATTTTGACTAATTTCGTCGTGACAGCTGTACGTACGTATCTCGCATAATTCAAAAAGTCGTAGAAAGTTGAAGTTTTGTATTTAGGACTGTTATAATATCTAGTTGTGCATCTCCATTTTTGGTTATTATTTAATTTCCGGAAGTGATACTTCCTTGAAGCCTATAATAGATTTTAATGAAAAACTATATTCAAATATAATCCAAAACTTTCAAATTTGGTACAAAGTTTTTATATCAAAGGAAATAACAAAAGATTTTGGTTAAAATGGCCTAACCGGAAGTGATACATTACCCGAAATTGTTAACAGTTTTTATTGGAGAAAACAGTTTTATTTTGAATTTAGAAATTCTTCAAAAAAAAGTTTTAGAAAATTAAATTCTGCATCTAGCAAACAAGTACTTATTATTAAATTTGCTCTTTGTATAAGAGAGATATATAAATTTTAAAAAAATAATAAATGCTTTTTGGTTTTAAGTGGAAATTAAGTTTGCTATGGATTAGGACAAAAAATAAAGAATTGAATGTCAATATCAAATTACGTCAACTCTCTATAGGTATATTCTCCCGTTTTGAAGTTAAATAAATATATCACGGCATATTACCTATTTCTAGTTGTGCTAATCTACTTTGTCACAGATATCGGTGATGATGACACATTGTACCGTGCGGGCGTTTACCAGGCGTCACCTCACGGGCACTCATTGCTGGCGTGGAGAGTGTGCCACAGGGGTCACTTTTGTGCCATTTAAAATTCGAAATATTTTCCGTCGGTCGGGATCGAACCCGAATCTCCAGGTTCACGACCAGACACTCAGGCACGCGACCCCGGCCGTTTTGAAATTAAAATTAAAATTTTATATTTTAGTTATTATAAAAATATGTATAGTTTAATAGGCATACAAGGATGTAGTGTTCACATCAGATTTTTTATTTAATATATTAATCAAATGTACTGAGAAACAGATTTGTGCACCCAAAAATTGGTAAAAATGATGACGTAATTATTTACTGGACTCTTATATGTCTATTATTTCAGCTATGTATTATTCTACATATGTATGTAAATTATAGAAACGTTAATATTTATAGGATTCCTTATTTAATGAAATTCATTAGATACCATGTTAACGTGAATCATTTATTATTCATAATTATACATATTAATATATCCATGTCCGTAAATGTGAAAAGACTATATAATTATAATGTATGCATAGTTTAAGACATGGAATTACATAGTTTTCTAAAAAACATATTGTTACACAGTAGTATCATAAGTAACAAAAATTACCATATTTTGCGCAATTAGAAAAATGTAATAAAACAAAAAGAACGATATTTTACTAACGGAAAATATATTACATCTTCTGTCATTCGTCCAATTTTTGATAAAAAAATAAAAAACATAAATCATGAGTCCTAAGTTTTGTTGCATTCTTTAACCAATCAGGGCCGTACTTGCATAGATGCTTAGTAGCTCTGAAATCAATTTTTCGATCTAATTGAAAATTATGTTCATACATTCCGAAATTTTGCTTTTATTTTTGGAATTTTAAAAATTAAATAGTGCCTTGTGATCACATGAAATTGGTCAACAAAGGATTTAACGATTTTCGGGCATTTAAAATAACATGTACAGTGTACAAAAAAAAATCCTAATTCAAAGTAGGCTATGAACAGAAAAACGTATGCCAATTTGAAATTATTTAATTAAATGTCAATTTGACTCGAGATATTGTCAAATATATTATCTAAAGAAATCAAAGCTTTTCTTCTTGTATCCTTATTTTCGAAATAGATATAAATTAGAAAACGGTGAATGCAATATTCTGTATCCTTTTTTTATCTTTTCTCCTTAAAATTACATTTCACGATCAATTTTGACAACTCGACTTTTAAATGATCAGACATACGTTTCTGTGTTCATAGCCTACTCCGTATTAGGTTTTTTTTTTTGAACACACTGTATTTACATATACATACTTCGTCCAGGTTTCGTCGAGATAATAAAATATTACTATAATATTACGCAGGTAAAACATATGAAAACTACAAGTTAAGAGAAATCTTTAAATAGAAAATGAATAAAGATACCTGTTCATTCATACTAACTTCATAAACAAACCATATTGGACATTTAATGTGTTATGCTATTTCTAACAATATACTACCGTAGTAAATGATACAAGACATTGAACCCACTTTTCAAGTACACACTTCTTACAGGAATGAGTTATTTATGCAACAAGTACCTATAGAAAGTGGAGTTTTTTGAATTGATAATACGGACTCTCAAATATTTCTGTACACTAATGCAGGAACAACCAATGACAAATCCCTTCAAAATTTACTGACATACGTTACTTATTATTGCAATAAGTACCTATTTATTTTGATTTGATAAGGTATTGGTTCAATGGATATCGGAACAGATCGTTTTACAATTAAACTTTGATTGTTCTTATACAGGGTGTTATGTAAGTAAGTGTACAACGCTTAACCCATGATAGAACTGACCCCATAGATAGTAAATCTGGCAATAATTTTTGTTTAACATGCTTTTTACAAGAATTAGAGGCCTTTAAAACTGACCAATCATGTCATAGTTCAATGTTTTGTAAAAAAGTATAAATCAATGTGTTTTCTGGAAAATATCTGATGTGGACAACACATGATTTCCTTGTACGCCTGGCGTTGCACTATACATATTTTGTTAATAATTAAAATATGTATTATTACAGGCCCAATCATTAAATTGCACGTATTGGACATAATTTGACATTGACATTAAATTCTTTATTTTTTTGTTATTTTTTGTCCTAATTCATAGCAAACTTAATTACAGAAATCAAAAAGTACATAATTTTTAAATTTACATATCTCGCTTATACAAAGAGATAATTTAATCATACTTGATATTTTCGACGGAGAATTCAATTTTCTAAAAGCATTTATTGTTAAATTTAAAATAACACCATTTTTTTAAGAAAAACTGATAACAGCTTTAAGTAAAGTAACATCTCCTTTTAGACTATTTTAACCAAAATCTATTATGTTATTTCCATTAACATAAAAGTATAAAATACCAAATTTGAGAAGTTTTGGTTTATATTTTAAAATAGTTTTTCATTAAAATCTATTATAGGCTTCAAGTAAAGTACCACTTCCGGTTAGACCATTTTAACTAAAATCTAATATATTATTCCCATTGATATAAGAGTCTTATATACCAAATTTGAAAAGTATTGGATTATATTTTAATATAGTTTTTCATTAAAATCTATTATAGGCTTCAAGTAAAGTACCACTTCCGAAAGTTATGTAATGACCAAAAAGGGAGGTGCACAACTAGATGTTATAACAGTCCTAAATACAAAATTTTAACTTTCTACGGCTTTCCGTTTTTACAGACGTCACGCCGAAATTAGTCAAAATGGATTCAGGGATGCTCAAAATGGACATTTCCGTTGAAATCTGGAAACCGAAATTTTTCGCGATTACAATACTTCCTTTACTTCGTACAAGTAAGTAAAAATGTCACAATTATCACAAATGACATATAAGATCATTGGCATACGTCTATCTGGAAATAACTCTCTGTACCGTCTTACAGCAGCACGACTATTTTGTAATGTCTGGCCATAAACCATATGCATGTCTGCATACTCTTGATTGGTAAAGGTAAATGGCATTTTGAGCATATCATAAAAACATAATATAAATTGTACGTCTATGCAAAAGGCGTTAAACGTCAGTTTTGACAATCAATATTTTTTCCAGAGAACATATTGATTTTTTTCTTTTTTACAAAATTTTGAACTATGATTGGTCTGTTTTAAAAGGCTCTAGTTCTTATAGAAAGCATGTTAAATAAAAATTATTGGTAGATTTACAATTTATGGGTCAGTTTTACCATGGGTTAAGGGTTGCATACTTACATACATAATATATATACAAAAGATATCGCTGTTGTTTTTAGCCAGTTAGGCAATCTACCTCAATTTGGTTGCAAACTTTTCCTAGCCAGTAATATATGAGATTATCGTCTTTCTAACATTGCTCTTGAAAACTGTATTCTATCCCCAGGTGTATTTCTTTACGCACCATGAACTTATGATAAGTTTCTCCTGTTATTGGTACATTTTATACAGGAGATTGTATCTATATTTGAAGGGAAAATCTCGCAAGAGATTGAAAATAGAAGAAAATAGACCGTGAAACACTTAAAATAATTTATGCACGCGACAACTCGTACTCTAATATGATTAAATAGTGCAATTATGGATTTCTAACGAAAGTGAACGTTGTATATCTTATCCTATCCTAAAACAATTAACAAACTGGACTGACCAGTGAACTCTGTATGTCAGTAAAGGTCAATGACATTATTACATGGTTGTAGTTCCGGTTTAATAGATTAAAATATAGGAAATTCATTTGTATCAATTAACAATATGTTAATTTAATTAATTAGTTTCCGATCCGGGAATTGGTAATTGTGCAATTTAAATTTATGGGTGTAAAAGATAAACATTTTTTTCTTCTCTCATGCGTGAAGTTGTAGATTTACACACGGCTTGCAGTGAAGTCTGACTTTTAACAACGTAATATACTAATATACAATGCATTTCTTATGGAGTTTATTTTATGCATACCTCCCATAAAAGATCTTATACTTTTTAGCAGGGAAAAATTGTTAATAGATTGCTGTTATTGTTTTAAACATTTGTTTTTTTTTTACAGTTGCTTGACAGCACAGGCAAAATATGTTCACTTTTTCAATACTTTTCTGGATCAGTCGCAGAATAGCTATTTATGTAACAAGTTGCGAAATGATAGTGTTTTAGGCACGCGATGTGAAATTTGTACGTACGAGGGTAAGCGAGTGATACAACACGTCAAGTGCCTAAAACACTTATTCCGCAATATATTACATACAAGATTTTTTATAATAGATTTTTTTAAAACAGATCATTTATTCTCAAATATCAACATTATGAATTTTTCAAAACTAAAAAGTAGGCAGACGTTAGGGTCATCTATTCGTTGCTAAATGAAATACTTCACATTTTACGCATTAAACTGTCACTTTTACGCATTAAACTGACATTTTTAAGAACTAGTGCTTAAAAATGTTACTTTTAAGTACTAGTGCTTAAAAGTATTTCATTTAGCAACGAAAATGACAATCAAAAAGTTGTTATAAAACGCTAGTATGAAAAAAGTTTTTAAAAATTCGAAAATATTTTACCTGTGTTATCAAAGAACTAGCATCAAATTTATTAACAAAATTTTGTTTAAGGCTTAAAACACTTGCCCAGCAACTATAGGCCATCCAGCGAATCAAGCGGTTTACGTCATAAATACAATATCACTAGAAACAATGACGTCATATGTTAAAAAGTTTACATGAGCATGTAAAACGGATTAAAATCTATGGGTTGCCTTCATAAACCCAAATTTTTCTTAAAAACACATCTGGTATAATATTTTTCCAGCGAAATCCAATTTTATTTAAAATATTCTGAACGATACTGCTTATAAATACAAATAATAAAAAAAAAAACCAATAAAATACCGTTAATAAAATATATTTAAAAAAATAAAGAAAATTTCAAAAATCCCTAGACGATGACGTAAACCGCTTGATTCGATGGATGGCCTATATACTGTTTTATTCTCTCGTTTCTGTAGGAGGCGATTCTAATTTATTGATATACTCAATTAATGACGTCAGACTTATTGTAGTTACGAATATTACTATATTTAATTTTCCAATAATTTATTTTTTACAGTTATTATTACCCATTTCTGGGTATGCTTATTTATTGGCAGATTTTTGTACGATATACCTGTACTGTTGAGGGCTTTTACAAGGTAGTACCTCATAGGCTCTCAGAACTATTGTACAGAGAGCAC
This sequence comes from Ophonus ardosiacus, assembly GCA_943142095.1. NCBI lineage: Eukaryota > Metazoa > Arthropoda > Insecta > Coleoptera > Carabidae > Ophonus > Ophonus ardosiacus. The sequence continues at coordinate 8,302,547 of OW964824.1, forward strand.
CAAAGGGGTAACTTTTGTGTTATTTAAAATTTGAAAATTTGATGCATGTTGGGATAATTTCATTGTGTGCAAATTTATCGTGCAATATGTAAATATATAAAAGAATTAAAAGTATAACCAGTATAAAGTTCTGTTCAGTGTCCAAACCAACGTAGAAAATTAAATCCCTAAAGTCTGAATGATGGGGACATTGTCAAGCCTCTAAATAAATTAGAATCGCGCTCTAGGAAACACTGTAAACTACAACATCATGTGTTATTAAGATCATTATCTTAAATGAGGTATGTTTTTATGATGCTTAACAAATTGTTTTTGCGACGTACATGGTAATTTTTTACAATCCATTAATAAATTATTGTAATAAGACTTTAGAAATTGTGGTAATTGTTCTTAATTTATATTGAAATTTTTTAGACCGGAAACAAGCAGGTACTGTTCTAAGATCTACAGACAAAAAGCCGTTTGTTAATTATTGTGGATAGAATATATGCTATACTATTTATACTAACAATAAGCTTGCTCATATGAGCATACATTTTTTATTTTTTTTTTAAATCATTTAATACTTGTACATAACTTTGAAAGTTATAGATGATTTCAATGAAACTTTTGTATTGACTTAATCTTTATATTTCTTCAATCAGTGAAAACAGTACCAATAATTCAATTCAAACATTATTTGCTTTTATTTTATACTGTCACTGCCAAACGAAATAAATCTAAAATATGTGGGTATTTAAACTACCTAGATGAAAGTTCCAGATTAACTATTTAATGAAAATAATTGGCAATTGCCTATTAATACTTGCAAGACATTTTAATGAAAATCAGAAATAACGCCATAGAGTCTTCACGTGGACTTGATTAAAAGTTGTGCAATGATAATAAAGCGAGTGAAATCGTAAACTTAGTTTTCGTGAATAGAAGCCGTTGTATTCTTGTGGCGCTTGACTTATTTAATTGTTGTTTGTATTTAATAATATCGAGCGGATGTAAATAGACGCAAGGAAGGGGAACCACCAGGGCCGTACTTAAAATAGAAGGCCGTTAAATATGATATTATCGTTTTTGAAAATAATTTTTCGACTGTAAATGTTGAATTAATGGAAAATTCTTTCCTGGGATTTAAAATCTTTTTCATCGACGTTTCGGTTTTATTTATACCTTATTCATGATTAATTAAAATTTTGTTTTATGTGCCTAGGAAATATTTAGTTCTTCCTTAATCTTATAATAAAAATATTCTTTGGCTGAATACCGCTGCTAGTTTTTGTCCATTGTTGCACCATGTATTAGCATACTTGTTGCATGATGTTGCAGGAACCCCATATTTTCAACTTTTGGAAATAATTTTTCGACCGTAAATATTGACACCCCCCGGGAAAGAATTTTCCATTATCGTTTTCATTTCCAAAATCATTAATTCTATAAATAAATACAATCGGGTATTCCGGTGATATGGAATTAATGCAAAATAATAACTTTTTTCTATAGTTTCCATCCATAGTAAAAAAATATAATAAAACATGTTTAATAAAAAGTTTTAATTCATAATTTAATGTTACAAAATTGGAATTTTTACAGCTCTAGAAACGTCCTTGAAATTTGTGACATCAAGTTGATAATCTGTTGCTCATTTCAAAGTAAATTTTTTCGTTTAAAAATTATTACTCCTATTTTTACCATAAACAAACACAGGGCAAACACCGAAATACACGCTGCTACTAAAATCATATGTACATAAGCAAATGGCTGTTATGAACATGTGGATTTAGGCGCTGAAGTTCGTTGCAGATGTCAGCATCGAGTTGACGTCATAAGCGCGCCATGATAAGAAAATTTGAATTGCGATGAAATTTTTTAAAATTCATATCTCATGTGATGCATACATTTTCTTATTCAAAGTTAGATATTCAGAGTCCTACTGGTCTATACTAATGTAAAAAAATATTTTTAAAAAATGTCGGAATACCCCGTTGAAGACATTTTGGCAAAATCAACATTAGTCATTTTTTTTGAATTTGAGATAATTAAAGAAACAACTTTCCAGCTTTTTTACTTTTATAGATTTCTGTAACTAAATTTTAAACAATTTTACCAAACTGTTTGACATCCTTGAAAGTATAAAGTTGCTATATGTATACTATGGCTGTTTTTGCCAGAAGATCCCCAATTTTTATCGGTATACGGTATACCAACATGAGGAAAAAAATCCAATGAACACTGGTGCTATAACGCTTCCTGCCAGAGATATTGACGATGTATCTTAAGTGCGAAGAATAATATGAAATAATAGAAACTTCTTGAAAGTCAAAATGTTTTCCAATACTAATATGTTTGAAATTTATGGAGAATGCAATGGCTTTCATTTGAAAAATTTGCTGTAAGTTTTTTATATAATTAAGTATGATCCAATAAAAATAAATAAAACTAATCTACTATTTATGGTTTTTTTTTTATGAAATCTTTGATGAATCTGTTAGGAAGCGTTATGGCACCAAATTTTAGTGAGTTTTCATACTCCGACGACTTCTATTGATACATGAAACATCCTGTATATAATGAGCACAAAAAATATATTAATTTTGAATTATTATTATATAGATTAGATATTTAATTTATAAAAAAAAATATCTGGACTTGTTTGGTTCTGGTAGAATTTTTACATTTGCCCAGCCCAGAGAAATAAAATTATAAGAATGGTGTTGTCGCATTTTATACCTTGTTGAAATTTATAGCTAAAGATGGAACTAATTTTATGAACAATAAGTTACGTAGACACTAAACGCAAGTATTTAGCACGTATTTAAACTTTAAAACGTAAAAATGGTACTTAAAAATCCGTTTTAACTTAAATGTACTAATTGCTATATAATTCGATATTTATTAACGTTAACGAAAAATTTCAAATTTGTAAGAGGATAGTAGATACAATAGGGTTGTTGCAATGTCTGCTAAGTATTAAATTTTTAAAAATATAAATAAATAAATATATCATCACGGCATATTACCGCTTTCTGGGTGTGCCAGTATCTACAACACATGTAGACATCGGTAATGATGACGATATATTTTACCGTGTGGGCGCTTACCAGGCGTTACCTCACGGGCACTCATAGCTGGTGTGGAGAGTGCACCACGGGGGTCACTTTTGTGTAATTTAAAATTGGAAATATTTGGCGTCTGTCGGGATCGAACCCGGTTCCCCCAGGTTCGCGACCAGACAAAAATATTATTGATTAAATAACCTCAAATTTGAAAATATCACGAAAAATCTAGTGGATATTTTACAACTATTGAAATTTGTGTAACATTTTGAAAAAATCACGTGATTTGAAACAGAATGTGACGTCAAAGTACATACAGCCTAACATGTGCGAACTATCGCTTACGGTTATTTATATAAATATTTTCCTATTGGCTATGAATGACATACTGTATGTACTCTGACGTCACAGGAGTGGAAGTTGTTTCTCGTGATTATTTCTTTCGCCAATTATTTTATTTTATTATTTTGAAAACAACAAATTATTATTTTTCTTATTATTAGGAAAAATATTGCATAAACTTTAATTTAAAATGCTTTTTGAAAAATGTGAAACAAACACTGTAAAATAGAAAAAAGGTGTACTCTAACGTGTGGTGACTTGAAAAGTATATGTAATACGGTTCTGGAACCGTAGCGGCGGCGTCGGTGCACGGCGAGTGCACCTCACACTGTAGTCGGGGGAAGTGGCGAAAGTCTATTCTGCGTCATATAAAAGACCAGAGCATCTCCAACCAACTATCCAGTGTTCGTGTGGCAATCTCTATCTTTACACACACAGCCATGAGGTTATTGGTGAGTTACAATACATCACATTATATTACATTACAAATATTAATTCACAACCTATTCTCCTTCTAGGGGTGTACAGTTTTGTTTACGCTGCTCCTCTTGGCATGTGCTGAGAATACCAAGAGCACTGAGAAGCAGGTAGAACAAGACACAAAAACAGCAGAGTCCAAAATCGACGATAAGAAACAGGACAAACGCGGTCTCCACGATTTTGGCGGGCATGATTTCGGAGGTGGGCACGATTTCGGAGGTAGCTTCGGAGGTGGTCATGATTTTGGAGGTGGCCATGATTTCGGAGGTGGTCACGATTTTGGAGGCGGCCATGACTTTGGAGGCGGAGGTCAAGGAGGTGGTCACGGTCACCACGAAATCAAAACGATTACAGTGGAGAAAAAGGTACCAGTACCTTATCCAGTAGTCAAGCACATACACGTTCCAGTGGTCAAACACATCCATGTACCAGTCAAAGTGCCCGTACCGCAGCCTTACCCAGTCGAGAAGAAAGTACCTTACCCAGTAAAGGTCGAAGTTAAGGTACCAGTACCAGTACCAAAGCCGTACCCAGTGACTAAACACGTCCCTTACCCGGTCAAAGTACCAGTGGAGAAACCTTATCCAGTTAAAGTTTACATTCCACAACCTTATCCGGTTACTAAACACGTACCAGTACCCGTTAAAGTACCAGTACCAGCACCCTACCCAGTCGAAAAGAAAGTACCGTACCCCGTCAAAGTTCCAGTACATGTTCCACAACCATACCCAGTCATCAAACATGTACCCTACCCAGTCAAAGTACCAGTAGACAGACCTTACCCAGTTCATATACCTAAACCATACCCTGTTCATGTTGAAAAGAAAGTACCATACCCAGTAGAAAAACCAGTACCTTATCCAGTCAAAGTACCAGTAGAAAAACCAGTACCATATCCAGTTGAAAAACCAGTACCCTACCCGGTTAAGGTGCACGTACCCGCGCCTTACCCAGTAGAGAAGAAAATCCCATACCCAGTAGAGAAGTTGGTACCTTATCCAGTTAAGGTTCCAGTAGCGCACCCTGTACCTGTACAAGTAGTCAAACACGTTCCAGTAACAGTTGAAAAACCAGTACCCTATCCAGTTAAGGTTCCAGTTCCAGTGCATGTGCACGATCACCACGAAGAGAGTCAAGGAGGAGATTATGGAGGCGATGGCGGTGGTCATGATTTTGGAGGAGGCGATATTGGTGGAGGACATGATTTTGGAGGTGGACATGATTTTGGTGGACATGATTTTGGAGGAGATGACGGTGGATACGGCCATCACTAGCATTAAGAGCCTCTAAGAAAATTATACGCGTACCTTCTTTTATGTATCTTATCAGTATTATCTGTTTTTGTTCTCTCTTTATACTTGTTATGATTTTTAATAAAAATAAGTTTACAAATAACCAATAGTTTTATTTGGGGCGCCATACACCTCCGAACATATTTTTACGCATATGTTTAAAAATGTTGCTAGCGGTCTTTGTGAAAGACATTTGTCATTTATATTAAATATTTATAGTTACACATTACCAATTTAAATAAAAAATAAAATTATTCTTACCTTATGTACGGGATGTTAGCGGGAATGTGGTACTTCGCTCCCGGATCAAAATCAATTTCTGATCGTAGTACTGGCGGCTTTAATCCCGAATATTGTTCCCTATAAAGACATTCATTGTTAGTTATTAGAAACCAAGTGAAAATTTGTTATATAACCTTAATCTCCACCAATGACAATTGTACTGTTCTTTGTTTATATTTCCTTGAAAAACGTCCCATCTCCATTTATCCATAACAAGAGCAAACGGCAAAAATGCCACTTTATCGAGAGCCATCGCATATAAGTAGTTAATATCTATTGTAGGATCGTCTATTGAAGCTTGCACCAACCCCAGGGTTTGAAGGTGCTTAGGGGTTCCTACCGAAAGAGCGATAGCCTCCCCAATAGCTTCATGGAAACCTAGAAGATAACAACATCTGTCTGAATTCTATTCATAGATTGGCGTAATTCCGCAATTATTGATACCGCAGGAAAGTCAACAGCTGACATATATGTGCGTTGTGATAAAACTTTCACTATGTAGTTTGCCTTCCGTCAACCATATGTCTCACTATGACAAGTGAACTGCTATATTTACGAAAATTATAATGTTTAATTATTGCGCTTTCAAGTGTTTCGCGTTTCTATTGTTGGCGTTGCGTAAGGCACTACAGGAGAGGAAAAATTATGTACGCATACACGGAAGTCGTTCAGGGAAGTGGATGCATGCGAGTATGTGATTGTACTGCACCAAGCAGTACCGTATTCCACGAGATATGAGTTATACTCGGTCAAGAACTAGACGATGATAAATAGTACTACTTAAGGTAGCTCTGTCATGAAAAGTTTTTCTATAAAAATAGATATCCTAAATTTTTTATAGTTTAGGTGCAATTAGAGATTTAAATTGTTGTTGTAAATATCATATATAAATAAAATAAAATATTAAGTATATTCAAGAAAAATATATGTGTATGTAACCGTTTTAATAAATGAGAAAATTCCATCGAAAATCACATACAGGGTTGGTTAAAAGTATGGAGACGGCGATTTATTGTCGTTAATATTCATTTTAGGAAATTATGTTCAATAGAAAAGTTTTTTAAGAAATTTTGATCTACATTTGAAAATACTTGAATTTTTGTTTTCTTCAATTGTTTTTGAGTTACGCTTGTCCGCGTGATTTTTTTAAATGGGAACCTATTAATTTCACTCTACCATTCAATAGAGTGTTTTTTTCTCTTTACAACAGCATGTTTGTTTTTTGTTTTTCAATTTATTTTAATAATATTTTTACAAGGAAAAACACCGGTTCAAGTATTTACGTATAGTAGATACATCTAAGATAGACAAAAGTGAAGCGATAAACAAACTCGAACGACGTAATTTACTTAATTATTAATTTGTTTTTAATAATAAGATTGTGACCGACAACTTTATTGGAAATAATTTTGTCTATCTTAGATCAACCTACTATTCGTAAATACTTGAACCGGTGTTTTTCCTTGTAAAAATGTTATTAAAATAAATTGAAAAACGAAAAAACAAACATACTGTTGTAAAGAGAAAAAAAACACTCTATCGAAAAGTAGAGTAAAATTAATAGGTTCCCATTAAAAAAAATTACGCGGACAAGCGTAACTTAAAAACAATTGAAGAAAAAAAAATTCAAGTATTCTCAAATGTAGATCAAAATTTCTTAAAAAACTTTTATATTGAACATAATTTCCTAAAATGAATATTAACGATAATAAATCGCCGTCTCCATACTTTTAACTAACCCTGTATATGAAAGAGAGGTGGTAGTTGTTTTACAATAAGTAAATAAAAAGGAATGTTCTTGATTTGTTTCACAAAATTTTATTGAGTTCACAGTACTCCATTCTACCGACATGGGACTAAGAATGAATTTATTAGAAAACTTAGAAATAAGGAAAACCATCAATTCTAAGAAATTTGTTGTCAATGAACAAACAGTGTTACAGATTCCTCATTGTTAAATTTTGTGTAATTTTCTAAATGTAGTCAGTCTGATGATGTCTTTGAGAACGAAACGGCCGTAACTTAATAAAATTTTGTGAAAACCACATATTTTCCAACTTTCGTAGAGAATTACTATAAAAGGAGCTGTTAACTGGACACTGACAGTTTTTTTACACTCATGTATAAACTGTGTCTTGAACTGTCGTTAGTTTTTTTTTTTTTTGTACAAAATTGTCGTTTATTATGTCTATTTTGATCAAAAATATGCGCACATGTGTAAACAGTCATAAAAAATATCATACTTAAATTTTATTAAAAATTATTGTAAATACTTCCATAATAAAACCATATCAAATATTAAACGAAAAAATGCTGTACCGTTTCTTATAGAATATCGTACAAGCCGCTATCTTTACCTGGGTAAATTTGCGACAATCGCAGGACAAAGTACAATATAGTAATGAAGGTATCAAGAGTGTTATAACGATAATAATGCCTGAGGACAACAATGTACTTTCAGAGGTTCTCTAGCCCGAAGTATGTACGTTGACCGAAGGCATTACTGTCTGTTTAACATCCGTGGTGCCTTCAATGTTTAATGTCTTATTATAATTTTTTAATATTCTACGGACCAATATCAATTTCTAGACACTGCCAAAGAATCAACTCATAATGTTCTAGAGCATTATATTTTATATGTATAATTACCCCAAAAGGAGGATAATTATGATATTAATAATATACCGGTCGGACATTAAATATTTCAATGAAATTTATTTATTTTAACTCAATGTAAGTCCCAAATCACTAAACGGAAAAATTACTGTTTGATTTTATTACATGGCAACTAAATCATTATTTCTCTGCCGGCGCTAGTGAAAGTAATATTTTGATGCCTAGTCAAGAAAAAAATTGTCATGGAATAAAATTTATTTTTCACCAATTTAATAAAAAAATTGTAACTAACACCTGTGTCAATTAAAAATTAATAATCGAGACATTTCGTGTTTCGATTATCAATTACTCTTATTAACACATTTGATAGTTACAAATTATTTATCCATCATCTTTATTAAAGTGTTTATTTCAGTAGGTCCCGTAGATAAAGAATCACTTTGTAAGTTGATGTTGAGAAAACTATTTTATTCATGTTTTATATACCGTAATGAATGTTTAAAATTTATTTTCTACATAAAATTCTTTACGCACACATGTCATGTAAGAATTTTCCGGTGAACAGTTGTTAAGATATAGAAAGTTAAATACACATATATTTTCTTTGAATTTTATAAATCAGCTTATATTTCATATTTATGAGTACTACAGATGACGCAAAAGTTACTTTATAATATCAGAAATAAGAAAAGTGAGCTAAATATTTAATTTGAAAACCATATCATAAAATATGTATCTTGGAGTAAAAGTGAACTTTTACGGTACTCTTCCACGAAAGCCTTCGAGGTATATGTAAATACCGGAGGTCTACTTGGAATCCGTAATATAGATTTTTTTTTTCATTTTGCTGTAGTTAGTGACCTATTAAATTTAGAGAACAGTTGTAAATAAAAAAAGTTGTTCAGAATTAAAAACTACACTATATGGGACTAAAATTGATCACATTTTCTTTTTATTTTACTAAAAAAAAAAAAAAATAAACGCAAATTAAAATTCGCAATTTATAGCAATTTTCAGAGTGAATGAGTTACTGATGTATAATTTTTTATTTGACTGATCTCATTATTCTACTCTTGTCAGTAAATAATTTTATATAATTATTAAAAGTATAATTAAACACAAAAGAAAGTACAAAATGATTCAAGAATGGTATATTATTATAACATTCAAAAATTATAATAATAGTATGCCAAAATTTAAATGTCAAATAAAAACAAATAAAACATCAATAATTCAATGGCACTCTGAAATATGCTGTAAATTGCGAATTTTAATTTGCGTTTTTACCTTCCGTCACCTTTAGGTAAGGGAGGTATTGTCTTTGGTCAAAAAATTTGGTGGTGAGTTTTTAATGAATAAGCACGTTTTAAGGTCCCTACAATACGATTTTACTGGTTTTACGATGATGTCTGTGTGTGTGTGTGTGTGTGTGTGTGTGTGTGTGTGTGTGTGTGTGTGTGTGTGTGTGTGTGTGTGTGTGTGTGTGTATGTGTGTGTGTGTGTGTGTATGTGTGTCCGTGTGTGGAAATTTTTCTCCGACGATAACTTCAATACTACAATTCTAAAAATTATAATTCTTTCGTATACCTCTTCTGTACATCCATATGAAGAGTTGTTTAGATTTTGGTTACAATTGATCCACCGGAAGTACCCTTATTTGAAGTTTTTAACAGTTTTTCTTAAAAATAACGCAGTTAAATATTATTTTTTGTTATTATATTTATTAAAGAAAATACTCTTCTCTATATGGTTTGATTATTCATTTTCCTTCATATTCAATAGATGTAGAGTTAAAGCATTATAAAGAAATTAATTTTCAAAAAGTAGTCAGCTTTGCTATTTATCATGGAAACAGCTGATACATTTAAAATTCTAATTGACAGATGTGTGTTGCAAGTACAAAACCAAATATGGAAAGTATGGGATGAAAAATTAGTATTTCATAGTGGTCCTCTCAAGGGACATGCAGGGAAAGTCTAAAAAGAAGATGGAAGGACTGTATCGCAGAAGACTTGAGAAAGGAAGGACTGTGTGAAGAAGACGCGTTGGACAGAAATGACTGAAAGAGAAGAGGAAACAGCGACCCCTAATAAAATAGGGGAAAGCTGAAGCAGAAAGTAAAATGTGTCAAGTGCATTTTACTTAGTGTATGTTTATGTCATAATTTTATTGAATTTATAGAACCTTTTCAAATGAACTTTTGGTATGAAATTTGTAAAAAATCGTATGTGTTCGTGTTCGATTTTACATGATATTATATAGAAACTGTTCCACGGTCCTTTTGGTATGGGATTTGTGCAAAATACATCGAATTGACGGAAGGTCTTGTGCTGGCCACAACAGCTTTTTTTGTCGTAAAATAAAAAGAAATTCTAATTAACTTTATTCCCATATTGTATACCTTTCAATTCTGACAACTTATTTATTTACAAATTTTCTCGAAATTTAATAGGTTAGAAACTACAGCAAATTACGGATTCTAAAAATAGACTCAGTACCTATATATTGTCGAAGATTTAGATTATTACAAAACTTCGATAGAATATTTTATTTAAAACAAGTTTTAAACATTTGTTTTATGTTTAACTGTGTCTGGGATTTACGCATAAAATATGAATTATGATGCTATTAGTACTAACTATACGCCACTCAATGTATATATGTACATAAATAATTTATGTTCATTTATTTAGTAATCTTTCTTTTTTATTGCATGCTTAATTTAAATTACGACGTTAAAAACTATTTATCTTTTCACTAGTACAAACGATTACTTATTACTTATATAAATAATGATCTCTGTAATAACAACTGTTGGACTGAGAAACTTCTACTACTATTTTTATAACAGTACAGGTAATAAAAGTGCATTTCACATTGCACAAGAACAAATAATCACATAATGAACAAATACTTTTTGCATTACTGTATGATGTTATATAATAATAGTGAGGCATGTAAGATTGATTTTATCGTCTGTTTTTATTGGTGCGTATTAATAAATGCATATTTAATGAATGTGCGTGAGAAGAATCATAAAGTATCGCTAGTCAAGGATTCTTAAGAAAATATAATAATATGTTCTTACCTGGATTGGCGCCATCTCGAAACACTTTGGGCTGATTCCGGTACTGCATAAAATAATGAATATGTGCCATTTCATGGTGGGCCGTAATAAGATCTTTCATTGTTATTCTTGTGCACATTTTAATTCTGCAAAGATATGATATGTCGTTATTATACAAAATATAAAATGTTTTCAATTTTCATTTAACCTATAGGTCAATAAATTTGATACAATTGGGTATGTACCCATAAACGAGTATTGAAAAACTGGGTAAAATTAATCGAGTTTTTGAATAATTTTTACTAAAATTCATCCTTCCAATCTGAATTTTTTTTTTGTATAAACTAAATCAATAGTTCAAATCTTCCAAGTATATAGATATAGCATGCGGACACTCACGTGACGAATGGAATTAGCCAATCCGAACTTGGGGAGAAACTGTCAGATTGAAGGGCGGAGATTTGAAGTTTGTTTTGGTTTATAGCGAATTATGCGTTTTGTTTTCATAGTTTGGCAAAAAAATAAAATAACTCAATACGCACTGAAAACTTTAATATGAAAACTGCCAAACTATGAAAACAAAACTCATAACCTCTGAACACGCTACCAAAACAAACTTCAGAGTTGCGTTCCAAAACTCTACTACAGAGTACAAAATTACTCAAAATCGTTCCAAAACTAATAACCTTACTCTCAGAGGGGGCTTGTCATTAATGTTGTAATTGTATATAGTTTTGTTAATTTTTTAAAATTTAATATCAATTTTTTACTCCAACAAAACTCATTCTTCCAAAACACACTACACTCATAAATTACGGTACTCTTGAATTTGGAAAGCTGCCCAGCTCTCTGACCTTTGATGTGACAGTTTCTCTCCAAGTTCTGATTGGCTAATTCGCTTCGTCACATGAGTGTCCGCAAGCTATATTTATGTAAATGTGTCTGCAAAATCGAAAAATGATAATACCAATCTGTACCCATTTTTGAGTTATAATTCCAAAAAGTCATACAAAAGTATACATATGCTAGTATTTAGATTTTCGGTTGTTTTTCTTTTAAATAAAAAATGAACCAATCATTCAAATATTTTGAAACTTGACAGTCTCCATTTTTGGGTTATGAACAATTTTGATCTAATTTTGAGACTGAATATCTTGAAAAAGGAAAAAGATCTCAAGATGCGGTTTCAAATTTTGGAATGTACACATAGAAGGGATTCTATATTTATCAAAATCTCGAAAATAATATTCCGACCTATTTTTGGGTGTATAGCCATATAATGCAGGATGTCCGGTAAATAGGCGTCCATCTCTTTAGGAATGGTAAAGGTGACCATGATGAGTCAAAATTTACTGTCATATTTACCCTAATTGACTTTTTGTAGGAACTATATTTACCCAATCGGACTTTAGGTCGGGTTGTAGTTTGTAATTATAGATCCAAGTGACTTTATAAAAATAATTAATAGCTATTGTCAGTGTGACGAATTTGATTGGTTGAAAGCAGTAGCTATCGTTCACTGTGTTCAGAAATTGAATGTGAGAAAATGGCCGAATACACCTTCGATGATCTACCTGATATACATTTTATCTATGGTGAAGGTGGCAAAATCATAGCTGCAGTAAAATCTGCTCTCACAGGTCATTTTTAAATTCTTCTGTATTTTTCAACTTCATTTTCAGAAATGGTAATTCAATTTCGGGAAAAAGTAACTTCAATTTCAGAAAAAGTAACTGCAATTTCAGAAAAAGTAAATTCAATCTTGAAAAAGGTAAGTTATAAATAAATAAATAAATAAATATATCATCACGGCATATTACCCATTTCTGGGTGTGCCAGTATCTACAACACATGTAGACATCGGTAATGATGACGATATATTTTACCGTGTGGGCGCTTACCAGGCGTCACCCCACGGGCACTCATAGCTGGTGTGGAGAATGCACCACAAGGGTCACTTTTGTGCCATTTAAAATTGGAAATATTTGGCGTCGGTCGGGATCGAACCCGGTTCCCCCAGGTTTGCGACCAGACACTCAGACACGCGGCCACGGGTAAGTTGATATTTACATATAATTTTTCTGAAATTAAAATTACTTTTTCTGAAATTGAATTTACTTTTTCTGAAATTGAAGTTACTTTTTCTGAAATTGTTGAAAAGGTATAGTTCTTCGTAAAGGGAAAAAGATAACTGCAGAATAGGATTTCTTTTGATTTTGTAAAATCACAATGAAGTGATAGCCGCCTGTTTACCGAAAAGCCTATGTAGTTATTATATATAATACCTGAAATCTTGTCTATTGCAAAAGTCCCAAGCAGATGGTTGGCACAAAACCGCTCGATCCACTGGTTCTTCTAAGACAGATCCTGACCAGAAATCCAGGGGCATGGCGCTCATGTTCATGGACACAAAGAAGTCTTCAGCAAGCCGGAAGATGTCTGTAGGTGTATATCCCTAACATATTTTTTATCATTAGAAATCTACGTTACATACGCGCTAATTATTTTTTATTTTATGTTTTTGTTGCACGATAATAATTACAGTTCACTTATATGCATTTTTCTCTTTCGTAACAAGACTTATTTTTGAAAAACTAATGTTTAGACATGAGCAATTAACAAGTTTCATGCTTTATTAGTTTATTTTATAGACTTTCTCTTTAATGGTCAGTCGTGCAGGTTATAAGTTTATTTTTATCTAGGTCTAGTAAATAGTACACCATCTTCAACTGATGTGCATTTCACTATTACTTAATTTTAGACCAATTTCTAATGATCTATATTTACGTAAGTGTAATACTTTTTTAGAGATAATAAGTTGCTTTTCTTTATTTAGAACCAGACATACATGTATTCCTTTTACTAAAAATAAACTAATATATGTAGATATACATTATTAAATCTAGAATTTTTTATTTATTTCGCAATAATTACATAAAGGAATTGTATGAAATAATATAAGTTCATTATATATTAGAAATGCAAACCAAATTGCGTTTATGAACAAGTCATATACTGTCGAACCTCTAAAACTCGAAACTCATTTAGAGAAAACAAGCCTATAATAGATTTTAATGAAAAACTATATTAAAATATAATCCAAAACTTTTCAAATTTGGTATATAAGGCTTTTATATCAATGGAAACAACATAACAGATTTTAGTTAAAATGGTCTACCCGGCAGTGGTACTTTACTTGAAGCTTATAATAGATTTTAATGAAAAACTATATTAAAATATAATCCAAAACTTTTCAAATTTGGTATATGATACTTTTATATCAATGGGAATAACATAATAGATTTTGGTTAAAATAGTCTAACCGGAAGTGATACTTTACCTGAAGCTGTTATAAGTTTTTCTTAAAAAAAATGGTGTTATTTTGATTTTAGTAATAAATGCTTCAAATAAAAGTTTTAGAGAATTGAATTCTGCGTCGAAAACATCAAATATGATTAAATTAGCTCTTTGTATTCTGTAATTAAGTTTGCTATGGATTAGGACAAAAAATAAAAAAATAAATGTTTATGTCAAATACACAAAATACGTGCAATTTGATGATTGGGTCTAATATAATACATAGTTTAATTATTAACAAAATATGTATAGTGTAACAGGCGTACAAGGAAGTCATGTGGTGTCCACATCAAATTTTTTTTGTTATTTTTGTCCTAATTCATAGCAAACTTAATTGCAGAAACCAAAAAGTACATAATTTTTAAATTTACATAACTCGCTCATACAAAGAGCCAATTTAATCATACTTGATGTTTTAGACGCAGAATTAAATATTATAAAACTTTTATTTGAAGCATTAATTTCTAAAATCCAAAGAACACTATTTTTTTCCGGTTAGACTATTTTAACCAAAATTTATTTTATTATATGCATTGATGTAGAAGTATTATATATCAAATTTGAAATGTTTTGGATTATATTTTAATATAGTTTTTCATTGAAATCTATTATAGGCTTCAAGTAAAGTACCACTTCCGAAAGTTATGTAATGACCAAAAAGGGAGGTGCATAACTAGATGTTATAATAGTCCTAAATACAAAATTTTAACTTTCTACGGCTTCCCGTTTTTCAGTTATGCGAGATACGTACGTACGTACAGATATCATGACGAAATTAGTCAAAATGGATTCAGGGATGGTCAAAATGGATATTTCCGTTGAAATCTGGAAACCGAAATTTTTCGCGATTACAATACACTTCCTTTACTTCGTACAAGGAAGTAAAAAATATTTTGTACCTGAAAATTCGAGTTAGAGACTACAATGTTCCTGGGGCATGTGAGTGGTTTCGAATTATGGAGATTTTCGAGTTACAGAAATTCGAGTTAGAGAGGTCAAAATACATTGTAAATATATAAAATGTGCCGGGAACACAAGTAAACTTAGACTTACAGAGAGTTTCGAGTTATGGAGGCTCGAATTTCGAGTTATAGAGGTTCGACTGTATTTTTTTCAATAATTTGCATACAACTACCGAAAATTATTTATACGCAGTTTCGCATTAAGAAAAAAATTCTGTAATTTATGGATAAGTAGCTAGCTATATATTATACTCCAATAGCTTTGAAGAAATAATACTCAACAAAACTTACAAAAAATATACAACAATTTAATGACAGTATGCCTTTTTTTTGTTCATATTAATAATAACTTGTTAACAAAGCAATGACAAATATAATTCGAAGTCCAACAAAAACATCCAAATTCAATTCTGAGAAGAAATATATTTCCCATCATCCTAACAATTAGTTTATCATTGTTTACATAAAACAGTTGTATATTGTCATCGTACAATCATAGCATTTATTTTTTCCTTTCCTGTTATTATCACATTCTACTTACTTGTCTTAGCATTTCCGGTCCTACGTCCAAGAAATTCTTTCCCGGGTAGGGGACTGTGATATCGAGGATGTTGGTCCAAGATTGAGCCCACATATTGCCTAAAATATGCGCTGGGAGAGGAGCCTGACGACTTATCCTTTCAGGGCCATAAAAATCACGGAGCTTCCTGCGGACATAAGCGTGAAGAAGTTCGAATAGTGGTTTCACTTGCTCCCAAGTGTCTTCAATATCCAATTGGAATGTTGGAGAGTCGAAAGGGAAGGTCCAGTATTCGGCGGTATTGGAAAAGTCTGCAAATTAATACATTATTGTATTAAATACTTAAACATCTACAGGTAACGTGGTGCCAAATTGACCCCACAGTTTATTAAATTATTGCACAGCCCCTTCAAACAAATTGTTATTGTTTACTTTAAATATGCTTTTATACAGTGTTTTAAATAAGAGAATAATATTATAGATATTTACACACCAAGTGAGCTAGGGTAATGTTTATTCATAAGCGAGTGAGTAAATTCTTCGAGTGAATAAACATTCTTAGCTCACGTGGTTTGTACAGTATTTTATTCAATTTTGGCGAAATAATAATAAAAACCATTATAATATTTAATTTTGACGAAAAAAAAAAAACTGCTCAATAGACAGTTACAAAATTGCAATTTGCACGAGCGCCTCTAACGGCGAAGCATAGAAATCAAGGTTGCTATGGTTACCCCGTACAAACAAAGACCTGTCATCAGCCGTAGACTTTACACTCTAGCCATCGTTTTAGTTGAATAATCGAATGATCTTCAATATTATCAAACAAAAAAGTTGCCCCAGGCACATCTTCTGGTTTTAAACTCATTTTTATTAAACACAACGTACACATCACAATAAAGAATTAGGTTTAACACTGAATAACAGATGCGAATACAATGACAGATAGGAACAGGGAACGGGACGCAAGACAACGAGGGGAGGTTTGTTTGTATGCATGACCTTCTATATCTCTCTTGCAGTGACGTCAATTTTGTAAGTGTCTATTAGTAGGCTGAGTATGACAATCGTCGCTGATAGACATCAAGTCATATATTTAAAAAACTTTATTGTCTATCATTTATGTCGTAAAAAAATAATAAAAAAGGGCTGATAATGTCTGATAAATAATGTAGTGAGTGTATTTTGGTTCTTGATGTTATTTTTAAATGTATTTTTTGTTGCAGAGTGTATTAAAATTTTGTGAGAGTGATTTAAAATTTTTTAATTCACTTGTAAATAAAATGTTACATGTAGTTGTTGCTATGGAGTTAATAATGACAGTTTAAAACGTCAAAATTGAATAAAATAATTTATATGTTATCTAAAAAAGAAAATAGTTAATTTTAAATGAAAGATGCACAAAATGTGTTATAAAATGTAGAGGTTTACTTTACTTTAAATTAGAATTTTTTTATAGCTATTTATTAAAATTGAATATATTTTACGTCTCGCTAAGAGAGGTATTGGATTCACGCTAAAAAATCTCATATCCAGATTTTAGTGAATAAGCACGTTTTAAATTCCCTAGAATCCGATTATAACATTTTTACGATAAGGTCTGTGAGTGTGTGTATATGTGTGTGTAATTAGACAACCGGAAGTAGCAATTTCTTAAAAGAAAATCTTCGAAATTTTTTTTGTAAATTTTTGTTATTACAAATATTGAAGAACGTAAAATTCTCTATCTAATACACTTAAATTTTTTTATTATATTTTCTATAGATCCAGACTACACCAAGGAAACCAGTTACCAAATTCAACTGTTTGTAATTGACAGATAAATAAAATTAACAGTTATACTGACATGAAAGCTTTTCTGGGACGCACATTTAATATTTCTTATTTAATTATTAATTTGCAGCCCGATTCATAAAAAAGTTTAAGCTAATCCTCATTTTTGGATTAGCGAATTCTATTCTAATTTTGACAGTTTATATCATAAAATATAGTCTAATTTATTCCTAGTATCTACCTTTATTGATAATATCATGAAAATTTAATTTTAAATACCGGAATAGAATAGAATTTGCTAATCCAAAATGAGGATTAGCTTAAACTTTTTTGTGAATCGGGGTGTAAAGGTTTAAAATGGTAGGCAGGTAGGTATGTACATTAATAGTTATAGTACATATATCCTTAAGAAATACCTCCAATCCAGTCAATGAAATGGAATCATCTTGAACATTTTAGAAGAGTACAACAAGATTCCTTATAGCATGAAACAATAAATAAATATATCATCACGGCATATTACCCATTTCTGGGTATGCCAATTTGCTTTGTCACAAATATCGGCGAGAGGTATTGTGCTGGCCACAACAGATTTACCTATATTTATGGAAAGACCTTATCTAGGCATAATTGTGTTTATCTATTTATATGGTTGTATACTTTTCGGCAAAAAGTGTGTTTACCATAATTGTTATGATTTTAATTAAATAACCAGATAACCACATCATTCAATGTTAATAGTTTTTTTAATATAATAAACGCATAACCCGGATTTTCCAATTTAAATAAATTCTTTCCGCTAGATCGCATTTGTCCTTACTGAAATAAATATTTAATTAATCTTCTCTTGTTAAATTTATTGCTGATTACAAAAACATTTGCAAACAATCAAAGAAACTCCTTTTAATTTACAAATCTCTCACAACAAAATAAAGTTGCAAAGAGATTTTTTTAAATATTTGCATAAAATTAATTCATTAACATCTTTCTATTGTGAGACAACAATATTCAGGGTAATAAATAACTGTAATTAGCTACACACCTCAATTCAGCAAAGAGCTGATGATGTTGATCGTAATTGAAAATTATACGTAGAAGGTTGTAATTGCATGATATAGATGCATCTAATAGTTGTTGATTCTTGATTCAGATAAACTTTTTATAGTCATTCATGATTTATAATAAACTTCTTGGAAATAATATCTGCATGTTTCAAACAAATAAATATATCATCTATCACGATTGTATCTTTTACGCAATGGAATATTTAAATATAGATTTTAATGGGATATGTAATGTTTTCCTGATATGAAAAAATGAGTATTAATTATGTTTGTCAGTTTATAAACACTATGGGAAACAAATTACATTCCGATGATTTTTTTTTCTCTCTTAAGTGAATAAAAACATAAAATAGACATATTTAATTAAAACTTATGAAAGGATGTAATTTTCCACTTACAATTGAAGAGATCTTAGCAAAAAACAACCATAGTCCAATTTTTTGAATTTGAGATACCTAATCAAAGAAAAAACTTTCAAGCTTCCTTATAGAGTTCTGCAACTTAATTTAATTCAGGATCATGTTTAAATATTAGAAATTTATTTACTGAATATTAAGAAATAGAAAAAAAGAAAAGATTGATGAGAAATCTTACATAATTAGACATTTTTATAGAACGTTTTTGTAAAAACGCCCAAACTTTGAAATGTCATAAAATACTTTTTTTCACTACTAGCTACACAGAGGTACTTTATTGACCGAATAGAGTGCCGTGAAATTGAATTTCTCAACCCGTCCATGGTTACCGGTATATAATTTTTCATTATTAACCGATAATAAGTTAATAATGAATAAATTTACATTTTTTGATAATTCTGTGACTGTTTTAAATCGGAAATGTTTATAGCAAGTTTAACCAAGAGACTTTATTTATTAATATTTTATGCATTTAAATGGTTGTTTAAACAGCTTAATTCAATATTAAAAATTCGGATTAATTTGAATATTTGTTTTTCGCGCCGAGAACATATTAAATACTTGACATTTCTTTCATGTCAATTTCGCTTATTCAATGTAAGGAAAACAGTATTTAAAAATAATACTTTAAAATAATATTTGTGATTTAACAATAAATAATACAAATGCTTGAACCGTGCAACCAAAAACTGTGCAATCACAATCAGATGATACAACCTGTCAATGAGCACATATGTGTAAGCATAGCATTCGGAGAGTGACGAGCCTAGAGTCGAATAAAGTTTGTCAAATCATGTGATGCTTTTTAATCTAAACCTGTCCCGAATACTACAGTAAGTAAACGAAAATTTAATCTTTTCTATTAATAATGACTTTTATTTTAGGTTATTGTTAATTCGGGGAGTGTACAACTTAAATCTTCACTAATCATGATTATTTTTATAAAACTGTCACAATGGAATGATAAAATTTCAGTTTTTGTTTTAATAAACAATTTTACTAGGCCAACTATGCATCTATTGTGCCATCACATTTAAAAGTAAAATGACGTTATTGTAGGATTAATTTCATAAATAATTATTAAAATTGCGTGCTAGTAGTGAAAAAAAAAAATAGTATATATACCACGGTTATGAAGAGCATTATTGCCCTCGCGAATTATAATCCCTCGGTTATCTTTTCGCTCGGTCAATAATCATACTCTTCACAACCTTGGTGTATAATATACTATTTTCGAGAATAGTTTATGCAACAAGAGTGTAAACACAAGCTTGATGACATGCCGTTAAGTACGAAAATTATTAACCGGATGTCATAGTGCTTGTTCACACTTGAGTTGCATACAAGATTCTTTTATGCGATCTTAATAGAATGTGGGGCTCCAAATCGAGTATACATTGTTAAAGATTGTGAACAGTGTTCATTAAGGGGAAACATGCAAAATTTACTTATCCTTTCTTCAGAAGACTGTTTTAATCACACTAAGGGTGTGTCCGATGTCGCATTTTGGCATTTAGTATTTAGGATTTAGGTATTTTTCACATAAATATAATTCCGAATGGCACACTAATGACATCCATTGGTTTGAATAGCAACACTTTAGAACAACAAAAATGAAGAGTACAGTTCGACTTAATTTATTGCTTCAGATTAAATGTTAATATTGTATTTCATAAAATAGAAGCTAAAAAGCTATTCTTTGACAGTAAAACTGATATTTTGCACAAATTATAGCAACGAACATAATTCGTTTAAATATTGTGCGTCAACTTCAAGGCATAGTATGCTCAGGCAAAACCCTAAAATCTAATTCCTAAAATCCTAAATAACGACATTATTTAGGGCATATAAATTTAAGTTTTAGATATTATTAGGGTGGGTCCTGTGGCCGCGTGCCTGAGTGTCTGGTCGCGAACCTGGGGGAACCGGGTTCGATCCCGACAGACGCGAAATATTTCCAATTTTATATGGCCCAAAAGTGACCCCTGTGGTGCACTCTCCACACCAGCTATGAGTGCCTGTGAGATGACGCCTGGTAAGCGCCCACACAGTAAAATATATCGTCATCATTACCGATATCTATATGTGTTGTAGATACTGGCACACCCAGAAATGGATAATATGCCGTGATGATATATTTATTTATTTATAAGTTGAATACTGCAGTACTCAGTCAGTCTTACCAACATGAATGTACAGAAAAACTAAATTTAGACAAAAAAATAAGACAACTTAAATGCCACACGTGTAATGATAGTGGTAGCTCTGAAATGTGTAAAGTATATAACATACGAAAATCGTTAACTTTACATATCGGATTATAAAAACAGTTTTACAACTGAAAAGTACATGTTGTTGTATGTAACTTGTATTTACAAAATTTGAATTATGGTTGTTTTTAACAAGAGCTCCTCAATTGTCAATAAACATTTTTATGCTGCTGGAACAATATTTTTTTAATATTCTAAATTTAAAATTGCGGAATACAATGCAAGGAAATTAAATTAAACAGTATCTTCCAGCTTAATTTTCGACACATTTTTGTCCATTTAAATTAAACAATGAAATAATGCAACCTTCATATAAGAATGCCAGGAAAAGTTTTTTGGTTATTATTGTATTTTAAATAATATATGAATAGGCGTTTTACCAAGAAAAAAATTGAATTAAATTCTTAAATGGATAGTTGTGGTCCACTGGCTAACAAGCACGGTTAGTAGTTGCAAGTTCAAATAATAGAACCTTGGTTTTATTTTTATAACTACTTAAATGATTAGCAAATATCTGGAAAATTTACATAAGTATGATTCAAAAGATGGAACGAAATGATCTTGACATTGAATAATAAAATATATTTAAAAATCTGATGTGGCCAGCACATGACCTCCCGCTAATTCCATATTTAAAATAGCAATGAGCTTTAAGTAAGATATCACTTCCGATTGATTGTTTGTATACAAAATCTACTTTGTTCCAATAAATAGAAAAGTTTGTAATACGAAATTTTGGATTATATTTTATTATGTTTTTCCTAAAAAATCTGTGAGCAAATACCAACTTTACGAAGTTTTGGATCATTAATATATTTTAAAGAAAAATCGTCACACACACATTATTGTCAAAATCAGCACCAACTTCCTTATGCTCTAAAACTCAATCTGTGTAAATTCTTCGCCGTACAGATCCATTTCGTAAATGTGTAGTTGTAAACTATTATTTAACACTTTGGAATCACGTTTTTATTGAGAGGTGTTTGATATACAATGCTGCAAACATCAAACTTAAATCGAATTATCCTGTATATCTAATATTTATGATGGAAAATATATTTTTACAAACCTTAATTTCATTATAATTCTTCTTAACATGGTTTCATTATTAATTTTAATGTAATCGCTTCGTGACAGTGACATTTATTTAAATATGTCAAATTTGTTATTAAAGTATTGTTTCTGTTTGACGCAGAGGCAAAGTGTTGTACAAAAATAAATTATTTTATAATTCAATATTTAAAGTTATTTCAAGTTATTTACTAAATGCTTATCGTAGAATTGAAGATTGTGCCATTATATTTAATTTGTATTGGTAAAAGTTGCTAAAAAATTATATTCAATGATTTTTTTACAAGAAAAACTGTTAAAAGCTTGTATAAATGATACTTCCGGTTATCCGATATACACTAAGAACTAATGAGCTTTTCCCACATTAGTATGGAATGGATATACAAAATTTCAAAATTTTCTGATTGATAGTATTTGAGTAATCGTGTCCACACGATCCACACACACACAGACACACACACACACACACACATACATACCTACAGACATTATTGTAAAAATTATAAAATCGGATTCTGGGGACATCAAAACGTGCTTATTCACTAAAATCTCTATATGTGATTTTTAGCACGATCCCTATACCTCCCTTACCTAGGGTAGCGGGAGGTAAAAAAGTGAAATTTGTGAATTAGTACACTATGGGGCCTATTCTGTAACTCAACCTTCAATTTTTAACCGCAGATTAAATTTTTATCCAATAGATTTATGCCCGGTTGCAGAAACGTTCATCAACTCCTTATTCAGTCAGTTGACCATCAAAATAAATAAATTCGAATCAGTTTACTTTTTCTTATGACATTTAAATTATTGCTGTCAAACAATCGCCTTGCATTTGTTCGTTTTAATGAATCGTTGATTGATCAAGGAATTGATGAACGGTTCTGCAACCGGGCATCAGATTTGACACTAAAAAATCCAAGTTTTTGTTATATGTCAAACTACTTGATTCACTAAAAATTTTAATCAGCTGTTAAAAATTAATGGATGAGTTACAGAATAGAGCTCTATGAAAGCCAGAAAGTAAAACAGATGATTTACAATCTTTCACATGTACATTTTGTAATAGAATACTAAATTTACTAGGTTTAGGGGGATTATTCATTTACAGACTGTCTCTATTTGTTAGTTTAGTTGCAAAAATAGTGATTTCATTTTCAAGTAAGTAAGTAAGCACAAGTATGATCAAATTAGAAAATTAAATCCCTAAAGTTTGATACCATAGAGACAAACTCAAGTCTCCAAATTAATCCAGAATCTCTCCTGATTTTCCAAACTAAAATTCAAAACTTACTGTTCAATCTGGAAGCTTCATTGCTAATCGACACCATTTGTTCAAACAACTCCTTAATATTTTGTCCAGTTTTTCGTCTCCATTCTGTCCATACATACTGCAGTTCATCCCAGTTTCTACTCTTCGCCATTATTGTAACCAAATCTGGTTGAAGTCTTAGTTCGCATCTAAATGGTTCATTCATAGCGCAAATGGATGCTCCATTGTAGATCGCTAACATGTCGTTGATCAGGCGGTTATACTAGAAAGAAATTAAATTATTAGAGAAATACTCGCCATGTTTCACATGATTTCAACATCTGAATCAACCTCTCGGTTATATTTCAGATGCTGGCCGAGCCCAGTTAGCAACCACAGACGCGTTTCGCTCAGTATGTACCTGTCGTTCCTTTGTGAAGACAATGACTAACTGGACTCAGCATGAGATGCTTTTATAAGATAAATAAAAATTGTTTTACCCGATCTAGTTGATTTGCAGGTAATGCAGCAGGTCCTATCATAGACAGCAAACGGATTTGACGCCATGCTTGAATATCCGGAACTTGCTCTCGACCGATTTTGATTAAAAGGTTCCAGACTTCGTGCTGGAAGTCCGAGTATAGTTGTTGAGCTTGCAACTACAAAAAAAAGAAAATATTTTTATGAGATTGCGTTATGCGATATCATCAAAATATTAATAGTAAAATAGCGAACTCTAGGTGAAACAATGTTAAATAAAATATTTAAGAAAACACTCGTCATGTTTCACAAGATTACAGCGTCTGAATCAACCTTTCGGCCATCAACAGACGCCGGCCATGCTCAGCTAGTAACCATAGACGCGTTTCGCTCTTGAGCATGGCCGGCGTCTGTTGATGGCCGAAACGTTGATTCAGACGCAGTAATCTTGTGAAACATGGCGAGTGTTTTTTTAAATATTTTATATCGTCAAAACTTAAATTTTTTTTCTAATTTTCACCACCACCTTTCGAGAGTCCGTTAACAAAAATAGATATATCCTCATTTTGAAAATCTGCGAATAAAAAAAAAACCGATTGGCACTCCCAGAAATGTGTAATAAGTCTTAAAGGTATTATTTATTTTTAATATATGATCAATAGGTTATAAGAGAGCAATTACTGATATTATTTCATAAAAATAAATTTAACATGGGGGTAAAACTTTATTTACCCAATTGGAGCCCTAGTGAAAACTAGGCTTAATAAGTTACCTATTTTACTCATTTACTATGGGGTCCCGTGGCCGCGTGCCTGAGTGTCTGGTCGCGAACCTGGGGGAACCGGGTTCGATCGCGACAGACGCCAAATATTTCCAATTTTAAAAGTGACCCCTGTGGTGCACTCTCCACGCCAGCTATGAGTGCCTGTGAGGTGACGCCTGGTAAGCGCCCACACGGTAAAATATATCGTCATCATTACCGATGTCTACATGTGTTGTAGATACTGGCACACCCAGAAATGGGTAATATGTCGTGATGATATATTTATTTATTTTATTTTTTACTATTGAGGAAAACTACATACATTATAATGAAAAAAGTACATAGAAATGCATACTATTAACGTTTCTTATACGTAAAAGTCCAGGTTTTGTAATAGATATGTGCATTTAATATGAGGTACAACGAAAGTCAATAAACTTTTGCATAAATAAATGTTTTATTACCGACACTTAGTTTCTTTGAAGTAACTTTAATGTAGAACCTAATTATTATATTAATGCAAAAAAGGAAATAAAACTTAATAGGTATATCTATATAAATAAATCATTCAAAATGAAGTACATTATTTTTGCTTAAAATAATTTGCATTTTTTTTTCTTTAATTTGTCGGGATTGCACACTGTTTTTTTTATAACTTGATGTTGTTTTATGTGGCGTAGCTAAAAAATATTTGAACGACCATCCTTACGAGTATTCGTAAATAACACAGAAAAATTAAATGTAATTAATAGAAAAGGACTTGGCTTAGCCACAAACTTAAATTATTAAATCGATATCTAATTGCACTTTAAGGACTAATTCGCTGAACCATATAGTCTCATGTTTAAAATGTTACACTGTTTGTATATTATTCTTTTTTCCTCTCAAACAAATACAATAATACACGTAAAAAGTATCATAAGGATGACAACGAAAAATAATAATATAATATAAATAAATAAAATAGTTATTTGTGAAACAAGATACTAAAATACCAGATTTACAGCGAAGGCTGGAATACCATTGCCAAGGCAATGTATTCTGTCGAAGCTGTAAATCTGTGTTTTGTGCCGTGTTGAACACATTATTTTTTGCAGATTTTAAAATTAATATTAATTTAGCGGTTATTTTTACTTCCTTGTACGAAGTAAAGGAAGTATTGTAATCGCGAAAAAATTCGGTTTCCAGATTTCAACGGAAATATCCATTTTGACCATCCCTGAATCCATTTTGACTAATTTCGTCGTGACGTCTGTACGTACGTATGTACGTACGTATGTACGTACGTATGTATGTACGTACGTACGTACGTATCTCGCATAACTGAAAAACGGGAAGCCGTAGAAAGTTAAAATTTTGTATTTAGGACTGTTATAACATCTAGTTGTGCACCTCCCTTTTTGGTCATTGCATAATTTTCAGAAGTGGTACTTTACTTGAAGCCCATAATAGATTTTAATGGAAAACTATATTATAATATAATCCAAAACTTTTCAAATTTGGTATATAAGACTTTTATATCAATGGAAATAACATAATAGATTTTAGTAAAAATGGTCTACCCGGAAGTGGTACTTTACTTGAAGCCTATAGTAGATTTTAATGAAAAACTATATTAAAATATAATCCAATACTTTTCAAATTTGGTATATAATACTTTTATATCAATGGGAATAACATAATAGATTTTAGTTAAAATCGTATACCCGGAAGTGGTACTTTACTTGAAACCTATAATAGATTTTAATGGAAAACTATATTAAAATATAATCCAAAACTTTTCAAATTTGGTATATAATACTTTTATATCAATGGAAATATCATAATAGACTTTGGTTAAAATAGTCTAACCGGAAGTGATACTTTACTTGAAGCTATTATCAGTTTTTCTTGAAGAAAATGGTGTTATTTTGATATTAAAAATAAATGCTTCAAATAAAAGTTTTAGAGAATTGAATTTTGCGTCGAAAACTTCAAGTATGATTAAATTAGTTCTTTGTATAAGCGAGATATGTAAATTTAAACATTATGTACTTTTTGGTTTCTGTAATTAAGTTTGCTATGAATTAGGACAAGAAATAACAAAAAAATAAAGAATTTAATGTCAATGTCAAATACGTGCAATTTTATGATTGGGTCTGTTATTATACATATTTTAATTATTAACAAAATATGTATAATGTAACAGGCGTACAAGGAAGTCATGTGGTGTCCACATCAGATATTTAATACCTATTTTGAAGGTTATCGCCATCAAATGCGTTACCATGTGTTTGTTAAACGGTTGCTATGCGTTTGTATGGCGGTTGCTACGTAATAGGCAGCAAAAATATGCCAGTAAAAGTGGCATTTTACAGATTGTTGGGTGATGTCAAAAAAATCGCTCTTTTAATGTCGATCAATAAAAAAAGTTCGTGTGGCTCGTTTTTCAATGTTACCATGTATAATGTGCATCTCATGTAAAAAATATATATATATATATATCTTTTCAGACATATGGCGATGAACTTCAAGAATTTCAAAAAGAAATTTGGCCAGCATTGAGAGAACTTAGGTGCAAAAGATACGGAAAGAGGAAACATGTCAGATCCAGGAAGATGGGTAGAAATAAATATAAATTGGATATTGGAAGTAGTGGAAGAACGTTAAAAACAGATTATAATTTTTTTGCAGTAAATTATGATAATTAATAT
This sequence comes from Ophonus ardosiacus, assembly GCA_943142095.1. Taxonomy (NCBI): domain Eukaryota; kingdom Metazoa; phylum Arthropoda; class Insecta; order Coleoptera; family Carabidae; genus Ophonus; species Ophonus ardosiacus. Next base: position 8,330,291 of record OW964824.1, read on the forward strand.
AAACGGAAACTATAAACTGTGACAAATTTATACTCGTATTGTTTGATAAAGATATTATATATGCTCAAATTTTACGGTCGACGAAAGTGATAAATAATATATTTTTCAGAAATAATTAGTAATAATTGGGTAAAAAATAAAACACTATAAAAATTGATAATATAAATTTACGAGTATTTTCCATGAACCACTACTCACTTTATAATAAATGTCTGCTGTTATTAATAATATTTACCAAACAACATAAATTTAAAAATTCTCTTTTGACCCATGTCATAACTATTTCCCAAGAAAATAAGTCATGAATAATAGTTTGTTTTCCTGTTTACCGAAGTGGAACGCCCTACAATCGCTCTATTACGATAGTGACAAAACTGGGCCACTCCGCTGTTATCAAGAAGATGTACTGCACCTCTTTGGTAATTGCTATATGTTAACTGGTGTTACGCATACGAACAATCAGTTTAACTAATACCATTTAACACATTTGGTTTCTCAACAGTTGTGAAATTGAAATAATGGGCTGTTAAAAGTAAAAAGTTTTAACAGGGTTTTTGTGGTTTTAAAATAATACATGAACTACTTCTTGAAGGTTAAGTTCTTTGTTCATGTTAATATGACAGGAATATTAATTTTAGTTAAGGCATTTTTACTATATTTCGTAAAATATATGTATTTTTTGAAAGTAAAAATGTACCCTGAATATTAAATAATTTTTTGACTTTTAAACACCCTTCAACATTTGGCTAAACAAAACCACGTCACATTGTGGTGAGTACTGGAGCATGAGGGAGTTATAGGCAATCGGTGCAAAAACGAGGAATCTCCAATTTTATACGAATTTTAACTTTGTACCCAGGTTTATTAAGAGAAGAATAGTTCTTCGATTAGAATAAGAATGAGGCAGCTCCGATGATTTGTTGTTTAGTGTTTTCACTACATAATATAAATAAATAAATAAATAAATAAATAAATAAATTGGCTCCAGCAATAGCCATGAAAAACAACCTCCTATTCCTGAGACGTTGGAATACTTATATAGCACGTCATTCATAACCAATAAGAAAACAATTTGAGTTATTTATATAAATAAAAGTAAGTGATAGTTTCAGATCAGATGATTTTTTTCAAAATATTGCACAAATACTTTCAAATTTGAGGCTCTTTAAAGAACAATATATTTTAAAATTTAGTACTTAGGAGTCATATAAAAATTCTTGCAACAGCCCTATTCTGATAAAGCCTACCCATTCGTCAAACAAGTTCAGAGATATTTCAAACACAACATACGAATATGTTACTCTTGTGTAAATAAAATTGTAAATATTTTTATTCACAATCATTATAGTAATATACAGATTCCTAATCTTTTGGAGGTTGGAAAATACGTCATTCCTAACTTTAATGACAATCTCTTGGGTTGGAAATAACATATTTCACTTCCATCTCTTGGGTTGGAAATGTTTACGTAGGCGTTGCCTAGCAATATTACCGTAGATCCCCATAATTAAGTAGGCTAAACAAATTTTAAGACAGCTGTCAAAATATTAATAAAATTAAAGGTTATAATTCATTGATTTATTTTGAAAATTATTGATTTAAAATGAGGATGATTGTGAATAAAATAGTATACATAACCTCGGTGGGAGTTTCATAACAGCCTCACGCATTATCTCGCCTTGAGGCTTCGCCTCTCGGTAATATACATAAGCCCTCGGCTCTAATGAAACATCTCCCACCTCGGATGTAATATACTATAATATTATATACAGAAAAAGAGTCAGCTTCTCAATTTTTTTAAATGCTGAACTTTGAATTATTAAAAGTGTGAAACTTTGATACTTTATAATATATAAAAATATGTAGTTAACAAATTAAATAGTTTTACCTCCTCCTGAAAGTTGACGAACAAAAAAGCACCTTACGGCCGGTTACATAATAAAGATAGCCACTTTAGTTTTAAAGTTTATTCTAAAAAATACCAAAAACCAAGCAAGGTGAACTGTAGTGAAATTAAGAACCAGCAAGATTATTATTAGTTTTAGTTCTAAAGGCCGGTTTCATAATAATTATAAAGTCACTTTACTTTTAACGTTTGATCTAAAAGTGAAAAAAGCGTTTCTTAATTTCATTTTAAGTTAAAGGACCTGTCAGATGATTTTATTTTAAAAGGACTTAAAACTGACAATTTTAACTTAAAGTGGAATTATGAAACGCTGTTTTCACTTTTAGATCAAACTTTAAATGTAAAGTGACTTTATATTTATTATGAAACCGGCCGTTAGAGCTATAACTAATAATAATCTTGCTGGTTCTTTTAATTTCATTACAGTACATCTTGCTTGGAGTGTTTAGCCTCTTAACGAATATTGTGATAAATATAAATCATATGGGTTTTACGTTTACGAATTTAGAGACGATTAGGTCTTCTCATTGAAATTACTTTCATTAATGTTATATAGTCTATTTGAGAAAGACTGGCAGTAATAAATCATTCTGTCAAAGACATTCCAGTGGCGCGCCAATAATTGTTTGCACAGGGATAGTCGAAATGACTAAATTCGGTAGAGAACTATAGTTTTAGGTCTAAGTTGTTTTTTAGGGTCAGGTAAAGTCATTTAAATAATTAAGATGAAACTACCTGTATATAATGTAAAATATGGTTTTCCTAAGCTCAATCCAATTGAATTAGTTTGGGCTCAAGTTAAAGGTGAAGTAGCACGAAACAACACCACTTTTAAATTGGACAATGTGAAAAATCTTTTTATGGATGCATTAAAACATGTGACTGCCGATAATTGGAAAAACTGTATTCAACATGTCATAAAGGAAGAAGACCAAATGTGCAAACTTGACCATCTGATAGACGAAAAGATCGAGCCATTTATAATTTCAGTAGGACAAGATTCAGAATCAGATTCTGATTTTTAATAATTTATATATAAATAAATATATGTATATGTAATGTAATATGTATATTTAATAGAAATATGACAGGTATCAATATCTTGACAACACACATGAAATAAGTATAAATTTTAGTATGTAACAAATAAAAATGTAAATATTGAATGTATGTATGTAAATATTAAATGTATGCAATATAATAATAATGACTGAGAAAGTTATATTTAAATATTAAAAACTTTTATTTTTAGTAAATGTATAAACAGATCACTCTACAAATCCTATCTACGTCTATGACACAGTCCGACGGGGATTATCGGACGGCATTTCTATTGTTCGACAAGTAAGTTTCGTTCCAGGTACAAAGCGTGCGGCATATTTTGACCATCCTAGTGTAGTTACAACTGATTTTTCTGGTAGTTTTATTTGCCGCATTGCTGGCAAAAATCCAATACTACTCTTGCAAATAATGATTTATTACTGCCAGTCATTCTCAAATAGACTATAGATAACAAAAAGATCTCGTACTTTATTGATCCTATTTTTTCGAAAGAAAATTGCAGGAAATACATGTAAGGAATATTTTTCCGGGATGAGTTTTTCTAGAATTTTCTAAGTCTGATGCATAAATTAATTATTCTTTCCTGTGTGGTTTGCGTGAAAAAATATGTTTGTTGTTAGAAAAACAGTAAACAGTACTCTTAACAATATAATTTCCTAATTGCTCAATTTATATGACTGTATAAAATCTCATCTTCATTGATGACCATAATTTATAAACATACATCATCACTTTTGCTGTGTCTAACGGTACCGTATGCAGATTCCGCGCCAGTGATAAGAATGCAACATAGAATAATCTTCCATGAGAAAATTTCATGTATTTTTCTCGGGTTTAAGAGTCAATTGTTAGTTTCGCAATTATGTATTGTTTTTCTACTTTCGTTAGAGAACTACATAGTCGGTGTGACGTGTAAGTCTAGGTTGATATTCACTCTGAATGTGTGAGTGTTTGTTACATAACTTGGTGTTTAAAGTCATTACGATAAGTAAGAACATTAATTAAAAATGCTTGGTTTAAGTAGTTGACGACGGTGACGATTCTGTGGTTTGTAGCAGATTGTGGAATGCGCGTGTATGATAATTACATAGAATATGTATCGTCACAGTTTTATTTCTCTGTTATGTAAAACTACAATCAGCCAAACATGAACAGGAAAATGTCTTAACGCCATATTTCTTTTGCTTAATGCAAGAACAACTATTATCAATTTTGTGTAATTGACTAAGGCTGTGTCCGATGTCGCATTTTGGCATTTAGTATTTAGGATTTAGGTCTTCTTCACATAAATACTACTCCGAATGGTACACTAATAACACCCATTGGTTTGTACCGGCAATACTTTAGAACAATAAAAATAAATTATTCATTTCGATTTAATTTGATGCTTCAGATTAAATGTTAATATTATATTTCATAAAATAGAAGCTAAGAAGCTATTCTTTGACAGTAATTTAGATGTTTTACACAAATTATAGCAAAGAATATGATTTATTTAATTAGTGCGCGTCAACTTCAAGGCATGGTGTGCTCTTCAAAACCCTAAAATCTAATTCCTAAAATTTTAAATAATTAGGATTTAGAAATTTTGGCATTTCGTATTTAGGATTTATGTCTTCTTCACATAAATACAACTCCGAATGGTACACTAGTGATATCCATTGGTTTGTATGGCACCACAACAAAAATGAATTATACAATTCGATTCAATTTGATGCTTTAGTGTAAATGCTAATATTATATTTCATAAAATAGAAGCTAAGAAGCTATTCTTTGACAGTAAATTTGATGTTTTGTACAAATTATTGCAATGAACATGATTTGTTTAATTAGTGCTCGTCAACTTCAAGTCATAGTGTGCTCCTGCAAAATCCTAAAATCTAATTCCTAAAATCCTAAATAATCACTAGATTAAGAGCATATAAATTTAGGATTTAGATTTTAGGGTGACAAAAGTGCAACATCGGATACAGCCTAAATAACCCTCAGAAGTTGGATTTGATTTGAACATATCGAAAATCACGAGTGAAAAATTATCTGCTTGTCCTTCGTTATCAACTTATTGATATGTAAATAAAAAATTTTAACACACCGTCGCTCCAATTAGTTGCTAGCAGTAAGATGGTATATCGGCACATTATGCAATACAAGTCAGATATTGTGTGAATCAAAATTTTCCTGATAGGTGGATTCGTAAATGGCTTCCTAGATCATTGAATGTGAATATAAATTTCTGTTACTTTGGTTATTTCAGATATAAATTTTATGGCGAATCGTTTGCGAATCCTGAAGAGGAAACTTATTTGAACACATTTTGTGATAACAAATGTGGAGTAGTATATTGAAAAACAATAACAAAAAAATTTAGGTTAGGTTTTCATAAATGTTCAGCAATGATATGTTGTTTCTATGGTTACGTACTAAAATTGTTTATTAGTAAAAATCATGCATTAATAGGGGCCATTAATGAATGATTTGCTATACATTAATATAACCTATTAATACACGGTCAAGTGAAAAATTTATAATCATAATATTATGAACCTACAAATAAATAGTTTCAATTTTAATTTAAAAGAGTGCATTACTGTTTAATGTAATTATTTTAACATAAAAAATCTAAATGAAATAATTTTCATGAATGATACAGGCAACTAAAATGAAAGATATACTGTGAGTATTTTTTAACATGAAACATTGGATTTGTCATATCCATGGTTACGACTTGACATTTGATTGACAGCAATGTATTTGCCCGTTCTATTTAAAATTAATCATAGGGAACAAATTTGACATTTGATAAGACGTCAATAGAGGTTAATTTTGTTTAAATAATTATACCTGCATTCTAAATTAAAATTAGTTGTAGAAAAAATATAGTGTGCACCTTGTGCCCGAGTGGTTTTCTGACTCGGCCAATTCATTCCCCATGTGTCATTTTAAATGAGACAGACAAATACATTGCTGTCAATCAAATGTCAAATCATAACTTATAGGGAAATTCAACAGTTATATATTATATTGACAAGATGTCATAACAGGTTAATTTTGTTTAAATAATTTTGGCTGTTTTCTAAAAATTAAATTTAGATGTAGAAAAAATACTGTGTGCACCTTGTGCCCGAAATATGTTTAGTGCTCTCGAGTGGTTTTCTGACTCCGCTAAATTCTTACAATATTTAAATATAATACTTCTGTCAGATTCGTTCCCTATGATTCATTTTAAATGGAACGGGCAAATACATTGCTGTCAATCAAATATCAAGTCGTAACCATGGATATGACAAACTCAATGTTTCACGTTAAAAAATACTAACGGTATTTGATACTTAGATTTAGTTACCATCTTCACAATTAGAAAAATCCTCGAAAAAAGTTGTACAAAACTGACTTTGTAAACGCGAAACAGGAAAAATATATACCTTTGTAACATTCGCTTATATTAAAATATGGATGTTAATATATGAACGATAATGAGAAATTTTACATTCTTAATTTTATTTTTGTTTTGATTCCCTGAATCATATCAAAAACCAAAACATCTAAATATAAAGGAACCTTTACGAAATAGCATCCATTGAACAAATGTCGTGTCATAAAACATAAAGGGTTTTTTATTAAAACTTATAAATGTGACAAAGTATAAAGCGCAAAGAAGAATACAACGTGCATTGTGTGCCACACTTTTATTAGATCTTCCGTACTGATTGCATGTTGATGACAACATTTTAAAATAACAATGTCAACAGTCAAGAACAACATATACGTATTGTTTTATTTTCCACATGTATGTATTTCAGATTGACAGGAGAAAATCGCCAATTACGAAAACAATCAAATTCTATTGTTTTTTCGAGCTCCTAATTTGTTTTACCTGTTTACTTTCTTCCATGAATAATTACAGCAGCGAATCTGATTTATGGTCAAGGATACAGGATGTTTTAATGTTAGTTTTTCAGATTTTTATGTAATTTAGATACATCAAATCATTGTTTGAACGTGAGTAAGCATTTAATAATATGCATTATATAGAAAAAGTGAATATAACAAAAATTATTCATTTGAATTTCTAGGAAAACTGAAGATGAATACAAAGTGTACTAGTTTCACAATCAACAACTAAATTATATTGTTGAATTCATCGTCCTCCTCATTGTTTTACTTGAAGAATTACTTTAAATTACATACTATTCAACACTTTTAATTACAAATATAGAATTATTTTAATAGCTACCTTTCTACTTTTTATTTTCTTCGGGTAATAATTACTACTTTATTTTTTTCTAATATGTAAAGAAATACTTTGAAAATTGAAATGATTCAACATATTCTGAAAAACGTATTTAAGTTTTCTATAGTGCGAAGTACAATTTAGCTTTTGGTAATAGAATATATATAAGCTATAATGTTTAACTTAAGTTCTTTGCAAAAAAAATTACGTTGATGGGGTGGGATACTACCAATGTATAAAATAAAATTCAGATGTGGTAATGAAGAGAGAAACAATAAATACTGGCTATCAAGTGATGAGAGGAGTTGCAGGCTATGCGGGAGAGAAGAGGAAACTATCAGGCATTTAAGGATTTCGTGCAGGGAAATAACGAGAGAGGGAAGAAAAGAAACGGTTCTGTTAGACGATGTAGGGTTGGGACAAGATTGGATGAAGGAAGTCTTCGAGAAACGGGGGGTTATGATGTAGTACCACAATTTATTGTAAAATATATATAATATGTAGATTCTAAACCGGTTAGGCAAGAATAAATATAATAATAATAAAATAATAATATAAAATAAAATTTAGGAGATGGTTCGATAAAACCAAAGAAAATTTACTTTTGAAGAGTAATGACTTTGTAAATTAGAATTCAGAGCAATAGGGCTGTTGCAAGAATTTTCTATGGTTTCTAAGTAAATATTAAAATTTAAAAAAAAAAACGTTTTTTAAATAGCCTCAAATTTCAAAATATCACGAAATAGCCATTAAATACTTTATAAATAATTATTGAAATTTATTATTTTGAAAAAGTCAGGTGATTTGAAATAGAACGTGTCGTCAAAGTTCATAGAACATAACATCAGACAAACTATCGCCTACGATGGACAAACTTTGTCCTTTTGACTATGAGTGATGTTCTGTATATAATTTGACGTCAAAGCAACGGAAGGGGGGATGGTTGTTTTTCATGACCATTTCAAGTGCCAATCTTTTTATTTACGAAAATAGCAAATTATTATTTTTTATTACTATTAAATATATTGCATAAACTTTCATTTAAGATATTTTGTGAAAAATGTATACCGGTTCATTGAAAGTATTTTTAAGGATGGATGTTTATCCTTTGATAAACTGTTAAAATTAATAACACCAATATTTAAAAAAATATACTTTTATGAGAGAATCAGTTTCTGTTCAATATAAATTAATAATTTTCTAAACATGGCATTTAAAAAAACTTTTCCACTGAACTTCTCAATTGGGGATGACATAATAATTTTTGTTGTATCCATCGAAGGCCCATTTTATACAATCATATATTTACAACTAAATTTACAAGAAAAATATTTTAATTTTTACATAATAATTTTAGATGAAATATCTTACGTTGTTTTAAACAGTCAAATATTTGTAAAGTTTTTGACTGATACCAACTGAAGTATATTTTTATTTTGTCGTCTTTGCATCCACGGTTTCATTCAAATTAGTTCTCGTTCCAGAAAATTAATTCGCACAAAACAAATGCAACAATTACATTATTTAAATTTTTTATGTCCATAGTCCTTGAAATATTTAAAATTGACGTTTTCTCAACGACAGTTCAAAGTAAAAAAATCCTAAATATAACGAAAATTAAAAAAAAAATTACCTTCAAAATGTCAAATTTCCTATTTGAGAATTTTTACAACATAGTATGATACCATAAGAAGTTGTAAATTTATTACCGTGTAATCTCTGAAATTACGTGATCAAATACGAAGTTGTAAAAATGCATGTAAATTTATGATAATGTAAAACAAACATTGTGCGTAAAAGAAATAAAAACATTTTTCTCGAATTCTATTAAAATTTAACAATTTTAAAAGATAGGGGTACCTATGTTATTTTTAACCCTATATATGAGCTCTGTACCAAAAGAATTGGCCTACATCTATTTATTATAATTTTTCGTATAAAAGAAAATAGGGGATTCCAGCTCAATCGAATTAAAGGAAAATAATAAAAAAATACGAATTTATATGCTGAATAACGAATAATAATAAAAAAAATGAAATGGTATAATTGAGATATTTTGGAAATAAGGGGTTTTTTGTTATAGCGCTTCAACACGAATATGAAATCAATATATAATATTTTGATTGGCGACCGAAAGACCGCCTATATATGCATAACAAATAGCGTGTTAGGAGGTGGGGGTTACTACCAATGGAAGTTAAGAAATTCAAATTCGAAAGGAGGGGCTAACATTCTTGTACTGCAGTTTTGAAACAGTTTTTATTTTAACATAAATTTCTTGCATTAAACTTAATAATTTAAATACACCTGTAATTATAAAGTATGTAGACTTATACAGTGTTATAATATTAATTTATTTTATGTAAATATAACTTAAAATAGCATATATTTCAAGAACATTTAGGTCCATGATGAAAACAGTTTGATATAAAAGCACATAATCTTTTCAAAATTCGGGAGACCATAACTCGCTTATTAATAGGAATTTTTTCACCAGATTTTCATCAATAGTCTTAGTTTTCCTAATATTTTCAGATGAAATTATAAAAAATATGGTGGAATCCCCCATTGTTTATATTTATTCAACTATTATTCCAAAACTTACTTTTGTGTTATTAAAGTTAAATTACATCTTAAATAAAATGCATTATCATCACAAATAATGTATAGGTGCCTTTTAAAGAAAAGGGATGTAGACCAATTCTTTTGACTTAGGGTTTGTAATAGGTATATTGATATTTTCTCTAAATTTCATTAAGGTTACATATCTCATTGTATTTTTGGTACATTGTATCTTTGTAAACAAACGTAAAGTTGTATCTTTAGAACTAATAAAGTTTGTATATATTCTGTAAATGCTTTGTCAATTTACGATTTTAGAACTTGCGAGAATAATATAAAAAAAATTAGATACTTAAATACATTAAATTCGAATGGCGTACGAAATTTCCGGATGAAAGTTTTGTATGTACATATTTATACATAAAGAAATTTAAATAAATATATCATCACGGTTTATTATTTACCCATTTCTGACTTAGTTAATCTGCTATTATTCGCAAACTTTAGTAATGACGGTATATATCTGTCAGGCATCATTTCAAGAACAAGTTGTCATGAAGAGATCTCCACTGAGATAAAAATATCGGAAAGTTTGTGTACAAATTTGTACTATTTAATAATTAAGATACTTACCGCTTCTAATTGCGTCGCTTGGTTGATATTAGTCTCATAATTCCACTGTGCTGCCACATTATTCGTACATTGCTGAGATCCTTGTACATCCAACTGTCGCAACAAATTCCTTATATCTCCTCTGAAAAGATTCTGATCTCTTCTCTGATCCAACCTCGGATCCTGATCCAGCCGCTGATCAATCTGATCCTGGTCCGGATACTGCTGTTGTAAGGGCGGCAAATTCAACTGCGGGTCGTTCCTCACCGACCCCAAGAAAGTGGTAAACAACAGCACCACTGGAAGTTTCCGCGTTAGAATTTGATCGCACATAGTGTTAGTGTTCAGTCAATGAAGCATAGTCTAAGGTTAAAGGTAGTGTTAACACCAGTAGCTTCAGGCCACGACTGGTAGACTTAGCATTGTTCATTGAAGATGACTTCTTCAGGTGCCCTTCAAACCACGTGGGAAAAGACCTAGTGGTGGGGCGGTTGGCGATGGCGATGTCACACGCGACTATTGTCTACCTGTAGGACTCATTATTCACGGCGCCTCTCAAAATGTGGGACGAAGAAATAGAAAAGAGTTTGTATTTAAAAAGTCATCTATAACAACCTCATTAATCTACTTCTTTTATCTGGGTACATACTTCATTGATATACTTTTAATTAAGACGATTATTTTAAATTAGATTTATTTAATTGAATCATACAGAGTGATTCACGGAGAGTGTGCCTAAGAATACTATATATTGGGAGAGTCATTGGTAGTAAAAAATGTCCTGTTTAGACACATTTTTACCTTCCGTCACCTAGGTAAGAAAGATGTCGTCTTTGGTCAAAAAATTCGGTGATGAGTTTTTAATGTATAAGCACGTTTTATGGTCTCCAAAATACGATTTAGTAGTTTTACGATGATGTATGTGTGTGTTGTCTTTTTTTTATCTTTTGCTAATTTATGAAAAGAGGACTGAATATATAAAAAATCTGTAGTGGCCAGCACAAGACCTTTCGTTAATGTGATGTATTTTGTACAAATCCCATACCAAAAGTTTATTGGAAAAGTTTCTATATATATCCAGTAAAATTGTAACACGAACATAATACAATTTTTTACAAATTCCATACAGAAAGTTCCTTAGAAAATATTCTATAAATCCAATAAAATTATCACATGAATATATATATTATGTATACTCATATATAAATACTCTATAAATGCGTACACTTACGTAACATTCTCTTTACAATCAAATAATATTACCACCAAGTTTATATCTCTACCCATTTTTGAATTATTACCCCAAAAGTCAATATACCCCACATTTAGATAAAAACTTCAAAATTTTCAAAAATATAATTTTTATGTATATAGATACTTTTCAATGCGCTGATTCCAAATTTTGAAACCGCAAGTCGATATCTCTTTTCGTTCTCGAGATATTTAGATTCAAAGTTTTGCTCAAAACTACCCATTTTTGGGTAATAACCCAAAAATGGGTCAAGATATGAATTTGACGACAACACCATTCGATTCTACGGGCAAAATTACATAAGTACACCAATTTTCAGTATTTTTGAACACCGCATACAATCTCTAAAGCAAAATAACTGAAAATGGCCAAAAATCGCAAAAATCGTAAGGGGTACCCCTTACGATTTTTTCATATTTTAGCCATTTTCAGGGGTTTTCAAGCTTTTGTTCATAAAAAATGAACCGGTTGGACAAAAATTATGAAAATTGCTATACTTATGTATTTTTATTCGTAGAATCGAATGGTGATGTCGCCAAATTCATATCTCGACCCATTTTTGGGTTATTACCCAAAAATGGGCTGTTTTGAGCAAAACTTTGAATCTAAATATCTCGAGAACGAAACGAGATATTGACCTGCGGTTTCAAAATTTGGAATCAGCGCGTTGAGAAGTATCTAGAAACATAAAAATTATATTTTTGAAAATTTTGAAGTTTTTAACTAAATGTTGGGTATATTGACTTTTGGAACAATAATTTAAAAAAGGGTAGAGATATAAACTTAGTAGTATTATTATTTGATTGTAAAGAGAATGTTACGTATTTGAACAACTGTGTGAATTTTTAGAAATAAAAGTATTGAAGTAAAAATGGCTAAATGCTATAAAAAAGTTCCTTGGAAAATATTCTTTATATCCAATAAAATTACAACCCGAACACATACTGTGTTTTACAAATTCCATACTAAAAGTTCATGTTTAAAGATTCTATAAATTCAAAAAATTATTTGTTACAATCAATTTATTTTATATAAATAAAATGTGTTAATATTTTCAAAAACGTAGAACAAATATTTCCGGTTATTGCCGATAGGGGCGACCCAAAAGATCTAACAGTTGACATAATTAATCAAATCATTGTTTATTAGTGTAAATTTTGTGACTGTTGGTGATATTGACATTGTATGTGCGTGTGTGTGTTATTTGTATATCATAGGTGTACCTTTTGGGTAATTCGGTTTAGAAAAAAAAAATCGTTTATTTACATGCTAAGATAAAGAAAATATTGTATTTTGGCTGATTAAAAAATGGTTAGCAAAATTACTTCCAAATGTTTTTATAGTTTAAGGCATGTCATATTTAATGTGATACAAGACATCTCTAATACAAATAAAATTTGTAAGGGGGAGGAGAGTAACCAAACGAAACAGTTTGAGAATTTCTGCAACTATCAAAGGATGAAATCACGAGTACTCTTCGAGTCGGGGGAGCATGGACATGGACAGTGGTCTCATGATTTTCATTGAATAAAATACACACGGTGTGCATTGTATTGTATTTACCGATATATTATTCGTTTCATCTGAAGGTTACTTTCATTATATCTTTTAAATTACAATAAGTGTGTGTTTGAAAGAATTATGTATGTTTTGTAACCTACATAGCGCATAATGGTTGGATTGTTAAAAAAATACAAATTAAAATATAAAGAGGTCCTTACCCTTCAACTACTTTTTAGTTTTAACAACTCTTACGAAATTGAAACAAACGTTTTGGATGTTATGGTAATTTTTGTATGAATATACATGGCACAGAACATTGAAATTTATAGTAGGTCAGAAAATACTCATTTTTATATTCATTTCATGTTATACTCTATTTTTTAACCAGGAGGAGTAAATGTGAAGTGTTTTAACTTTGTCAATTGTTTATGGATTGTTTTAGAGAAAAATACTTCAAATTCAAATTGCGATCAATTAATTTTTCTATCACTTTTATTTGAAGTTTTCTTTTTCTATAATAATAATAACCCATGAACGATTGACAGCGCTAAAATACTACGGCTGGTATTCCGAACACTCGACTAAATACGCGACCAGCTAGTCGCCCGACTAACATAATAGGCATTTACAAAAATTCTACCGGTGAACTGTTACCGGTATATACCGGTAAACAGCTGTTCATCAGGTTACAGTTACCGGGATAGATACTTTCAGAACGCAAGTGATAAACAGGGTAGGTTTATAACCTATGAAAAGCAGTTAACAGATGAAATAGATTTGAAATTTGACGTAGTTAAACGTTATCTCGTCTCGTCTTCTGTATTAACATAATTAACTTCTGATATCTATTTCTGATTCCAACTTCGCTCGGCATCTCTACCTTTTCTTGAGGTTAGATTCCTCATTTACCGTACCGGTTGAATTACTCGATCCACAATAGGCTACTTGCGTACCTTTTTTTTATTTAATATTTTTGAAGAGCAGGTAAAAACTTGCTACCCATATTTTTTCTTTTGACAAAATTCTTGTTAATTAGCCAGAAAAAAATAATGAAATTTGATTAGTTGAATTCCTGCCATGTATGACGTAGAATTACGCCGCACCAATGAATGGTCGTAAAGCCATTGTGTTTGTTTGTACAAGGTTTGTACGGGTAAGGGTAATGTAGATTTCCTGTTTGACGTTTCAACAATAGTTTGGAGGTTAGTATTTTAATTTATCTTTTGGTATCGATATTTTAAATTACACCTATGTGTTTATTTGTGAAGTAATTAATATATTTGAGGGACCAGAGAGAGAGAAAAATGAACTAATGTCAAATTCAAATTAAAACTTTCTCGCATGCCATCTATACGTTACATTTTTAAACATGGTTCTCCAATTAAATATAATAACGTCACAGAAATTTTCTTTCTTAATTTACTAAAAAACAAATAATTTTTTTAAAATAAAATTTATATTTTTATATATGTTTTCAACATAACATTACATATATAGTGATAGAAATCGGATTTTCAGTACCACGCAAGTAGCCCATTCATGGATCCGGTAGATGGATCTGGTAGATATGGTACAATTTTCAAACGGTAACTACTAACTAGGAATGACGATGGGTACCCGGGTACTCGGTACCGATAATAATGTACCCGGGTATAAAATTTCTCACCCGATTACCCGAAATATACCCGCTGCCCGTTAATTACCCGATATTCTTTGATTACCCGAACAGTTTTCAGCTGCTGGAAAAATTGTATCTAAAAGATGAGTTTTTTATTACCATACCATAATTAATATAATTTGTTAAGTTTTTTATAGAGATATAAAAGGTATATTATTTGTATTACTATTTATTTAATAAATATATGTAAAGAATAATAATGAATATCATTAAAAAGTAAACTGCTAATATAACGGTAACGGGTAATTAAAGGGTATCGGGTAATTAACGGGTAAAGGGTACTATCCGGGTAGTTGTTTCGGGTACTCGGGTACCAAAATTATCGGAATTCGTCATTCCTATTATTAACCACTTACTCTGTGTACTTATATTTTAGGACGGTATTGTAGATAACTTTTGTGATGCATTGTGCTACTAAAATGCATAAAATATTTAATAGACAAAAACTATAATGAATGTTGGAAATATATTTTGTCTAATTCCGTTTTAAAAAGTTGAATTTTACCTAACCTTTTGACGTTCTGAAATGTCACTTTTTAGATAATTGATACGAAATGCGTTTTGTAAAAATCTTTACGTAACTAACTTATTAAATTCATTTATTTTCACGGCAACGTTTTGGCAAATTGATTTTAAAATATGTATATTGTGCTGTCACAAAAAACCATAATTTTGATTATTTTAAAATTATTTTAGCGGAATTAGATAATTTTTTGTACACGTTATGAAAACGTGATATTATTTGACACATAATTTGAAAACTCGCTTAGTTCCTTTTGGAAAATATTATATTCATAAAATATCATTCTTTTAATAACTGATTATGTAAAAAACTGTATTGAAACGATTTTGAAAATTGTTTTTCTTTCGTAGAATGATGTATGAGTCATTTTGTATAACAATTAGTTTGTTTAAATTAATTTCATTTATGTCTATTGTTCATACTTCATACAGGTGTGTGTTAGGGCGTGAAAATTTATTCATACTTATTCTTTCGTGACTGTCAATTTCTGATGTGGTATTATCTCAGATTCACAAGAAGTATTGAATCATTAAAACAGTAAACACTTTTTTCTTGATAATGAGTTATTAATCTTATATTTCCGAATGAATGTCATTTTTAAATAGTTTATATTTATTTCTACGTGAGTATTAACTGTCATATAAATTTAATCTTCTAACAAATTTAAAATAGTGACATATGTGTTTTTCCATAGAACCACAGATGCCAATAAAAAATATAATATTTTAATTTCAAATTGCGTAAAAGAAAAAGAGATTAACTTAAAAATACTTGTAAATTTCATTAATATATACGTTTCTTAATACTAGTATTTTTCTTTCTTCTGTATTGAAAAATAAATAATTTTTACAAGTTATATTTGATTTTATAAAGTTTTTTCAGATCTATGACGTAGGTCTTCTGCCATTTCATTTTCACTATAGCTGTCAGGCCCCGGGCATAAGCTATTTGTATTTAATCTAAAGATCACATGGCAATGTCAATAGTATTTCCGCTTTTGCTTGACGTAGTGCAACTGTAGAATAAATAGATCCTCAGAATTGTATTTCCAACCACATAATTACTTTTTGATCACTCTGTATTATTGTTATTATTATAATTTTTCTGAATCATATTGACATTTTATATTCTCAGTCAATTTAAATAATATTTGTGAGAAAGATCTAGAAACCTTAATACAATTTTTAATTTCTCTGCTCTCTTTCTACAATAATTAAAATTGTCGCTTTAAAAACAATTTTGAAAATGAGTCAGCTATGAACTTTACATTTAAAAATGCATTACTTATGATAAAAATATCCGGTTTTTCCTGCACATATACTACTGCTGATAGTGAGACAACTTATTAGTTCATGTCGCACATATGGTGTAGTGTTTCTATGTCATTGGCATAAAAATAAAGCATTTAGAACTTAGTCACCTAATTAAAGATCTGATATTGGGTCCTTGAATGCGGAATTATTAAAATGACGGTTTATAAAGATGCAAGTAAACGATCACGCATGCAAAACTAATTATGTTTATTCACATGCAATTGTGAAGCAGAGATATTATATAAGATTAGTCATAGAATGTTTTTACTCATAAGTTCTAAGTCACAGGATGTCTCAAATTTATTAGATATCCCGTCGAAGGATTATTATTGTTCATTATTCCTTAAATCATCGTATTGTTATCGCGGTAATAATTTTATTGTCATAAATTGATTTTCCTACGCTGAATTATACGTATGTTGGTCGTTTTGTCGTAGAACAATTGAACAAATGAAGAATACCAGATTCGTAAAGGATTTGATGATTTTTGACTTATACATTTAATACTCGTTATATTTTTGTTGTTTGACATAAATAGACATAAATAATAAAACAACTTTATAGTTTATGTTCTGTTAACTTTAAAGTGAAACATGTATATGTAGTAATAGTAAAGTAAAAACATATACAAATAACAAAAACAAAAGTAAACAAGTAACCAAGGTAATAATGTGTAAAATTTTAATATAAAATTGATATATTGAGACCACTTCGTAATTTTGAATTTAATTATATATACAGTGTGTTAATTAAGAACCTGGCCATAGGCGTTTAACATGAAAAAACAGTTTTTCTTTGCGCAAAATTCCCCAATTAATTTTAGACAAAAATGTTTCAAATAAATGTTGTAGATATTAATATTCTACGCCTAAAATACTAAACAGATTTAATTTTTCACGTTTAGTGACTTGTAAAATCCAATTTGAAATTGTATAAATATTGCTCACTTGTAGCGATTCCCATGAAATTGAAACAAAATTAGAAATAAATTCATTTCGTTTGAACTGTCAGAAATTTAATTTTATAGATAGAATGTGAAAAAATAATAGTAATAAAACTTATTTAAATGTTAGATTTTAAAAATAATACCTGTGTAGTGATTTAGGTGCAGAATTGAATTATCTGCAACTTTTAATTGAAAACTGAATTTCTGTCAGTTCAAATGATACGCATTTCTCTGTAATTTTGTTTCAATTCCATGGGTATCACTAGAAATGAGCAATATTTTGATACAATTTCAAATTAGATTTTACAAGTTACCAAACGGGCAAAATTAAAACTGTTTACTGATTTAGGCGTGGAATATAATTATCTTATTTGAAACATTTTGTCTAAAATTAATTGAGGACTTTTGCGTAAAGAAAAACTGTTTTCCCATGTTAAACGCCTATGGCCAGTTTTTTAATTAACACACTGTGTATATATATATAGTATATATTTAAACTTGCTCATCTAAACTTCTTACCCAAGTTGCTCATCTAAACTACTTACCCAAGTTGTTCACCTAAAATGCTCCCGACTCACGCTGATTTCCCAAGAAAATAAATATAAAATTCATAATATTTAAATTAAAAAAATATCTTTCAAAAGTCATATTAATAATTGGAATAATACTACATTGTTATTTTTATGTCAATTTCTTCTGAAGAAGGCACCAGTTTATGGTACCGAAACGTTGGGTTTTAATAATAAATAAATAAATAAATACAGAACTTAAACTAAAAACAAAGGTAGTATTATTCCAATTCATAATATTTGTTAATTAATTGAGTTGATTAATTATGATTTTAATTATTAAATAAGAATCATCTGTCTAGTGATTTTTAAAAATAAGAAAAAGAAGAGAATGATTAATTGATGCAACATTTCGCAAGCAATCTGCGATTCAAATTCGCGAAAGTGCTCTACTTGTCCAAAGAAAATGAAAGTTTCTAATGAATTTTCATTCTCAACTTTGATGAGAAAATGTACATATTCATACGAAGTCATTTTTTAAATATTTAATACTTTATTAAATGGACATTTTTATTTATTTTAATACATTTCACATCACAATATAAAAATTAAGCCAGTGGAGGATTTAACTTTCAAGGCGTTACCTACACATTTTTGGGGCCACACTAAAATAAAACCATCTGAGATTATTTTATTAATAATATTAGAAAAAAATGTTGCCACTTTAAGAGAACATTCTTTGTTAAAGTTTATGCAATATTTATAGATGTTTATAAAATCAGATTAGGCTGAATATCACAAGAGTAAAGAACCTTAAATATTAAAAATAGAAATAAATTGTTAAAAAAAAAATTAAGCATATATGCAGAAAAATGTGAAGAATCTTAGAAAAAATTCCACAAGACACTTATGTTGTTCCTATTTAGAGAAACATATTTATTTTTGAAGAATGTATAAAAGTCTAAATTGCGAAAATAAACTTATTGAATTTATAATAGAACTGTAGATCAAATATAAATTTATTTCAACAGTAACAATAAATGCAAAAATATTAAGAATAGAATTGAAATATGTATTTACAGTAATGGAGGGCATGTAGAAATAAATTAAATAATGTTCTGTTTCTGACTTTAACATCAAACTATTATGTATTCTTATTCTTAATACACAGGAAAAACACTATCCAAATTGTTGTTATATTAACTAATAAGTTCCTAAGTTTTCAGTCTACTACTATGTTTAATTAAATTATCTAAGTTGATTTAATTAAATTTTCTAGATTTGTAATAACAAATTAAAGTAAAATTAAATACAAAATTAGATGAAACGAATACATTTCTTTTGTAATACGTATTGAACTAAATATAAATAAAGAAATTAACTAAATATGTATTTAAATTTTCTATTTAATATACCTACCTAATTCATTAGATAAATTACCGAAAATTGTATGACAAAAATAATGAAGCCAACATATAGTAAAATTAAATAAATTAAGCAAACAAAATATTTATTATTTATTTCGGATTAGTTAAAATTCTAAAGTAAGATTTGGAAATTATGCTAAATTATTAGACATATTGCCTAATAAAATAATATCTATAATTAGACAGAATTTCAATTCTTATTTTTCTGTGTAAAAAATATATTTCTCTAAATACGTAATTGTCTCCCAGTAATTATTTTTTTTCTTTGTAGATTATGACAATTTTAAAAATTACTCCTAAAATTTCTGCTATTTCTAATATTTATGATATCTACTTTACATAGATTTATTTATTCATAGGTAATTTTATGATCGAAGCATAACTGAAAATTATGCTTGCAAATAGCAGTTTTAGTAGATTTTTTTTTTCCTTATATTTATTATATAATATAAACTATTGTCATTTGGGGGCCCCTTTGCTTAAGGGGCTCCAGGCAGCCGCCTCCAGCACCTGTGCGTAAATCCGCCACTGAATTACTCTTCATTTTATTATTATTTCCATCCAGGGGTCTCTCCATTTTTCTCATTCTCCTTGTCTAGCCATTCTTTGAGAGGAGTGAAGTATTCCATAAGTGGCCCGGCGTCCATTTTCCGTTGTCCAGTTAAGGCTTCCATAGCGTCATGCCACGGTTTGGAAGAGCCCATTTGCAACATTTTCCTGCGTAATATTACTTAGAATTAAAAACTAAGTCAAGGATAATACAAAAATAACATAAGATTTATATATTTATAATTTCTTGTTTAGAATATTAATTATAAATTCATATTCTTGCTGCATAAAAGAATAACAAAATCTTATTTACAAACAGATCTTGTTTTGAGATAACAAAAGAAATGGTTTTGATAAAAAAAATTAAATGAAAAAATAAGTAGGTGCGTAGGTAAAAAGTTATTTTAATCGCAATACGTAATATCGTATTTTTTAATGTAGTGGTCTATCACCAGTTCATAAATTTGTGGATATACGATGTCCTTTGTCGATAAACAGTGTAATTAATAATTTCTTATTATAAACAATTATCTATTTAATATGAGTTATCGGTTTAACGCTCTGTCGTCAATTTATTGAATGCATTTTCAAGGTCAACATTGTTTTAAATTTTGATATTACAATTTTACAACACCGTTGATTATATGTGATTATATGTCAATAAAGTTATTATTATTATTATTGTTATTATTATTATTATTATTATTATTATTATTATTATTATTATTATTATTGTTATGCCGAAAATCGGTCACTTTAATATGTTCCTCTGCTCTTATGTATGAATACGTTTGTGAATGTGGCTGAGGTGAAAGAAGTGTACATGGATAGGAATGTGTGGCGAAGGATGATTGTTATGTAACTATTATTGTGGTCCGGATGCGGTTATTCGCTACCGAAAATCGGTCACTTTAATATGTTCTTATGTAGGAATGCTATGATGATTGTGGATAAGGCGAAAGAAGAATGTTGTTTAAAAGTGAAGTGAGTCAGCTGAGCCCTTACTCATCCCTTTTCCTATTGTTAATATTGTTTTCGGGTTTTTGCTAACCCACTAAGTGGGATACGCGAGATTTTATGTATGTATGTATGTATGTTTTCTTATTATTATTATTATTATTATTATTATTATTATTATTATTATTATTATTATTATTGTTAATATATACTTACGCTAAAGCATTGCCA
Organism: Ophonus ardosiacus; assembly: GCA_943142095.1. NCBI lineage: Eukaryota > Metazoa > Arthropoda > Insecta > Coleoptera > Carabidae > Ophonus > Ophonus ardosiacus. The sequence continues at coordinate 8,351,552 of OW964824.1, forward strand.
GCTTCTGCACTTTGGTAGATATCACATTTATGAAGAGCTTTTTCGGAATTGTTTGCTTCGTATTGACCAGCTTTCTCACATAAAGCTTTATGGAATTGAAATTGAATAACGTGACTGACGAAATATCTACATAGAAAACACATTATTAGTTTAAAAAAAGCTTACAATGATTTGCTCTTAATAAACTGCAAATAGCACTATATTTGAGCGAAAGAAATAAGTTGGATTAAGATTTTAAATTTAGTCCTGTTCAATAATAATAAATGTGATCTATTTGGTCCAGGTTACCAAATAAAGGAATTATATTTAATAACTTGCACAGGGTGAAAATTGAAAATTGAGAAATTGGCGTTTAGCTTGGGAATTCAGTTTTTCTTTGTGTAAACGTTACCTAATTATTTAATCAAAAAATACTTCAAATAAAAGTTATACAGATTAAAATTTTGCATCTAAATCATGTGAAACAATTATTCTAGCTCTTCATATAAACGTAAAAATTAATTATTAAGTTAGTTTTTATGAGCTTGTACTCTAGACAACGATGGATTTATGACAAAAAAAATAAACAAAAGCATTGTTTTTAACTATCAATTAGAACCAAAACATTTTACTTTTTTATCTTTTGTGTTAATTTACTGCTCTAATCCAAATTTAGTTATAAATAACAGTTAAAAATAACGCATTTCTTTATTTTTTGTTATAAATCCATGGCTGCCTATGACAATCAAACTATATATAGGCCGTGCCAACTTTTAGTGCTATTGACTTGATTTACTAATCGCTGGGTTATTCCCTTCACAACATGAGATTTAACTACTTATTGGAATGGGCCGGATTTACTACATATCACTTTCTTTATTCTAAACCTACCATGAGATTTGTTATTTCTTTGCAACGAATTAAGAGTTAAAGATATCTGTTTTAATTTAAAATAAGTTTGAAACTTAAAAATGTGGAGACCGTGGTTAGCAAAAAATCACTCAGATGATAAATAAATCCACGAATAGAAAGCGTATTCATTTATCTGATGATGCAAAAAAATATTATAAATGTGTACAATAGTTAAAAGTGACGAAAAAGAAGAAGCACCTGTATCAAAAACCGCTACTTTAACTAAAGTTCCGTATAGTACCGTGAGAAAAATACAGTTTACAGGAATTACAAGAATAGATAGTGGATTTTGAAGCACACATTATTCGGAAAAAAATATATTTATTAATGTTTAATACTTTTATTTTCTAATCCCAGTTTATGAATAAATATTTTTACCTCCCGCTACCCTTGGTAAGGGAGGTATAGGGATCGTGCTAAAAATCACATATCGAGATTTTAGTAAATGACAACGTTTTAAGGTCCCTAGAATCCAATTTTAACATTTTCACGATGATGTCTGTATGTGTGTATTTTTTCTTCAAAAAATACCATTAAATGCCATTTTTTCGCATTTTGTCATTATGAAAATTAAAGACTATTGAATTTTCTACAGGAATACATTAATACTTTTTCCATACATTATACAGATAAATTTAAAAATATTTTTTTTATAAGTCACACAGTTCAAATTTCAAATGAATGTAACTGACAGTAAATGTCACTGTCAAAAAACTAATCACTTCAAATTAATAATAGTGACATTTTAAAAAGAAAATAGTAAATAAAGCAATAGTTTTATGCAATGGAACAGTTTGCAGCGTTAGTAAATACGTAGGTATGTTGGCGCACTCGCTCCTGCTCTTGGGGCCAATTTCCGAATGCGTGAGAAGAGTACTTACTTTACTCACTTATAATAAAAATAGCTATTGGTATTTTGTTATTTGAGAAAAAATTCATAGATCACCAAATATAGGAGAAAATCGAGGCACATTTTTAGGGCACTATTTATGTTCTTTCGTAGGGCGATGCTCATTGGTTTTATTACTATTGGATTTCGAGTTATGATGTCCAAGTTTTTACCTCCCGCTACCCTTGGTAAGGGAGGTATAGGATCGTGCTAAAAATCACGTATCGAGATTTTAGTAAATGACCACGTTTTAAGGTCCCTAGAATCCATTTTTAACATTTTCACGATGATGTCTGTATGTGTGTATGTGTATGGATTTTATCTTCGCTCTAACTCAAATACTATCATTCAGAAAATTCTGAAACCTTGTATTTCTATCCTATTCTAATATGAAAAGAAGCCATTAGATTTTGGTGTAAATCGGATGACCGGAAATGGCACTTTACCTGAAGCTCATAATCGTTTTTCTTCAAAAAATATCATTAAATGCCATTTTTACGCATTTTATGTCTTATGAAAATTAAAAATTATTGAAATTTCTACAGGAATACATTAATACTTTTTCTATATATTTTGCAGATAAATTTAAAAACAATTTTTTTTATTAGTCCCGAAGCCTAAGATAAACACAATTCCTTTGTTACACAGTTCATATTTCAAATGAATGTAACTGACAGTAAATGTCACTGTCAAAAAACTAATCACTTCAAATTAATAATAGTGACATTTTAAAAAGAAAATAGTAAATAAATCAATAGTTTTATGCAATGGTACAGTTTGCAGCGTTAGTAAATACGTAAGTATGTATTTAAATTAATAAAAATTAAATAGCGGGAGGTTTTGTGTTGGCCACATCAGATTTTTAAAGCATATTGTCGTAAACTTATTTCTAATTTTAAAACAGTAGAAATTATATAAATACGGTCCAAGAATTTTTAATTTGCAACCATCTTAAGGACTACCTGCAGCAAGGTTCTTCTGAAGCCAATAACACTAAAAGCTATACATACCTGACGTAAGGTGTGTTGCCAACAACATGGTACTTCGCACCAGGGTCGAAATCTTCTTCACTCCTAGGAACTGGTGCGTCAATTCCTTGGAAATCTCTTCTCATTTTCCACCATTCGGCGTTGTAGTTTTCTGGATTGATTTGTCCTTTGAATATTTTCCACCTCCACTGGTCTAGTATATAACCATATGGCAGGAAGACGATCTTCTTCAAAGCCATAGACATTAGCTTGTTGATATTAGATTCATAACTATCTTTGTAACTTTTCAATAAACCAATTTTATGGAGATGCTTTTCCGTTGATACTGACAGGGCGATTACGTCGCCGACTGCTTCATGGAAGCCTGGAGATTAAAATTGGTTACGAATTGTTAACATTGGTCAGTCTTGCATTAAACTAAGAATTATACGAGGGTCATTCAATAAGTAAAGAGACAAATGGCTATAGCTCAAAAACGGTTTATTTCAAACTTTCAAAATTAAGGCTATTTTTCAACATAATCACCCCCCACAGTTATGCACTTGTCCCATCTTTCTTGCAGCTTCCTAATTCCCTTGGCGAAGAATTCTTTCGATTTACCCCGAAGCCACTTTTGCACCGCTTCCTTAACTTCCTCATTGTTAGCAAATCTTTTTCCACGTAGGGCGTCTATGAGTGGTCCAAACAGGTAAAAATCAGATGGGGCGAGGTCGGGACTGTAGGCAGGATGAGGTGAGACCTCCCAACCCAATTCTTGAAGGTTATCTCGGGTCAGCTGGGCTGTATGAGGGCGGGCGTTATCGTGCTGAAGAATGACTCCTTTTGACAAGAGTCCACGGCGCTTGCTCCTGATAGCTGGTCTAACTTTGTGTTCTAGCATCTTAGAGTAGTATTGGCTATTGATAGTTCGCTGATCTTCAAGGACCCTGTGAGTCCCAAAAGATGGTCAGCATCACTTTACCGGCGGAAGGTTGAACCTTGATTTTTTTGCGAACTGGAGAGCTAGTGTGTTTCCACTCCATACTCTGCCTTTTGGTCTCAGGGTCGTAGTGATGGATCCAGACCTCGTCGCTGGTCACTATTCTTTCAAAAAAAGCGTCTCCTTCAATAAAACTTCGTTGCTTTAAGTCTTGACTAATGGAAAGCCTTGATTCTTTATGAGCGTCAGTAAGCTTGGTTTTACACCTTCTGCGGCTAAAAATCTAATGACTGAGCGCTGCTCTTCTAAGGTGCAATCTTCTAGTGAGGTTATGTTAACATAAAATGACGAAACAGCTGATCAGAGCATATCCCAAGGTTGCCAACTAACACCCCTGAAAAGATTGTACACATTCATTGAATAGTTTTAAAATTATAGAATTTGTCTCTTTACTTATTGAATGGCCCTCGTAGATACAATTTTTTTTATAAGGACCGTAATACCTGAATTGGCCCCTCTTCTATATACATATGGCAAATTTTTATACTGTAAATAATACTGAACGTGCCCCATCTCATGATGAACTGTGTTGAAGTCTTTCTCCTGAATTTTCGTACACTGTTTTATCCTGAAAATACGTGAAAATAATATTTAACTCACCAGGGTTTGCGCCAGCTCGAAATACATATGGTTGGTCTTTATATTGCAGGTAGTACTCTATGTGCCCCATTTCATGATGTACGGTGTCAAAATCGATGGAATTTATTCGTGTGCACTGTTTAATTCTAATAAAATAATAGTGTGTTAGATAAAAAGCGGAACTTTTAGTCACAAAGAAAATGGTTAGTAACATGGATTCCTGTTATATGTATGTGCAGTAGCAGTAGTTACTTTTGGATTATGTGAAATTGTTAATCTGTTTTAATTTGTCACAGATGCCAAGATCATGTGACATGTATTATAGTGCAAAATATTACATAATAGCCGAGACAGACGACAAAAATTAATGATCACTAAGGGTTAGATACAGTAGACGCACCTGAAGTTGCGACTGATGACAGATGTCAAAATTACGTCTGTTCACAAACCAAAAAATATTGAATGTAGTAAGCACGAACTACTTATTGTATTGTACTCGTACGGTACAAAACAATAAGTAGCACGTGCTTACTACAGTCAATATTTTCTGCTTTGTTAATAGACTCAATTTTGACATCTGTCAACAGTATCACCTTAAGGTACGCATACTATAACTAACCGTTAATGATCATTAATTTTTGCCGTCTGTCTCGGCTATAAGAATTTTCATTGTTTGCATGCTAATATGACATAGATTAATATTGATTAGGATTTTTGTGAAATATACAGGCACACACATGAAATGGAACACAATAAAAAAATCTGTTGTGGCCAGCACAAGGCCTCTCGCCATTACCATATTAGGCTATATAAGTATTGTATTGCACTTCGCTTTCGAACCGTCGTTTTATAACAAAAAATTACAGAACTTTACCCAAATACTGTTTTTATATAATTCTAATTATTTTTATTTTTCATTGTATGAAGAAGTATCTACATGTGAGAGATTCTTCCATTTCATTAACCAGATTGGCGGTATTTCTGATGGATATATGCATTTTACCTATAATTTCAAATATTTAATTAATAAAACAATAAGAAAGATTAAATATACTTCCCAGAAAAAGCTATCAAAATGTCACTAAAACTGTTGATTTTTGACACTAACATGAGTCATTTAAAAACTATGTTATAAACATTGGAATTTGTCAACTGGTTTCCTTAGTGCGTTAGCCTCTGCGATTAGATTACTCTATATATTATAGTGTCTTTATCTCTAAATCTATACAAGATATAATAAAATTTTTAATTGTATTAGATGGAGAATTTTATGTTCTTCGATATTTAATAAAAAAAATTCCAAAAATAATAATATTTAGAAGAATTTTTCTAAAAAACTACTACTTCCGGTTATTCAATTGTTACCAAAACTTTTTCAGCTCTTCCCAGGAATGTCAGATTGAGGAATCCATAGTTAAACTGTTATTAAGTCTTATAGTTTTGAGGAATCGTGTCTACACACATCCACGCACACACACACACACACACACAGACATCATTTTAACAATGTTATAATCGGATTCTAGGGACCTTAAATCGTGCTTATTCACTAAAATCTGGATATGCGAATTTTAGCATGAATCCAATACCTCTCTTAGCGAGAGGTAAAATATGAAATTATTACTGTGTTTTTTTTTAGTATTTTAACGCATACATTTTAGATAAATAAATAATATACAGTAAGACCTCGCTTAACGATGTCCAGATTATCGCTATTTCAATATAACACAGTTTAAAATTGTGAAAACTTTAAGGGCATGTAGTACTGACCAATATGAGTAATAAAACCTTTATCATCAAAGATCTGATCTTCAATTGTTTACGAGAAAGAGGCCATTTTGCATTAGAATCGAAGAAAAGCATAAATATAGTAATCGAACAAAATTTTCTAATAGTTTAGAAGTTTTGTGAAAATTAACTATTGGTTAAGGTCGCCACAACATTTTATTTAGTATATATATATATTAAACAAAATTATATCTAAGATGTCCTCTTAAAGGTAGAAATAGTTTCCGAGATAAGCAGAAGTAAATCATGTAAAAAGTCATTTGTAACCTAATATCTTGGAAATTATTAAAGATCGGACCCATTTTTATGAGAACTATATGCCTAAGTATTTAGCTGAGGGTGAAAATCCTACCCTGGATGTTAATCGAGGTATTACTTAAGTAATAACTTTTTTTTTCATTTGGTTACAGTTATAAATAAAACAATTAATAAAATAATTATAACATAATCATGCGTTAAAATGTTGATGATAGAATAGTTTTCAAAATTGAATCCAAGTTACAATAATTTAACTTTCTTTAAGAATTTTGGATGTACCATACATTGATTTATACCTAAAATCTTTTCCATTCGCGAAATCCCAAGCAGATGCATGACATATTAATTCTCTGCCTTCAGGTTTTTTCAAAACAGAATTCTTCCAGAATGTTTCTGGCATTGGACTCATATTTATCGATGTGAAGAATTCTTCTGCGGTTTTGAATATTTTTTCCTGAGTGTAACCCTAAAATGTTATATTATTAATACTTATTATATATTGTATATTTTACAGACAAACGGTACCTATGAATAATATTCTTCACGTAAAAATGGCATTAGGCAAAAAATAGTTATTTATGTTATTAGGGAAGTGAGTTATGGTACGAAAAAGGCGACGAAGGAGCCGAGTATGGAATTTCGAAATGAGTACTATGATACTACTTCACGGCCGTATGACGTACGAGTATATTAAAAAACAAGTATCATAAGGCACTCTGTTAACGAACGAGTCCGTTTTACAAAGGACGAGTTCGTTAACAGGCCTTTTTTATACTATTTTTTCTACTGGAGGTAATTTTACAATGAGATTTTTAAAATATGAGACGTGTCAGAAATATAACTCGGTGTTTTTGTTAGTTACGTTGGTAGCGCTTTGTATTTGAGTCTGAATGTAACGTTAGAAATTGATAAATAAAATTATACAATAATATTTACAATATTTAATTCCAAGCGTTTATTTTACACATTGTAACGATTAGATTATCGTTATTCAGAATAAGATTTTCATTACAAATTGGTGGCCCCGACGTGATAATCTAATCTTTACAGATCAAATAGTGCGCTTATAGATCTTCTTAACTACGTGTTAACAGTGCTTTTATAGGCCGTAATAGAAAAAACTTTTTATTTCATACTGTCTACACGTTTTAAAAATTTATGTTCACAAGTGTATTTAAAGTCGCATTATTTTTGAATTTGAGACATTTGTGGGTATTTGTAAAAAATAACAACTGCAAAATTTTTTGGTGATATTTGTTATTTATCGAATGAAATTTCTTCAAAATATGGCAAGGCTATGGTGGCGGTTATTTTGTAATGGACGAAAAGTTTAAAAAAATTTACTCGATAGTAGTTGTCAACATAGAATATGTATAGAGGTAATTGAACTACATACAAAAGAATTATTATTTTGCAATGGGGTCCTATACCATTTTTCTTTTATTTTTTTTTTTTCTGCAAGAACAGGATAAAATAAGAATTTTAGTGCAAACGCAACTTAAAAATTTTACGTAAATAAGCGAGATATGAATTTTTAAAGTTTAAGAATTTGTGCGTGACGTAGCAGGTACTAACAAGTGATCGACAAACAATGGGACAAACTGTTAGTTATAGAGGGAACATTTTTTTTCATGTTTGCATAGCTGAAATGTTTGTAAATAAAAACTTATACGTTATATTCATGAAGAAATTATTATTAAGTATAAATAACGTAAATAATAACCTTTTTTTCTTAATAAATTATAGAACATTGAACCAGTTTGACAATATTATTAAACAAAGCATGACGACGGATGGCGCCAGTGTTGGCCTGTTTTGAAGTTTCAATATTAATTTAACTAATATTATTATTAATTTAATTAATATTACAAAATAATTTAATTATAAATATATTATTATTGTTAATATTACTAGATGTTATAATTAAACAAATTCATCAAACACAAACTTGTTAAATGTTTTGTTAGGTTATGGAACAACATGACATTTCATATTCTTTTAAAGGTGACCGCTAAGGACGCGCGAATCTCCTTTTTAAAATCAGACGACCAATCAAATTCTTAGTACCTAAAGCGTCTACCCAATTAGTAATCATCTTCAATCGCTTATAGTTTGTGACCTAGTCAATATTTAAAGAAAAATTTTTCACTAATACTCATTAATTTATGTATATTTTTGTCTTCTTATTTAAGATAGTTAAAATATGACTATGGTGTAGGACCCCATTCCATTTTTAAGTGGAGAATACTATATTTCGTATGATTGGTTTCATGGATTTAAATTCTTGTTTATGGAATTTTTTAATCTAAATGACATTTAGAGATGGTAACAGGTAGTAAAATTCTTTGGACTTGCAGTCAACTAATAAGAATTATTCATGCCAACGTTTCGACTATACAGTAGTCTTCATCTAGGCTAGAATGGTCCATGAAGACTATTGTGTAGGTGAAACGTTGGTATGAATAAATCTTATTAGTTGACTGCAAGTCCGAAGAATTTTACTACCTGTAACCATCTCCATTCCAAACACAGTCGAAAATTGGTTTTTAACTAAATGACATTTGTTTCATATTTTATATAGTTTTGCAAATAGTTGCAAAATCGTTCAGTATGACCAACAAAATGTGGGACATTCTATTTATGACTAAATTATCAATAAAAATTCGATGTATGTCATCTTACCTGGGCAAGCAGTTCGTTAGTAATATTGGCTGTTGGAGTATGTGGATATGGAATTACATGTTTATAAATATTACCCCAAGATTGCGCCCACATATTTCCCACCAAATGTGCCGGGATGTAACCAGTTTTTGATGGCATACATTTTCCATATTTTACACGAAGTTTATAGCGAACATAAGCATGAATGGATTCATAGAATGGTTTGAGTTGTTCCCAGAGATCATGTATTGAATTTTCAAAATTGTCGTCTTCGTAAGAACGGATCCAAACTTCTGCGTTGTTGGTGTAATCTGTACGAATTCAAATTAGTTTCGTTTTTATAAGAAAAATTGTTTGATTGATATAGTTATGCAATACACTTTGACCTAATTTCTTTATAGAGTGCTTGTAGTAATGGGAATTATATTGGATTCACATGACATTGCAATATTATTTCAAAAAATTTATATGATATTGAGTTCATGTATTTCTTGAAAGTTATTAACTATCAGCTTACAGAAAGGAGAGACTGTAACAGAAATAAAAACATTAATTTTAACCAGTGGCAGAACTCGTCAAGAGCAACAATATTTCTTATTAACTTTTTTTGAAATCTCATTTTTTTTAAAGATTTTTATCCTCCTATAAATTAACGAGTCGTTTAGGTATTATCAGAAGTAATATCACAAGATCTCCTGATTTTATCGATAAATTTTTATTTTGCACGAATTTTTTTTTGTTTAACAACAAACACGAAAGCAAACTGCATGCTAAATCCCGACTCCGAAGGAAGAGGGGTTTTACCTAATGTCAGTTTGCTTGAGTGATTTTGCTTAAAAGCAAAAAAAAATGAGTGCTTAAAAATAAAAGTTTATCTGAGAGGTCGTGTGGTATTTGGTGAGATAAATTCCAAAGACAACGCAAAATGAAACTTGACACATTAATTGTCACACTGACAGTTATAAACAATAACAACTATTTATTTACTTGGTAGCGGAAATATCGGGGTAACGGGGTTTTATCAGTATAATACTGTTCCCGTTGGTTGAATTTTCAAGTGTTTTGAATCATGATTGGTCAAAAACTAGTCGTTGGAATTTATAATTATAATTTGATCTATCAATAGGAATGAAACAGTTGTTTGTGACAAATGACAGTTTTCAACTTCTCAAAATAAAATTTAACAATAACAAATAAGAAATAAATCGATTGAAAGTTATTGATTGAAACCCTTTTGATATCTACCGAAATGAATTAATAAGCTGATTTCAATTTGGGTGATACTGTAAAGTTTACGTTATTTACTTTGATTATTGAAATAGAAATTATATTAAAAAAAAAGAGTTTAGCCGTTTATTAGGCGGCCATGGATTCCATAAGCAGTTATTGAAATTTGTACAAGCAAATTGGCACACCCAGCAATGGGTAATGATTTATTTATTTATTTATTTATTTATTTATTTATTTATTTATACAAAATACCAAAATGAGTAAAAAAAAGGTTAATCAACATATGTCTTATCTTCAACTGTTTCCCAGAAAGAGGTCATTTTGAATTAAAACCGAAAAAAAATGACAAAGATAGTACTTGAACAAAATTTTGACTATGCCAGTAAAAATACTATAAAAATAAAATAACATTTTATATGAAACTTTTTTTTTTCGTTTTCTAATATAGTTAAGTTGTTTGAAAATTGATTATTGGTCAAGGTCGCCATAACATTTAACTTAGTACAATTATTTAATTTTTTGTTTTAAACAAAAGCACATTTAAGATAACATCTAAAAGGTAAACAAACAGTCTCATTTAACCGAAGCGTAACTCATAGTTTTCTAGATATTTGAGGTAAATACCGTAAAAAATATATTGAAGGTCTGACCCATGTTGATTAAGTTTTTCTGCTCATTTTGTCGGTAATAGGAGCCCTTAAAGTTTTTACCCGAAGTTGAAAAACACCCTGTATATGTGGAAGGTTTACAAAAAAGTATTTAAAAATATTGTTGCTTTCGACTAGTTCTGTCAATGGTTAAATTTAATGTAGTTATTTTTGTTATACCGTGTATAAACGAAAGAAATGGTGAAAATCATAACATGCCCGTTTGCACCAACAAAATTTAAGTCTCGACTTTGCTAAAGTCGAACTTAAAATATAAGTAGTTTGCATAACGTATATTTGAGCTAAGATTAGGTAATTTGAGATATTCTAGGGAATTTCTCGAACTACTAACTTCACACTTATTTTGACACATGCGTAAAATATAAAAATTAATTGTTAAAGAACATAAACTAGAATTAATGAAAGAATTATATTGTAAAAGGAGACACATTTGCTTCTATTACGAGCACACTTTTATAATAAAAGCGCTTTCATGGAGCGTACTTTTGTGTTATATTCTTATGAGGAGAGTGCTCCATAAAAGCGCTTTTATTATTAAGTTCGATCGTAATACGTGTCACTATTATTTATGGAAAAAATATAATATGAAAACAAAACAATTTTTTGTCGCAATTAACTTATATGATGTGTTCTATAATTTTTAATAAATCATGTGTGGTAACTTTGGTTAATCGAAATCACCTGAAAAAGTTATTTTCGTTATTAATATATAATAATATAAATTGCCGCCAGCGTCATAAACGTTAAAAATTATTATTTTACTAATATGAAATACAGAAACTAAACACAGGTTGTGACGATTTATAAGCTAACGGGCCTATTCTGTAACTCAGTGGTTAAATTTTAACAAGTGGTTAAAAATGTAACCAATCCAGTATGTTGATATATAACAAAAAAAATTGGATTTTTAGTTGTCAAAACAAAATGTAATGGATAAATTTTTTAACCAGTTTTTAAAAATTAGCCACTGAGTTACAGAATAGGCCCGTAAGTCTAGTTTAAGCCGCCAACTACTAGTGGCTTAAATTTAAGCCTGGCTTAGGATTTTACATTCCCAATTTGTACGTGCTGCGAAGAAAATTGGGTCAAATTTAAAATTTGTGATCACTTAAAACTTGTCATGTTGGTGCAAACGGGTATCAGCCACCGATATTTGATTCCGAGATCTTCACCTTAGCGAAGTAACACTCTATCATCTAAGCTATGACTGTTTTACTTACTGTTTAAGACGGCTGCTTCATTTTGAAGAATAACATACTCTTCAAATAGTTTCCTCACTTTTTTTCCAGATGCGTTACGCCATTCAACCCAGACATGTTTAAGTTCTTCACAATCTTCAGACTGGGTTAAAATATTTTCAAGTTCTGTAAAAATATAAAACATTTTTTACATCAAAACATTCTTCTGGATATATACTTGAAAACCGAACATAGCCCGTTAACAAGGGAAAATCATTTTTATGGAATCGTCGTGTAATCTACTACTTCACTGCCGCAAAATCGGCAGGGAAACTGAATTTCCCTGCCTAGTCAGGGAAGTAAAATGCAACGGTGCCATATTTATTTTCACAAACACATTTTACGTTGTAATATGAAACACTATAAAATTAAAATAAATGATGACTAGTAATATATTTGTTTTAAATTCTTCTACAATGTTAAATATAGTTCCTTACGTTTTCAAAGTGATTTACTTGTTAAATGAAAATAGGTTATGTGTAGATATTTCGATTTCTAAATGGCACAAAAGTGACCCCTGTGGTGCACTCTCCACGCCAGCAATGAGTGCCCGTGAGGTGACGCCTGGTAAGCGCCCGCACGGTACAAATATGTCATCATCATTACCGATATCTGTGGAAACACACTGGCACACCCAGAAAAGGGTAATATGCCCTTGATGATATAATTATATTTATTTATTTATCTCGTCATTGAAGTTCCTTTGCATGACTCATCTCCATATTCGTTATGAAAAGATGAACTTCTCTGCCTTAATAAGTATATAACTATTTTCGCAGACTGAGAACAACGATTGTAGCAACAGAAAGATAAAAATCTACGAATGACGTCAAACACATGATATAAATTACTTAATATTTTAGCCCCATAAATTAATTATTAAATTTATTACATTTCTTGTAAATAGCGATAGCATTTGGACTAAAATACAATCAAATGTTTGACATTTTATATTATCAGAATTCATTAATAATGATTGTCGTTTTAATTTTTTTAATATATTATAACAGATTAGAAATTGTTTGAAACAAAAGTTAATTAATAAAATTTGCACGAATTATAGGTTACATCGAATTCTGATGGATAAAATGTCAAACACCTGCCTGTCTTTTTGTTCAAAGGTCATGACTATTGCTATTAATAAGAAATTGAATAAATATAATATTTAATTAATTTGTTTGATGCAGAATTTTTAAACCACGGAGCAACAGCAACAGTCTGGTATAAATTTGGATTAACTGTATTAATAACTTACCAGGGTCTAATGCAAGATCGCATTTAGATGTATCAGAAAAGCTGCATATTTTAGCTTTAGAATAAACAGACTGCATTTGTGCAATAATTTTGGTTAATCTAGTTCTTTTCTCTGGCGGAAGTGCAGCTTTTCCTAATTCTGCATATTTTTTGAATTGTCTCTTTAGATCTGGATCCTTGAATGTTTGCCACGGGAAAGTAATGGTTTGTTCCCATGATTTTTTGTTGAATGCTGACAACTCTCCTGCTCGTTTTATCTATAAATGATATCATTAATAAAACAAATTTTTGCAAATCATCGTTAAAATACTTTTGCCTCCATGTTTTCATTTGTAATGTTAGTAGCATATGCCCAATTGGCAAGAGCTGACTTATGTGCCATTTCTTCAGTTTGTTTATTCAAATTTTCCATATATTTTCTAGCCGATTCTTCATCTTTATTTTTTATTGTACAAGAGTTACATAAATTAATTAATAAAGTTGTAATCAATATTTGGGTTATCATCATCTCTGAAATAAATAGATAAAAATGGTGTTTTATTACTTAATTTACGTACATCGTGTTATTTATAAACATCATTAATAAACATATAAAATTTTGATCATACTTTCTTCTTTTATTCACATGTTTGTTAACAAATTTCTTTCAATAGCAAAAACCAACATTTTTAGTTATAAAAACAAACGCCAAACGCCTCAAGTAAAGAACCATTTCTTTTTGTTGATATATTTATTTTAATTGTTAGTAGTTTCTATTGCTGACAACTTCGTTTTCGTAATACTAATTGCTTTTTTAAAAAGTAATTTTAATGTTTAAGAGTAATTATACATATTTTATTCTTACACTGCTGGACAAAAAAAAAAATGGGACATAATTTTTTTTGTTATTATTTCGAGAACTGTAAGAGCTACATAGTCGGTTAATTAGACAAAAGTTGTCCCATATTAGGACGCCATTTTAGCAATGTATTGTTTCAAAAGAAATGCATAGGTCACTAGACACAGACAAATATGTAAATTTTATAGTTTTTTTTGTTTTTGAAAAACTTGTAAGTATGAAATAATTCCAGGTTTTGATTTGCATTTCTTTAGGACACTTTTTTAAGCTCTTTCGAATGGCGATTCTCTTTTTTTGTCACTACTGGATTTCACACTACACTACCAAACAAAGCGGCGTGGACACACTCCAAGGGTTAACGATAAAGGCAAATGGTTAATAGTTAACTGTCAAATGTGAACTATCAACTGCCAGTTGACGGTAAACGGTTTTTTCCACGTCGCTTTGGTATTGAAGAATGAAATCTAGTAGTGACAAGAAATGAGTATTGCTATTCGAAAGAGCTTAAAAATAAGTGCAAATCAAAATCTAGAATTTTTTCAAAAACAAAAAAAACCTGCAAAATTTACATATTTGCCTATATCTAGTGACCTATGCATTTCTTCTGAATAAACAATAAATTGCTACAATGGGACAACTTTTATCTAATTTAATGAATTCGTAGTTCTTATTGATCTCGAGATAATAACAAAAATTGAAATTAAAAATCAAAGTGTCCCATTTTTTTTTTTCAGCAGTGTAGTTGCAAAGTAGGAATACAGTTAGTCGGTTTTTACAAACTTACTACCGTTTAATAGGCGAATTGGCTATGTTATGATGACAGTTTTCGGCTGCAGCCTATTAAAGCATGGTTAGTAATAACTGTTAATCGACTACAACTTCAACAGTTTCTGACCTCACTATTATAAACCCAAAAAATAATTAAAAAAGTAAATTTTAAATGTGCAAATAAAATAAAATTATTTTGAAAACAAAACATGTAATTTTAATATTTGGCCAAAATATTTTCAAGTTTCTCTATTAAAAATTTTGATCATACAAAATCAAGAAGCATATTTATTAATAGATATGTCTTTTTTTCAATTATTTTAGATCAAATTTAAAAATTTGTTTCATTGAAAATCAAATTATGAAATTTCAACAAAATTTGAGACCTGAGAATTGATAAATTAAAAAATAATTGTTTTGCGTTTATTCGCTATTGAAACACGAATAAATATTTTTCTACATCAATAATAGTTACTTACTATACAAGTACAGGATGTAAATCGAAAAACGAGACATAGGCGTTTAACATGGGAATTCAGTTTTTCTTTGCGCAAACGTTACCTAATTATTTTATGCAAAAATGCTTCAAGTAAAAGTTATAAAGATTTAAATTCTGTATCTAAAACATGTGAAACGATTGTTCTAGCTCTTCAAATAACCGTAAAATTAATTGTAAAGTTACAGTTTTTATGAGTTTTTAGTCTAGGCAGCCATAGATTTATGAGAAAAAATAAACAAATGCATTGTTTTAAACTGTCATTTAAAATTAACACAAGAAACGAAAAGGTAAAATGTTTTAGTTTTATTTGACAGTTAAAAACAATGCATTTGTTTATTTTTTTTTGTCATAAATCCATGGCTGCCTAGACTAAAAACTCATAAAAACTGTCACTTTATAATTAATTTTTACATTTATTTGAAGAGCTAGAATAATCGTCTCACATGATTTAGATACAGAATATTCTCTGTAACATTTACTTGAAGCATTTTTACATAAAATAATTGGGTAACGTTTGCGCAAAGAAAAACTGAATTCCCATGTTAAACGCCTATGTCTCGTTTTTAGATTTACACCCTATAGAATTGAATTCTGCGTATAAAACATCAAGTATGATTAAATTAGCTCTTTGTATAAGCGAGATATGTAAATTTAAAAATTATAAACTTTTTGGTTTCTGTAATTAAGTTTGCTATGAATTAGGACAAAAATAACAAAAAAATAAAGAATTTAATATCAATGTCAAATACGTGCAATTTTATGATTGGGTATGTTATAATATATTTTTTAATTATTAACAAAATATGTATAGTGTAACAGGCGTACAAGGAAGTCATGTGGTGTGCACATCAGATATTTATTTATAGTAAAAGTGACCAAGAAGATCAATATTTGGACATGGGCAATTTTTCTTGGCTAAATATGAGTCTTCTCTTGCAGATAGTCATAATAACTCAGTTTTCAGAAAAAATGGACTTGGTCACTTTTACCACGAAACCTACGATATACAACTTTTAAATTTTATACAACTTTGTACACGTTTTGTTGTAAAACGAACAGGAGAGCAGGAATATAAAAAAATTCTTTTATTCATGAATTAGGATCACAGTGTTAAATGAGAAGTATGTCACGGTAACAAAATATTCACCCTGGTTTGCAAATTTAGCGTGTTTAAAAATAGTATTCACTAGTTGCTCGGCAACCCTCGACTAATGAAATCTTGTTACTAAACAATTGTTTTACAAACTCATAACTAACAACTAAACGTTAATTTTACGCACTATCCTAGATTAAATAGAAAAAGCAGACAATTTGTTAAATTAAATATGTAATAAGATTTGTTCCTTACCGCTGCTGCGTTCTCAACTCTCGCATCTGGCGAAATGAATCAAGATCGGTCGATCGCCTGTCTTTATCAACAAAAGTGGCCGCTGGACCGGTTGCCAGCATGACACTTGTTCGGATCAATTTACCATGACAACAGAGAAAAACATTTGCGGTTATAAACAACAGATTTCTTAAATCGGTCTTGTATTTTCTACATATAATACGAGGCTGCAATACGCGTAATAGTTTACATGCTTTCCAGTGTTTTTATATAATTTATTAAACCAATATTTGACATTTTTATATCAGTTTGTTATTGCTAATAAAAAGTTTAACTATTTGTAAACAAACTGGTTTTAATTTTTTGTTATTTTTTATATTTGGTATAGGTGAATAACCTGATTTGTACAGTTATTCTGTTTTGAAAATGACGTATAATATTTATGGGGTTGCATGATTGTTCTGTTTTAGACGGTACAGATTCGATTCTAAATGACGACAATTCAACTAGAAAATTATTTTCAATTTTCAAATAGCACAAAAGTCACATCTGTAGTTAATTCTATGACAGCTTTGAAAACCAGTGAGGTGACGCCTGGTAAATTTCCTCAATAGTTCAGATATATCGCCATTACTGAAACCTGCGAATAGAAGCTGGGTATACCCAGAAATGGGTAACAAGCCTTGATGAAATATTTATTTAATTTGGAACGTACATAACCTATTATGTAATTGTTTTATGACACATTGTAGTATTGCGATAATTATAATTGCAATTGTTATTTTTTACTCCTAAATTAATTGAAAAGAAAATTGGAAATGTGATTCAAATATAGGTATACAGAGAATAAATTGGTTTTTAATATTTGTATCGCTAAATTAAAAAATAATTATTACAATCATAATTCTTTATTAAAATCAACAGAAATTAATTAATAATGGACTCCTTTTTACATTTTATTAAATAAAAATTACATGGAAATAATAGGGATATAAAAATTAACATATCTAGAATTGCTATGAATAATATCATAATGGGCTACTTGCGTACCTTTTTTTATTTAATATTTTTGAAGAGCAGGTAAAAACTTGCTACCCCTATTTTTTCTTTTGACAAATTTTTTATTAATTAGCCAGAAAAAAAACAATGAAATTTGATTATTTGAATTACCGCCATGTATGACGTAGAATTACGCCGCACCAATGAGTAGTCGTAAAGCCATAACGTTTGTTTGTACTGGTAATGTAGATCTCCTGTTTGACGTTTCAACAATAGGTTGGAGGTTAGTATATTTTAGTTTGTCTTTTTGGTATCGATATTTTAAATTACATGTAACTACCTATGTGTTTATTTGTGAAGAAATTAATATATTTGAGAGCCCAGAGAGAGAAAAGTGTCAAATTCAAATTAAATCTTTCTCGCATGCAATGCTATCTATAAATTACATTCTTAAACATGATTCTCTTCTTCAGTTCAATATAATGACGTCACAGAAAATTTTCTTTCTTAATTTACTAAAAAACAAATAACTTTTTAAAATGAAATTTATATTTTTATATTATGTTTTCAACATAACATTACGTATATAGTGATAGAAATCGAATTTTCAGTACCAAGCAATTAGCCCATTGTAGATTTCGGTAAATCGATAGAGCGAGGATTTTGAGGCCTGTTCTACAATAAGTCGTTTGTCGCTGTCGGATGTCGTACGCGTGCGCAATACGCTGAAATTTGACTGAAGTTGTCGGATGTTGACTGTCGGTGTCTGATCGCATGTTGGTTATTTCTCATTTCCCGTATTTCTACCATGACACTGAACGAAAATGATGACAGTAACGTAAAAATAGACGAAATTACATTAAACGAAATAATTATATATTATGTACAACAAAATAGTAGTTTATGTGATAAAAAAAAAAACAAAATGTACAAAGATACACAAAGATATTGGAGTAAAGTCCAAACTCCTGGCAAAATAACCACGTGAATTTAGAAAATCTTAAAATTTTGAATAAAAATTTATAACATTTGTAATTTATGTACATTATTAAGAGATGTTATTCTAACACGAGCCCCCATGTCTGCTTGTCAAGAAATACCAACAAAGTCACAAGTCACGTAACTGCTCGCTCCCTATTCTAGAAATAAAAATGCATCTTCCATCTTTTCCCGAAATCTTGCTCAGAAGTCACAACTGATTTGCTTATTTGCGGGGCATCTGTTGCTCTCTAAAAATACATAATTTGATTAAAGTTTGATACGGCTTTCAACGGAATCAATGGCCCATCGTTGGCCATCGCCCGTTCGAAATAGTTCACGACATTCATGATTAGCTTCTGAGATTGCTTTATTAAAGCTTTAGGCATTATTATGGATGTATTTATAGTATATATAATAATACTATAGCTCAAGTTACAAATACTTAACGCTGAGAAAAATGCCCACCAAGTGACGAAATAGTGACTCGATCGATATAAAATTTAATATAAACATTGTCATGCCAATATGGTATAAAAATCAACTACAATTATTTTAAATAATCCTATATTCTGTAAAAGGATTTAGAAATACTCGTAAATTTCATTAATATATACGTTTCCAAATACTAGTATTTCTTCTTCTTTATTTAAAAATAAATAATTTCTACAAGTTATATTTCATTTTATAAGGTTTTTTTTCCAGGTTGATGACGTATTTTTTGATATTATTTTATTAATGCTACTATTAGAATGCTGTGATAAACAAAACAATTATTACGACATGTTAATATGACATATATTCAAGTTTGTTCATTATTTCTCATATTTTGTATTTATTATTATTATTATATAATAAAGTATAACATGTTACGAACGATACGCTATCTATATATACATATTAGAAAATAGCCTTATACTTTTAGTTCATTTTAATTTTATTGACATGTTCATATTAGTATTGTACTCGTGATACTCGTATTTTCGTACAGATACAGTTATTACTTAGTTATCAGCTTTCTTTTGTGTGTATGTAACCATAAGCTTAATATTCTGAAAACGGTAAATAAATTAATTCCATAACCAAAAAAACATAGTTTAATATTGTTAAAAGAAAATTATTTATTCATAGAAAAGCCACAATCATAAATTTTTATCGAAAGATAATACCTCTCTCACATATAGATGAGGGGAGGTACAAAGAGGTAAACATAACATAGAGCTACTTAGTAAGTAATAAATCAAAGCTGTCATAATTCAAAACAGTACAATAAATTAGATTTCTTTAAACAACAACACACATAAATTAATTTAGAACATAAAATTCACGTGAATAAACCTATATTTTACTAATAATGGTCAACTATTACACTGATGTGTAGAACTGATTAGTTTTTGTTAGTTGAATAACCCGAAATTGTAGTAGATTATTTGAAGCAATATATAGTTTTCCTTAAAAAAAAATCTGTTGTGGCCAGCACAAGACCTCTCGCCATTTCCATATTAGGCTATATAAATATTGTATTGCACTTCTCTTTCGAACCGTCGTTTTATAACAAAAAATTACAGAACTTTAAACAAATATTGTTTTTTATTATATTTAACACGTCTTCTGCACACATATAATTCTAATTATATCTATTTTTCATTGTATGAGGAAGTTCCTATATGTCTTCCAATTCATTAACCAGATTGGCGGTATTTCTGATGGATATATGCATTTTACCTATAATATCAAATATTTCATTAATAAAATAATAAGAAAGATTAAATATACTTCCCAGAAAAAACTACCAGAATGTCACTAAAACTGTTGATTTTTAACACTGAAATATGTCATTTACAAACTATGTTATAAACATTTGAATTTGTCAAGTGGTTTTCTTAGTTCCTTAGCCTCTGGTATTAGAATATTATATATATTATATATATATATATATATATATATATATATATATATATATATATTTAAATAAAAATATATATTAATAATCTTCTTGATGATGTACCACAATGTTTAATAATTATATTTATTGTAAAATAAAACACATAAACATATATATCCTCTTATCGATTTCGGTTATATATGTTTATGTGTTTTATTTTACAATAAATATAATTATTAAACATTGTGGTAAATCATCAAGAAGATTATTAATATATATTTTTATTTAAATAATACAATGTACTATAATGGAAGAAAAACAACATATAATTTAATAAACGAAGATATATATATATTTATTATAATGTCTTTATCTCTAAATCTATACAAGATATAATAAAAATTTTAAGTGTATTAGATGGAGAATTTTGATCTTCAATATTTGTCATAACAAAAATTGCCAAAAAAATATATTTAGAAGAATTTTTCTAAGAAACTACTACTTCCGATTGTCCAATTGTTACCAAAACCTTTTCAGCTCTTTCCAGGAATATCAGATTGAGGAAACTGCAGTTAAATATTTTTTAAGTCTTATAGTTTTTGAGGAATCGTCCCTCCAACATCCAGACATACATACACACATACACACATACATACATTCACACACACACACACACACACACACACACATCATTTTAAAAATGTTATAATCGGATTCTAGGAACCTTAAATCTTGCTTATAGGCTATATAAGTTTTGTACATATTTGACATTTTTGATACACACAAAAACACATATCTTCTTTATATATTTTTATATTTTTTAATTCATTATATTCACTCTTATTCTTCTATATTCGAGATTCTTCCAATTCATATTGGAAGATGAGATACGCGGTAATTCTGACGGTTGTATGTAATATATGTATCTATAATTACAAAAATTTAATTAATAATAAAATAAGAAATATTAAATGTACTTCCCAGGAAAAGTCTTCAATAATGTGTTTGTCTTTTTGACACACATTTATCTGTCAATTACAAACATTTTAATTTTTCCACTTGTTTTCCATGGGCTGCGAGATAAATTTACACCTTATTATTTTATTTATTTATATGTCTCTATCTTTAACTCCATAGAAGATATAATAAAAATTTTAAATGTATCGGATAGAGATTTTATATTATATACTATTAGTAATAACAGAAATTTTCAAAATATAATATTAAGAAGATTTTTTTAAGAAGCTATTACTTCTGGTTGTCCAATTGTTACCAAAATCTAATCAGCTCTTCCCAGGAATGTCAACGTACCCACCTCGGGCCAGAGGCCCTCGGAGAGTACACTGTTAACCTCAGGCGTTATTGTCCTTATAACACCCTTGATACGTTAATTACTATATCAACTATCAACTAACACGAACCATATTTGAAAATGCCTGTATACTCACACTCAGTATTATTAGAAAAAGCACTAACATTTCGATTGTAAGAAAAATATTGTATGCAACTCGTGTGTAAATAGTATATTTTATTTCATGCTAATTTCCGCTAAAATATCGCACTCGACCAAAAAAGTACTAATTTACATACTTGTTACATAAAAAACTATTTTAAAGGTAACACTGTCGTAAATATTAAGTTAGAAGATAAGTAAACTTATGGTAGCTTACGTAACAAGAATTGTAAGAATAAATAAAAATACAAATAAATTGCGAAAAAAGATATGTAGTTCATATATCTTCCATTATCTTTTCGCTTAGCCTATAAAAGGAATATAGCTTTTCCATAATCAGTTTTGTGTTGTGCGAGCTTTGCCATGGTAAGAAGTGTTCGCAAATCATATCAAAAGTTTATTTCGTTTCGATAGTTTTGAAGAATGAATAATCACAAATGTCACATGAGTTTTCGGTAACAATTTGAATGGACCATTATTGTGATTGAAGGAAAATTTATTGAATCTGCTTATTACTACAACAATTAACATAGCTAAAACTTTAACATTCGTATTTAATATAGAACTAGTGGCCCGTTTTCTGCTGTACAACGAAGTTAGTTCTGACTTGTCCCATGAGTTTTTGGTGGTTTAAAATTTATTTTGCGCACCTTTGAAAAATCCTTCTTAACACCTTCACTCCAATGGCGGACATCGTGATATTTCGTTGTGCGCCAAGGCGGACACCGGTGTCCGCCAGCGTTTTTTCATTTTACGCCAAGCAGACAAAATGTATGGGAAGAAGCATTGAATATGTGTCTGCTGAGGTGCTCTATGATACTTTGACTATCTTGGTTTTTCGATATGTCTTATAGTACCAGTTTTAGAGATGTGTCCGCTATTTGTGTACGCTCTAGCCAAGCGGACACGGTAAAAAAAAAACAGGTATACACATGTGAGTAAATCGGTATTATAAAAAGCAGTTTGTGAAAAATAAATATAAATTCTTTATTAATAACGTTACAATATTATACAAAATAAGTTATATTAAAAGGAGAGAAGGCACCTCCATAGCCATATTTACAATTTTTTTCGCACGTTTTGACATGATTTAGATACAACCCTAATGACAAATTATACTAAACTTACAGAATACAACAATTCAACATTATTGCGCATATTGTCCATACAAGTTTATTCGTGTCCGCCGATTCCGTTGTGTCCGCTAAAGGTGTATGCTGTGGCTCAGGAAAAAAGAAAAAATGTGTCCGCTATGGCGCCTTGAGATTTAAAAGCCAGTATGTAATAATACTGCGCCAACGCCAGACACCGGTGTCCGCTCGTATTTTTATTAATAACTAATTACTGAATAAAGATAAAATAAAAACTACCAAACTACATAGAGTTAACCCTGTTATAAGGTACCAGTTCTGGTCTTCAGGGACAATTTTGAAATGACCGCTTGGCAGCGAAGGTGTTAATTGTTTTCATTTTGGGGCTCCTACAGATTGTTGTATATCTTTCTTTTACGGAACACTCAAAAAGGTTCAATATAGAATTTAAATTCAAAGCAAAGTTTTGAAATAAAATAGTAGTGTGTGGCGTAATTTCGGAAGCAGGCATCTCCGGTCAATACTTTGGATTTATACACAAAATTGCCTGCCGAAGTTACTTGATTTCATCAATTTACATCATGTAAACAAATATATTAAGTTTTGATCTTACCCAGCGTCAAGCCACTATGTATGAATAACAGCTCCGTGCTTAGAAGCAAAAACATTATCATTTATAGACCGCAAAAACAATCCTCTTAACATACCCAGGACCCAAACGGGATCTATTGAAACAATTTACGCTTTATTTACAAGAAATGTGTACGACAATGTGTAGTCCAAAATGAAAACAATTAAGATGCGGGAATATTCAAAATGTACGCAAAATAAATTTTAAAACTAATCAAAGAATCATGGGACAAGTTAGAAGCCAGAATTAATCTTCGTCGTATGGAAGAAAACGGCCCACTAGCTCAATAATTAAATATAAATGTTAAATCTTAAGGTACAGGGTGGGGCAGAATGACCTCCCTGATTTGAAGGGTTAATTGTAAGAAAACGGTTCAAGATACATAAAAAAGGTTTTTATTGCTCAAAAGTACATATAATGCCGTTTTATTTTCATGATGTTTGGAAAATGATATCGTCCAAATGGCGGCCTTGGCGAGTAATGCACATATTGAGCCTTTCGACGAAGCGCATTTTTATTTTTGTGTCACAGTAAATAAACAAAATTTTCGTTACTGGGCATCTGAGAACCCTCGTGTACTGCATCAAAGACCTCTTCACAGCCCCAAAGTAACAGTTTGGTGCGCTGTGTCCTCATACACATTATTGGTCCTTATTTTTTGAATCCGAAGAATTAACTGTTCTGTTACCGTCAATTCGGCTCGCTATTGTGACATGGAGTACTTTTTGCCCCCAAAATGGAAGAGTATGGCGAGGAATACGACACAGAAGCCTTCTGGTTTCAGCCACGGCCCATACTGCCCGTCGATCACGCGAAATTCTGCAAGAGATCTTTCCCGGTCGCCTGATCCCTCGCCGGGAGGATGTTCCATGCCCCCCTCGCTCCTCCGATTTGAGCCCGTGTGACTTTTTTCTGTGGGGATATGTCAAAGCTGTAGCTTGAAGCTCTGAAAGAGGCGATTGAGCACGTCATCGCTGGAATTTCGCAAGATATACAGGGAAGAGTAGCCGAAAACTTCTTTGAAAGGCTCAATATGTGCATTACTCGCCAAGGCCGCCATTTGGACGATATCATTTTCCAAACATCGTGAAAATAAAACGGCAATATATGTATTTTTGAGCAATAAAAACCTTTTTTATGTATCTTGAACCGTTTTCTTACAATTAACCCTTCAAATCAGGGAGGTCATTCTGCCCCACCCTGTATGAAAATTGTTGTATCCTTAAGCCACAATATCGCCCATTCCAATTTTTTTCCGAAAATTTATGTGACGCATGTCATGTAATACCCGTACAGTTGTTTAAAAGTCGTCGCCTTACAAGTTCTGAAAGTAGTCGTCGGAAGAGTACCATAAGGGTCACTTTTGTGCTATTTGTTAATTGTTGAACATATCATTTTTGGTATTAATTTTAAGCGAACATTTTGAAATGAAACAGGTATAAGTCTTTGAAAAATAATTGTGTAAATTTTTGCGAAATTATTAGTAGCGGAACAACAAAAAACAAGTACAATATGTATGATTAAATAATGAATTCTTTCAGCATTACTCCATTGGAATACTACTTGTAGCCGTTTGTTTGAGCATGGCGGAGTGCGGTAGAATTTTAGCTGTTATTGGGACGGATTTAAACAGCCATTTTCGAGCATTTAGTGGAGTTGTTGAGCAAATAGCACCCTATCATAATGTTACATTGTATCTGGATCAAGTTTTAAAATACACACCACCACCTAATGTGGAAACTAGGACTTATAAAGCTCCCAGCAGGACTGCAACAATGAAGTAAGAATTAAAAAATTTAGTTAAATTAACTAATTCATTTTCATTATTTTCTGATAAACTACAGGTAAACAATTATAACTTCATCAAGATGATAATTTCAAAATGATTATTACATATATAACTGCCAGAAGTGACAATTGCTAATAGCATTTTTTTTCTGTCAAGGTGTTTTTTTTTTTTTAATAATAAAGACTAATGAACATCATTAACTTGAATGCACAACTACAGTAAAATTTTTGAAAGAAGTCCGATCAAGGCCATCTACGAATTGTATCTATGAATTAAGATTTTGTCCTGTCATACTTAGTAGTGTCTTTTACTTAGTTTTTATGAGGATACATAATATCTTGTGTACCTCATAAAAACTATGTAAACGACACTACTAAATTTGACAGCATAAAATCTTAATTCATAGATGCAATTCGTAGATGGCCTTGATCGGATTTCTTTCAAAAATTTTACTGTACTTCTTATTTGTACCGTGTGAATACTTGAAAGCAGAACTTAGAACTTTTACATATAAAATCATAGGTACTGCTTCCCTAATTATATTCAGTAAAAAAGCTTCAAATTAAAATTGCAAAATTTAAAATTTTCCATTACTATCAATAAGTAAAAATTATTGTGCATGCTTAGTAACGGCAGAATTTATGTATGAAAGTATTAAAAATGACCCCAAAAATAACGATAGCCATGGAATTAAAACAAATAAGTTAGGAAATGTTTAAAGTCAAAGTAGGTTATTTTATTTAGGTATCATACTTCATTACACGTAAGAAAATAGCAGATGGCGCTTGAGAGTCGACCGTTTTACATGCATTAAATAAATAATTTAAATTCGTGAAACCAAACTTTGTCAATAATAAAAACATTTGAACTGTAAAGTGTGCGAACCGCGAAAAAATAACATCAAAAAATGGTTAAATGTTATTTAATTCTATTGATTACATTTTATAATTGACAGCTAACAAGTGATTTTTTTTTCACTTTTGTGAACTAGGTTAACATTCTGACCAATCAAAGGGTAGAATTTATATCCCTATCTAAACCAACGCTATTTTCTATCAATTTAAATTAACATGTGTTAATTTTTAATTGCAATTCCATACAGCTGTTGTTATTTTTGGGGTGATTTTTGACATTTTCATATTTAATTTCTACCCTTACAAAGCATGCAAAATTTAGTATTTCAGATGTAGAATTTTACGCTGTACAACAGCAAATTACGAAAGTATAATTTTACTGTGTTCGGTTGTCAAGTATTCATTCTATATATGATAAAACTATCATCTGTCAATCAAAGTCTAAATTTTAAATTATGCAACAATTGAATAATTACAAGAAGTCGACTAAAAATTAATATTTGAATTTCTAAACACATTTGGTTCAAATTAAATGAATTAAAATTTAGATAGCGAAACAGTACGACCGTACCTTATCTGTATAACTGTATATATTAATAAATTTCTAAAATATATTGCCTGTCAAGCCGTCAACTAACTCCACTAAATAATTTATTACTAATATACCACATAAATATCAGTATATTTGGAAATACATATGAACATCGTAATTTACTTTCTATTTCTTTATTATTTCAGTATGAAAGAGTTATTCCAAAATCCCTGCAACATAGACTCATATGACCTATTCTACAACCATATTCTTATAACAAACGAAACATATTTTGATTCCGTGATGAGTTCGACTGCTGCGTCTCAGCTTTTTAATTTGAGCGAAACTTATGATCTGTTGTTGATATCAGGATATGGCAGTGAGCATTTTTTTCGCCTAGCACATATGTTAAATGTTCCTTTTGTTCAGGTAGCAATAATCGCATTAATTATTAGAATGGAAGTTAATAAGCATTGTTTAAAGGTGACTCCGTCCTTACTGATGCCTTGGAATAATGAAGCTATAAATAATCCTTATTCGCTCGTAAATGACTTTAGTTTTGCAGTCCCTGGAACTGCTGATACGTTTTTAGGTCGCCTGGAAAAATTTGTAAGTCAAAATTTACCTTTGTTACTTAATACTTAAAGTGATTTTCTTTTGAGCAACAGAATGATGTTTCTCTGTTTAGTGTCGCCTAAAAAGTCAAGACAAGACGAGACCAGTACCAAGTCTTGTCGAGAAATCCTTGATGTCTCGGCAAGACTCTTGATTTCAATTTATAGGTTTTTTTTTATTTATTTATGCTTCAAAGAGAAATACTGTAAATATTATTTAAAAATACGTAAAAACAAGAAAGATATTAATTTATTAATTTTTCAAATTTATTTAAAAACTGTTACGCTTAATTTTATGACCTTAGTGAAAACCCAGTTTAAGACAAACTTATTATAGATTTTCAATAGATGGATTTCATATTGACCAATTCACTTCAAATACATGAATAAAATAGCTATTTGTGTATTAAGAGCGCAAAATGCGACATTGTCGATTGAGAGGTTGTTGCCGCGCGACGAAGGAGCGCGGCATTCTCTCGAAATCGACAATGTACACTTTATACTTACAGTACTGCGCAATAAATAACGATTGGCTAATACAAAAGATACGGTTTAAACTTAAAAAGGCTTTTAAATGATTATATCGTTACATTAGCCATCTATTCCATAAAAAAAAAAACAAAATTAGAGCGTGGAAGCAAGGATTTGTGATGATTCGATGAGTTTTTGTAACAAAATGTGTGGTTAGTTGTCACGCCTGTCACACTGAAAAAATTAACAAATATTTCAAGGAATTTGTGATTATATAGACATGTATGTGCATTGATTGACTTCTCACAATTATTAAAGTAACGAAATAACTAATAACTTTATTGTAATCAAAATAAATAGTGAACTAGAGATCAGATGTCAGTACGACGCGCAACTATCCTACCGCCATCTGTGTACAATCATTCCTATTACTAAACATAACTGTTCACACAATTTATTTTATATTTAATTTTATTTTATCTTTATTTTCTATTCTTCTTGAGTTTTTATTCAATCTAATCTAAGCATTTTATACTTTTGTTTTTGTAAATGAATGCCCTATTTCATTTTCACAGCAGTGTGGCATTTTGTTAGGTTATGTTAAATACCGACAGAACATATGTCAAATTGACTTGTGAACGTGATAAATGTGTAATTACAGTGCCATTAGTTCCTAACTAAACATTTTCATTAAGAATGTAGACAAGTGACATTTCTCAACATTGTATACTTAGAAATTTGGACAGCGAGCGTTTTTACTACTTTGTCGCGCATGAGCGGCAAAGTGACATTTTGCGTTGACAAAAGAGAGCGCAAATGGCTACTTTCTATAGTGACTGTAGAAAAATATATTTTTGTTGCGTGTATTCCGTGTATAGTATATTGATAAAATATTATATTCATTACTTTATATTTTGTGATCTTTTCAGGCGAAAAGTATTATGATTAATTACCGATTTTGGGGGGACCATTTATCTGTAATAGATTCCATTTCCAAAAAATATTTCCCCCCTGGCACACCATCAATTATAGAAGTTAGCAAAACAACCGATTTAATATTCGTGAACACCCATAATGTAATGGGATACACTCGTCCCAGTATTCCGACGGTTGTAGAAATTGGAGGATTACATATTAAACCTCCAAAAGAATTACCATTAGATTTGGAAGAATTCGTAACTGGTTCTGGTGACAATGGATTTATATACTTCAGTTTAGGGTCTTTTGTCAAAGAATCAGAATTACCAGAAACAATTAGAAAAGGTATTTTGAATGTTTTTCGCAAACTTCCACAAAGAGTGCTTTGGAAATGGAAAGGAGAAATGGAGGATGTCCCGTCTAATGTCATGCTATCAAAATGGCTGCCGCAGGGAGACATTTTAGGTTAGAATAATAAGATGGTTTTTTTTTCACAGATCAGTCATTTAAAAATGTTTTTAGCACACAAAAATATAAAATTATTCATCTCTCAAGGCGGTATGTTATCAACACAAGAAGCAGTATTTCATGGGGTTCCTGTATTAATTTTTCCTGTAATTTTTGATCAGTATAATAACGCACTTTTGGCAGAAAAGAAAGGATTTGGAAAATCTATTTCTTTTTGCCATTTTACAGAAGAATTGTTTGAAAAACATTTACACGATTTACTCAACAATGCAACGTAAGTTTTATTTGCAGGTGTTTCACGAATATGTGACAATTCATTTATTTTCCTTATTATTGGGAATAGTAGAATAGACCTTTTCAATTTAAAGAGATAGAAAAAAATATGCAATGAGATCTACGCATAGTAAGCCAGTAACGTGCTTATGGCGTTTGTTTTTTTCACAATATAAACGTAAAATGTAGGGAAAGTCTTTGGTAACTTTAAAAATTTTCTCGAAAGAAGTAACAAAAACTAAAATGTCAAATGATGCAAATTTTCGTCTAGAATACAGGTATCTTAGTGACTACAATATATTTGATGTTTTGTTTAACTAGCAGAGGCAGGCGCCATTTAACTTACTATGTGCAGAGATACTAGAGATAGCTGTTAAATTGAAAAGGTTATTAGAATATCATCCAAATATTCCAAATGAGAGTTGTAGTTGACCGTGGGGAAAGAAAATTCATACCAGTGGTTTTCGAATACAAAGTTATATTTTTTCAATGATAATCAATAAATAAATTTATAGATTTTTTATCTGAAATTAAGCTGCGTTCAAATCCAAACAATTACAAATTTCAATTTTAATTTCTACTCTATAATTTTTACTTTGAAATTGTCGCATTCACAACAGTATGTAATTTCAATTTAACGCATGTGCAAATTATCAAATTCTGCGTGCGTATTTTAGGTTTCTTATCACATTTCTGTACTCATTTGTTTCCATCGAGACTTTTGACAAAAGATAACTGAAGCTGAAGAGCTTCTTTGGGATTAATTTCTAATATTTCACAATAACCTCAAAATAATGACAGCTGAGCTTGACATTCGACGTTTAGCAACATTGTGCGCATGTGTTACCTCAAATTGTAATTGGAAAGTTTGGACCTTGCAAGGTTCGAATTAAAAGCTGAAATTGGAAAGTAAAATTATTATGTTGTGAACGAGTACATTCTGATACATGTTCCAAGCTTTGACGCAAAGTAGAATTTCAAATTGGATATTGAAATTACTTGGTTGTGAACGCCGCTTTAGAATTGAAAATTAAATTTAAATACATATAATATTTTCACTACTACTAAAGTACTAAGTGACTTGTGAAAGATTCACTAACTTCAATGGGATATTGTGGCTCAGTTGGTTATAGCGTCCTACTAGTTATAGAAAGGTCCTGGGTTTCGAGTCCCAGTGAGGTCTATGAATTTTTCACAAATCTTTCTTTGTTATAATAATAATAATTAATATTTAGGTATTCGGTATCCGCTAAGGAAATGTCCAGAGCTATGCAACACCAAAACGCAGATTTACCAGAAAGAGTCAATTGGTGGATTGATTTTCTAATAAATCATAGAGGATCTACAGTTTTAAAACCTTTAATTTCATATTACAGTTGGACGGATATGCCTTACGATTTGTTATCGTTCTTTACTTTTATGTTTTCCTGTTTAACGTGCTTATTATTTTATTTGAGCATGTATATTTTACGATATGTATTGCGCAATAAAACAGAAAAGACTAAAAAAGAATAAAGACTACTTAAGTTATTTATTATTTATTTGTAAATATTATAATTTATTGTTGTATGTATTGTAAAATATAAATAAATGACTATATTATTACAATGTTTTTATTCTTAAAGCTTTTATGAAGAATTCAATAAACTGCCACTAAAGGCGCAAAATTCTGTAATATGGTCTATTGTCAAATGTTGGTAGACCTGGTATACTCTTAAATCAGCATCAAAACTTCCTATCAACAGAAGTCTATATTACATTGTTTTGTGCAGTGCAACTTTATAAAAACAGAGTCATATCACCAAGGTGCTCATATAGTATATCATATATCCTCCATTATATTTTCGCTTTTAGCTTATAAAAGGAATATGTATAGCTTTTTCATAATCAGTTTTGTATTTTACTAGCTTTGCCATGGTAAGCAATGTTAACTTTATCGAAAATTTATTTCGTTTCGATAGTTTTATTTGACATAAGGATAAATACTTGAATATAGCAGATTGTAATAATTACAAATGTCACATAACTTTTAGGAAAAAAATTGAATGGTCTAAGGAAAATATATCGAATCTGCTTATTACTACAATAATTAACATAGAGCTTACGCTTACGGCTTACGCTTTAACATTCGTATTTAAAATTCGACGCCTAACCCATATTAGTTGGCCTAGTCGCTAAAATTTTATATAATATGGCGCATATATAATACAAATAATAACTAACGTAATTATCGGTATTTTTTAAAAATATTATAGATATTTTGTGGTTCTTGTGCTACAAAGCAATATATATTTTCTGAAATATATATTTTGTTGTTTTAATGTCAAACGAAATAATTAATAGCTTTACTAAAAACACAAAAAAAAAATAAAGTTTGAAAAGCATTGACGTCATTTGTTTGTCAGAGTTAAAAAATATGACACCATAAAAAATTACGGCAATTTTTAAGAATAATCGGCAAATTATCCATCTAATACAATTTTACAATAAATTTGAGTTATTAATATACTGTTAAATATTTATGTTTGGCGAGAAATATAATTTAAATTACGTTATAATGTGGAAATATCTTTACTTTAAATAGAATATAAAAACTTCCTCCATTTTTATTAGAAATAATACGACTTAAGTGTTATTAAATGAATATAACAAATAAGCCAACTAAAATGGATTTATGTTCGTAGAGCAAATACTAGTGGCCCGTTTTCTTTTATACGACAAAATTAGTTCTGACTTATATATAAACTGTTATACTTAATTTTATGACCTTAGTGAAAACCCGGTTTAAAACAACCTTAATGTAGATTTTCAGTAGACGTATTTCATATTCATCAATTTTTGTTGCGTGTATTCCGTGTATAGTATTAAATTGATAAAATACTATCTTCATTACTTTCATGATTAGCTGGTTATAAATTTTGTGATCTTTTTAGGTGAAAAGTATTACGATTAATTATCGATTTTGGGGAGACCATTTATCTGTAATGGATTCCATTTCCAAAAAAATAAAGACTACTTAAGTTATTTATTATTTATTTGTAAATATTGTAATTTATTCTTATATGTGTAGTAAAATATAAATAAATAACTATATTATTACAATGCTTTTATTTTATGAAGAGTGATTCGAAACACAAGTGCAATAAAGCCTGTAGCTATGTGTCCCTCAATACTCTATTCTATACTCACCGTCATCTGTTGGTAGACTCGTAAATCAGCATGAAACCTTCCTCTGAACAGCAGCCTATAATGTATTGTTCCGCGCAGTTTAGCTTTAGGAAAACAGAGGTCACATAACCGAAGCGCTCATGCGTAACGTGCTTTTCGGTGAACAGATATTTTTCATAGTTTGACTCATTCCCAGCAGGGTGTCTGCATGCGATTCAGTTGCAGTATGGTGGTTTCTGTAGGTGGGAGTGTTAGCTCTTGTGTATAACCTGATTGACGTGTTTTATTTTCTGATTAAGAAATGTGTCGGAATAAAATTTAACCTATTTAAATTGTTGTTCATATATAATTTTCATTAATAGTTGGTGTCGTTACCTGTGTGAAATCCATCAAGGTTGTGTTGTATGCGCTGGGTACAGTTGTAAACAAATGTTACAGATGTGTTTCTAAAAATGTTGTGGTTATATTTATAACAGTGAATGGGTAGAGTGTGTCACCATGAACTCAAGGGCTCATCTTCAACCATTCTTGAATAACTCTTTGGCAATCAGACAGGAGATTCAGCGGTTTGAAAGTGTGCATCCGTCAATATACGCGATATATGACTTGATTGAACTTATCCCAGATGCTTGTGTTGCCCAACAGATCAGAGATCACGTCGTCTGCATAGAAGGTTAGTTTAATTGTTTACCTCTGTTACCGTGCAATGTAATTGTGCGACATTTGCACTCTGGATGCAGCGAGCAGCGTTACTTTCTTTATGGTATAGTCTACCTGGCTACAGGTAGGCCGGAATTTTGGAGCGCGCATAGATTTTTTTTTTGTAGGGTCTGGTCCAGCAATCCCATTCCAAACTCTTTGAACTTGACTTTGAACTGCGGGATTCTCTTTAAAAATATGATGCAACTAGCACGTAAACCTCCGCCTGTATAATATCTTCTAATACACAATAGAAATTTATTTTAAAATGATTTTGGTTTTTATTGAATTTATATCGCAACCTACTCTAATACAAATAAATCAGACACATATTTTAATATTGATGAAACAGATAATTACTTTTTGGTAACCAATAAATAAATATATCATCACGGCATATTACCCATTTCTGGGTTTGCCAGTATCTACAACACAATACATGTAGACAGCGGTAATGATGACGATATATTTTACCGTGTGGGCGCTTACCAGGCGTCACCTCACGGGCACTCATAGCTGGCGTGGAGAGTGCACCACAGGGGTCACTTTTGTGCCATTTAAAATTGGAAATATTTGGCGTCAGTCGGGATCGAACCCGGTTCCCCCAGGTTCGCGACCAGACACTCAGGACGTCCAAAAGTTGTACTTTACTTAAAAAACAATTTTCCTTGCGCAAAAGTAAAAGAACAGATTTTCCTTGCGCCTATTAATTTTAGACATTAATGTATGGTTTTAAATATATGCAGAAAATTAAATTTTGCATCTAATTCAGTATTCACATATTAGTTGATAAGATTCAAGTTTCATAATCGCGCAAATTGAATTAAATTTTTTAGAAAAGTTATTTTTTGTAGTGTACGCCACGGTATTGAATTAAAATCAGATATAAGTGTAATGACATTTGACCTGTCAGATATTTAAAAAAATTAATTTGCATCAAAATGCTTATGTAATACTACCTACTTAACAATTTGTTAATTTTCATCGTGTTAATAATTCATCTTTTTCAATAATAATGGCTAATATAGAGCGTCAAAATTTGACAGATACATTTCTCGATTTCTGATAGATCAAATGTTATTACAATTTTTTCTGATTTTAATACAATACCGGCTAACACTCTAAAAAAGTAACTTTTATAAAATTTTAAATTCAATTTGCACGGGTGTGAAATGTGCAAAATAAAATGTGATTATTCAGGGCCGTATCTAGGACCTTATATCTGACGGGGTTCTTGTTAAATAATTATATTATTTTTCAAGGAGAATAACATGACAAATCAGTTTTTTTGCAGACTGTTCCTCCTTGTTTTGACTGATAACAATGGTTGTGGTATCAAAAGAAAGATAAAAATTTCTGCATCAAATGACAAATTTTGAAAGATGCTTCACGTATGTGTGTCATACAATATTTAATCTACGATGAAATCTAAAAATTCGCAAAAAATCCAATAAATATAAAAAGATAAGTTTGCCATGATAACAAAATATTCAACCTGGTTTTTTAAATTTAGAGTGTTTAAAAATTTTAATCACTCGTTGCTTGGCAACCGGTGACTAATGAAATCCTGTTACTAAACAACACTTTTACAGACTTAAAACTAACAACTAAACTATGCATTAATTTTACTCACTCTCTTAGATAAAGAATATAAAATTATCTATGTTCTTGCTACATTACATTCATCATTATCTTCTACAGATTTTGAAAAAAAGACACACTCGCATACGAGGTGTTTTGCAATGCAGCAAACGTTGACAAATAATACCGTGAGTATTTTTTAAAGTGAAACATTGGGTTTGTCATATCCATGGTTACGAGTTGACATTTGATTGACAGCTAGTGACTAAACAGTGAACTTCCTTGGTGGGTATTGAGATCTGTCAATCACGTGTTTACTTCGTCATATTTTTTGTGTAATTTCGCTTTATTTTTTAAATTTTATATAAACATAGGTTTAAAACAATAATATAATAACAACTACGATGTTATTGAATATTCAATGAAACTGAAATGATATAAAAATATCACAAAGAAATTATTTGGTAACCTTGTAAGTAATACCTATCATAAAAGTTCCAATATCAATACTAGATAGATGAATTGATGAAAACAATGCTTATATACAAAAGTATTGTATATTCTTATCGCAAAACACTTAAATTTGTATAATAACACAAATATAAGAGAAATTGCGCCAAAATATGACAGATGTCAATACCCTCCAAACAAGTTCACTAGCGGCGCTGACGTCTAAACTTGCATCGCGAATACTTGACAGATAAATGTGAATGTAAATAATTAAGATTAGTTTATATCATATTAAGTTAAATCGTATAGACAATAAGATATTCTTTCATATTGATGATGACATGAAATGTCAAAAATGATATTTAACTGCGTTTTTTTCAAGAAAAACTGTTAAGAACTTCAAAAAAGGGAACTTCCGGTTGACCAATTATAACCAAAATTCAATCAGATCTTCATATTTAAAGAAGAGGAATATGAAAGAATTATAATTTTTAGAATTGTATTATTGGAGTTATCGTCGGAGAAATTTTTGTCACTTATACACCCACACACACACATATCATTGTAAAATTAGGAAAATCGTATTCTAGGAACCCTAAAACGTGCTTATTCATTAAAAACTCACCATCATATTTTTGACCAAAGACCTTCCTTACCTAAAGGTGACGAAAGGTAAAGAGAAGATATTTTTAGCATAACCCTAGGGTAACCTAGTGACAAGTAACACCTCGTATTAAAAATATAATTACCATGTTGTCTAAGTGATTTTTACATTAATCTTACGTAATTATACTGTTTACTGAAGGTGTTAATATATCTTCATTGTTTTAAATTCCTGAACGGTATTAAATCTTCACATGGCATCAGGTTTTATCGTATAAATTATAGTAAAATATAATTTCCGCTTTTAAATAACATGAAATACGGTTCCAGGATGTTTTTATTATGTAAGGTCTTAAAATTTCACGGGTTTAAGTCTCTCCATCAGTTGTTAGTCAATACTGTTTTCTGCGCTAAATTTAACCACATCTATATTCGTAAAGTGTAAATTTATAAATAAATATCAATATTATAGTGGCATTTCTGGTGTTAATATGAGTAATAAAACGTATAAAATATTTGGTTAATATATATTTTTAACAATAAACACTTCAACATATGGTTTCCAGTGCCAGAGAAATTATTTTTACCTTGGGGCATTTTAAATGAATTGTAGTAATTAAAGAAACTATACCAAGACTTGAAAGATTATGTGTATGGCTTCTATATGGCGTAAAAGTTAATTAGAAAACTCTTTAACAAACAAAAAGATTGGTACTAAAAGTTTATTATTTCACAGTCATATTCATAACGAATAATTTTTAATTTGGAGTTGTAAAAGTTAATTTACATTTAACTTACTATTTGTTTGAATAAAATGGGTTAAGTTAATGCTTTCGTTAATGTATTAGGAAACATACAAAAGTTTATTATGTTAGTATCTATTAAAATTAATGTGGAAATTCTCAGAGAATTTATTTTATTAGATCATTGTTCTATTAAACTCAAATTTGCTCTGTTGAAAATATTCGTAATCTCCAGATCTAAATTACGAATACTATGTATATTAAAAGTTTTTAGCTCCGTTTTGCCTTTAAATGAGAGAAAATATTGCGATATATACAAAATTATTGTTTATTCAAATATTTCTTGTATACATCTTTAGGTTTCGCTACATAACTTTTATTTGTAAATTCGAGTAAAGAATTGGTGCTAGTCAGATGGAGCGAACATGGAGAGCGAGTATATTTATTATTGTTTATGTTCATTAAATGAACAAAAACGTTCAATATTGACCGCTTTAACCCTAACTTGGAATGCCAAATTTTAATTATTGATAATCTCGAATATACCGGGCGCTCTACCGGGCGTCTGCTTTTTTCCCAAACAGAAAATTTAATGTTAAAAGTATGATTTGACGATATATCTTTAATTATTAATTTTGGAACAAAAGTGTAATGAAGAAAAATGTTCAGAATGAAAAACCGCATCGATTGAGTACCAAGTTTGTTCAGTTGTTTCTTATGTGTGAGAATTTGAGGCAATATCAGAGTGCCACGAAAACAAAAAACAATAATTTATGTATCTTGTCTCTGACATATCTGACAGATTTGACTTTTCTTTTGATTTTATTATTATTGGAATAATAGGAAGACCACGAGGAAGAATACAATTAAAAGAAATATCAAATCTGTCATATATGTTAGAAACAGGATACATAAATTATTATTTTTTTTTTCATGGCACTCTGATAATTGACTTAAATTCTGTATTTTGTTCTGCTTCTAACTACTATACTACTATAGTGACTGTATATACATAGTGTGGCCAATAGGGGGATCGATTTTCATTGGTCGGCGCGAATTTGCCTAAATATGGCGGATATTATGCCGACAAAGTGACATTTTCAGATTTGTTACGTGAATTGAAGGGAATTATATTATATTATATTTATATTTTAGATAGTGCAAATAATTAAATTACACCTGTATTCGTATATTTATAACAAAGTAATATATACATATTTTTTAACAACACATCTTTTTTAGGTTAACTGTCAAAATTACTAAAAATGTCTAATATTAAGGTATATATTTTAGATGCCTGGTTGCGTGGCGGTTGGTTGTGAAAACAGTTCTTCAAAAGGATTTAAAATGAAAATAAATATTTTGTTTCCATTTAATATGCTCTTTCATTAATTGTTTATCGAATTTTGTTTAGTTATCACATCATATGAATTCAAATTTCCCACGCATTTTGCCTAAATATGGCGGCGGTTGGCCACACTATGTATATCCAGTCACTATAGTAACTACTACACAAGAAACAATTGAGTAACAAACGATGTAGTTTTTCTTTCTGAACATTTTTCTTCCTTACACTTTTGTTCTACAAATTAATCGGTATACAGTGTGTCCCATTTAGAGGTGCCACCATTGGGATCTCGAGAACTATAAGAGATACGATGTCGGTTAAATGGAACTTTTTGTGCGACTTTGGAAGGCCATCTCAGATGTGCTTTTGTTTTTCCAAAAATTCTCATAGGGCACTAGATAATGACGAAAAACTGAATATTGTTGTTTTTTTCTTTTTCAGATAACTTCTAAACTATTAGTAATTGAGAAAAACGTTTCAAATACAAAAGATAGATATTTTTATTAACTAACCAGTGGCGTACGAAATAAATTTTTATATCCGTAAATTTTCGGGATATAACACAAACTTATATTTTTTTAAATAGAACCCATATCTGATTTTAGTCACAAAAAAATAATTTTTTTTTCTCTTTTCAACGATGTAAGGTGTTATTATGTTTTACATTTGTTTTGCCTTCAAATTTATTATTTTTTCCTTATTTTGTATTAAATTTATAATTATTTTGAAAATATATTCTATTTAGAAATACTCCTTGTATTTAAATAATTTATTTCGTTAGAAAATTTTGCTCAAAACTCGTATCAAACTAATTTTTACATTTTGTATCTCGTCGCCCTTGGCACATTAGTGTAATTTGTAATTATGAGTCTAGAATGAAAATATTAAGTAATAAAGGCATAAAACAAATTATTTCGATCAAATACAATATAATTAATAAAAATAATAATGTTTTTTTGAGAAATACTAAGAAAGTTCAGGAAAATAAAGAGAAAAAATAAATTTTAGGAACAAAACAAATATAAAATATAATAACCCTTACATCATTGAAAAGAGAAAAAAATAATTATTTTTTTTTGACTGAAATCAGATATGGGTTCCATTTAAAAAAATATAAGTTTGTGTTATATCTCAAAAATTTACGGATATAAAAATTTATTTCATACGCCACTGGTTAGTTAATAAAAATATCTATCTTTTGTATTTGAAACGTTTTTCTTAACCCTACAGTACACACGTGGACTAAAATTACACCATTGCACACCTTGGGCCTCACAGGCCCTTAGCTCTTAACCTGGAGATCGCAGAATGTATAGATACATTTAAACAGAATAACAACTAATTTTGAAATGCAAAATACTTAAACTTTCTTAAAAAAGCAGAACTTACAAAATTAAACAAATTAATAAACCAATATCCTGAAATAACTAAAAGTCATCGCTAGCGTTCTGTTTTTCATTATTTTCAGAACAATCTGGACAAATATCCCGACAATGTTCTAGACAGATACAATCGTTGCATTATTCACAGAAATAACGACTTTTTCTTCTTCTTCATATGCAATTATGTTTATTTTATCACCATGTAAAGGGTCCTCATGATCAATATCTTGCTCCGAATCAGAATCATGATCACTTATTTCAAAGAAGTTAGTATCAGCAATCGAATCATCATCATCGTCATCACCTTCTTTAGCAATTAGTTCTTCGTACATTTTCTGTAATCTTGCCTGGTCTCTTTCGTAATCACAATCACCCATGACTAGATCTAATGAAATGTTCAAATTGTTCAAATTTTATATAAAATAAAATTAAAAAATAATCAATGATAGTGAATTCTTGTTATATATCTTCAAAATACAGGTATTCTGTTATAAAAATACTAACCGAATACGCCTATATGCGACTTATATATATGACAAAATATACTAACGTCAATAAACACGTGGGGCCTGTCATATCCAAGGCCCATATATCGGTAATATGTTTAACTTTTTAAAATTGACTGTGCATATATCGATGCAATTTCAAATTATAGGAAGGTAGATAAAATATGTAAACATTGAATTAACTGGTTTCTTTTTAATTGTAAATAAATTTTTCATTGGGGCCTCTCAGACCCACGTGTGCAGTGTAGGGTTAATTACTAATGGTTTAGACGTTATTTGAAAAAGAAAAAATAAACAATATTCAGTTTTTCGTCATTATCTAGTGCCCTATGAGAATTTTTGTATAAACAAAAGCACATCTGAGATGGCCTCCCAAAGGCGCACAAAAAGTTCCATTTAACCGACATCGTATCTCTTTTAGTTCTCGAGATCCCAATGGTGGCACCTCTAAATGGGACACACTGTAGAGATATTGCCAAAACAAAATTTTAACATTGGATTTCCTATTTTCGGATAAAAATAGACACCCGGTATATCTATAATCTATAGTACCATGCATAATAATCGTTCACAATCTTGCTGGGGTACATCCTGTATGTATATTCATTAGTATTATAGTAGGGTTATTGGCAGTAGGTAATAAATAATTTTACAGGGTAAGATAGACACTCTCGGGAGGGTTGTATTTCTTGGCGATATCATAGCTGTGTAATATTCTAGCTTCCGTGTCAAATTGTGTTAACCCTTGTATCCCTGGGACACAGGGTTGAACTTGTATTTCAAATATTCACGTTATTGGCTATAACCTCCCTTAATCTATTGGACGAGAAAATGATATTGAATGCAATAACCAGGATATTGATGTAGTTCTGAATATTTTAAAATTTGTTATCGCAGTTAGGTATCATATGCAACTGGTATATTGAAACACGAAACTGGATAATGGAATCTTATTTAGATTACTTTCAGTCTCGCTTTCAGTGTTTCGTTGTTTTCTTCATTTATTTCTTTTAGTTGAAAGGAAGTGATAGCGTAAGACTTAAGTAGTAAGAATTTGGAATATAGTACATGTACGAGTGAGAGAGGTGAACAGAGCTTTGGTGTAACGTAGATGTTAAGAACATTAAAATATCAGAGATATTTTAAAAACTATTAACTATTTAAATTTTAATAGTCCCGAGCATACAGTTTGAATGTCTATTTTTACCTCCCGCTACCCGTGCTAAGGGCGGTATAGGGATCGTGCTAAAAATCACGTCAAGATTTTGGTAAATGGCGACATTTTAAGGTCCCTAGAATTCGATTTTCACATTTTCACAGTGATGTTTGTATATATGTATGTGTGTGTTTGAGCGTTTTTGTAACTTAAATATTATCTTTCAAAAAATTCTGAAACCTTGTATTTATACTTTATTCCAATATGGAAAGAAACCATTAGATATTGGTGTAAATCAGGTAACCGAAAATGGCACTTGAAGCTCAAAATAGTTTTTTTCTACTCCCATGCGTGAAGTGAGTACTTCACGTATCAATTTTTATGTGTGAAGTTTGATTTTTTTGCACACTGTGCGTGAAATAGCACTTCACGCACCGTTCATTATTTTAAATATTACAAACTGAATTGTATTTTAGTAAAACAAAACTGTTAAACACCCGTAACGTTGGTAACCATGGTTACACAAGTCAATAATACAGAGGCTTTACGTTAAAAGAATGACAATGTGAAGAAAAAATATATTTTATTGTAAGGTCGTAGAAAAAGTATAGTATGTAACACGTATGTGAAGCCTATTTTACATTCGGGTGGTTTTAAGCTTCACACACTTGCCACATAATATACTATTCTTCGAAAAATACCTTTCAATGTATATTTTTCGCGATTTATGTTATTATAAAAATTAAAGATTATTAATTTTTCTACAGGTATGAATTCATACGTATTCTATATATTTTATAGATAAATATATGAAATAATTTTTTTTATAAATCGCGGAGCCTATGTTTTAAATATAAACAAAATTCCTTAGTTACACAATATAGATTTCAAATGTATATAACTGACAGATAAATGTCACTGTCAAAGAACCTGTCATTTCAAATTATTAATGGTAACGTTTTAAAAAGAAGATTGTAGTAGTAAATAAAACAATAGTTATATTATACGAATGCAAACAATGGAACATAATATAGTTTCCAGCATCAATAAATATGTAGGTAGGTATTTAAATTAATAAAAGTTAAAAAAAAAAAATAACATTCGGTTTAGTTTCACATAAAAAGTATATTTTTACTTTATTGTACAATAATTTCGCCAGTTGCGGTATCATCAGAAATACTGTCGGGAGGTACTGCTGGCCACAACAGATTTTTAAAATATATGACCAATTTTCTAATTCGTTACTATTTTATTGTTCATTGTTATTTCCTTTTGTTACATTAAACTGTTTTCGTTGTCTAAAAATAAAAGTTAATAGCTCTAATTTGATAAATGAGCGCACAGATAAACAAGAAATTTATTGGTTAAAAATGCGTTGAATAGATAAAGAAACTGTGACGGTTTTGTCGGTTTTTGCTCTCAAGGAAGTGGTCTGGATGTTGTAAAAACTTCGCTATTGAGATAACAATTTACATTCCTTGAAACCAAATTCAAATTATGGAATACGGCTACGAACAAATGACTTGTATTTTTTCATAAATAACGGGAGAATAATTGAAATGTTGCGTGTTGTTCAAATTGAAAACTCGTTTGGCAAAAGAACGTGCATTGTGCGCTTTTTGTACAAATATAATTCAATAGATAATGGTTGAGAACTCTGCTGATAAAACTAAATTAATTTACTAACTGAAGTTTTGTTTGTATGTATAACAATCAGTAATTAATTATCTTCTTTGCCGATTACTGTTGAAGGATTATTTTTACCCTCCGTCACCTTTAGGTAAGGAAGGTATTGTCTTTGGTCAAAAAATTCGGTGGTGAGTTTTTAATGAATAAGCACGTTTTAGGGTCCCTGCAATACGAATTTACTATTTTTAAGATGATGTCTGTATGTGTGTGTGTGTGTGTGTGTGTGTGTGTGTGTGTGTGTGTGTGTGTGTGTGTGTGTGTGTGTGTGTGTGTGTGTGTGTGTGACAAATTTTTCTCCAACGATAACTCCAATACTACAATTCTAAAAATTATAATTCTTTCGTATTCCTCTTCTGTACATCCATATGAAGAGTTGATTAGATTTTGGTTATAATTGACCCACCGGAAGTACCCTTGTTTGAAGTTTTTAACAGTTTTTCTTAAAAAAACGCAGTTAAATATTGTTTTTTGACATTTTGTTATTATACATATTAAAGAAAATATTCTTCTCTATACAGTTTGATTTTACATTTTCCTTCATATTCAATAGATGTTGATTTAAAGCATTATAAAGAAATTAATTTTCAAAAATTAGTCAGCTTTGCTATTTATCATGGAAACAGCTGATGCTGATATATTAAAAAAATTCTAATTGACAGATGTCAGTTGCAAGTGCAAAACCAAATATGGAAAGTGTAGGATCACAAAATTGGTATGTCATAGTGCTCCTCGCAAGTGACACGCAGAGAAAGGCCAAAGAGAAGATGGAAGGACTGTATCGCAGAAGACTGAAAGGAATGCCTGTGCCAAGAAGATGTGTTGGACAGGAATGAGTGGAAGAAAAGAGGAAACAGCTACCTCTAATAAAATAGGGGAAGCTGAAGAATAAGAAGAAGTGTCAAGTGCATTTTACTTAGTGTATGTTTATGTTATAATTTTATTGGATTTATAGAATAGAAATAGTATGTGTTCGTGTTTGATTTTACATGTTATTATATAGAATCTGTTCGAAGGACCTTTTGGTATGGGATTTGTACAAAATACATCGAATTGACGGATGGTTTTGTGCTGGCCACAACAGATTTTTTTATTTTATAATTATAAAAAAATATAGTTGTAATTCTTCTTTAGCTTTACCTATTTGTTAGTTTAATTCTATATTTTGATGTTTTATGATATAGAATTTGAAGCATGTATGTACTTCCGTATATATTGTAGTACGTATATACCGAGTTTTCACACTTGACCCTCACGCCAATGATTTCTGAACCGCAAAATAACAAGTAATTGTATATTTATCTCTGTCTTATTTATGGTTTCCTATACATTCTGTCTTCGATACGTAATGTCTAATAGCTTCAAATTTGTCTTACTAATACATTTAGAGAAAGATAGTTATATATAATTTGTATATTATATTTGCCGCCAAAAAAATATGGACTGGAAATTTCTACATTATTGCCAATTCCATTGGTCATGTTTATAT
Organism: Ophonus ardosiacus; assembly: GCA_943142095.1. NCBI lineage: Eukaryota > Metazoa > Arthropoda > Insecta > Coleoptera > Carabidae > Ophonus > Ophonus ardosiacus. The sequence goes on from OW964824.1 coordinate 8,396,175, forward strand.
GGGTAATTTTGCAAATGTAAAGTTGCGAAGAAGCGGCATCACCGCATGGCAAGAGACTGGGTGGGGAGAAGAGAAAAAAATTGAGCATCAGTCCATATTTATTTGACAGCGAGTATAGTATATTTTATCGCGTAGTTTAATAAAACAAAATATTTACACGTAGTAGAAAATGCAGAGGCGTACAATCCAGCGTAAAATATTGCAGTCATGTCTCATTTGGCCAGTAATGCGATGGCAAAGGCAAACCGCCGTAGCGACGCGATACGGGCGCCGGCGTCCAGACGGCGAAGCGTCGCGACATTGTGGGTGGGGCAAAATAACCCTCGCACACCCATGGTAGAAATTCCTCATTGTAAAAGTGGTCACAATCGTATAAGATCGGGCAATCCATATTCCATAATCAGTTCTTGGACTTCAAGTGTTTCGTCAAGCCAAGTAGCTTGGCGTGAAATAAAATAGCTTGGTTTGGCTTCAAACTTTAATTAGCCAGTTGCACCAATGTAACTTAAATATTAAACTTGGCTTAAATTAACAATATTGCATCGAAATGAAATGTCAAATGAATGTTAATATATTTCTGCCAAAATTTCGATTTGCATATTTTTTGTTAAGTCTAGCTTAAAATTTAAGCCTCGTTAGTGCAACTGGACATAAGATTTCTAAAATTTCAGGCATGAATTATCTTGGAATTGATGTAATCAAAGATTGGATTGGGCTTGAAATCTGAAACTTTTAAAATTTTAAGCTTGGGTTTGTCAAATCAAAAAGTTTGTTACTTCTATAAAATTACGGTTTTGTCTGACCTGTTAATAAAAATTCTTATAGAGAGCTTATCAACCAAGACATTTGATGGTCGAAGGCTTGGCTTGAGTTAAAATTTCAAGTATATTCGAGCTTAAACTCATAATAATTTGACCAGTTTACATTTTTAACAAACAAATTGTAAAACCTATGCAAATGGTGAAAAATTTCTATAAATATCTTTCGACTATTTAGTTTTAAGTATTAGGTTTGTTCGACAACTTTCAGAAAACGTCACAAACCATTCTGACTATACGCATCAGTTCAAAAATGTTCGTACAACAGAATTTTTAAATCTACGATTAAAAATCATTTGTTCGTCCAGCAAAATATTTCAATTCCTCATCAGTTTCCAACCGTCAGAATCGAGGTCAGAATAGTACGCGGATTCTGAAAAATTTTTAGTTTGTGGCATGCGCACTGGAACTTTTGGCTATTAGCGAGCATTATTGTTCCTACATGTACTTGCACTAGCCAAAGCGACAAAGCGAGAGAAAAGGAATATTATCATTTATTATAAATTCT